>LPNX010802304.1:0-51097 GCA_001517045.1 Pseudotsuga menziesii | reverse complement strand
AGTTTATATATATATATATATATATATATATATATATATATATATATCATTCCAATTATAAATTCATGAATATAACTTTGTATAATATTCTGATCTTTATGTACAAACTACAATTCAAGATGAAAAAAAGTCATTTGAAATATATATATATATATAGGAAAACAATTATGATACTCATGTAAATAATGCATAATGAAGTTGTTTCTTTATTTATATTTTAAATCTTTTTCAATAATATATTTACCATTTTTCCACAATTTGTCTAATAATTTTAACTTTGTAGACAAACTATAATTGAAGATGAAAAAATGTCACTTATTTTAAGTTATGTTAAATAATTCAAATTATTCAAAACCTAGAACAATAAATTTATCCGGAATCAAAATGTTCATCGTAAACATTTCATACATTATGTTCATATTATATTAATATAATATGAATATATATTAAATTATTACATATGTTTTATTTCAATTTCATATTTATTTAATAAAACTTTTTAAGTCAATCTATATACATATACCCTTTTAATATATACATGTATGTTAACATAAAAAAAAATTAGAATAGATATCTATTAGATATGTTTAAATTTTTTTTCAATTATATATACAACAAAAATTATATATTCAATTCTTTGATATATCGTGTTTTATATAATTTCATAATTTTAGATATAATCAACTTCCCGTTATAATGTAGATTTAATGTTTATTTATTTATGATTTATCTTTATTGTTCAATGTAATAACAATTATAATGAAATATTGTCTTTTTTATTTATGAAAAAATAGTTCTATGATTATATATACTGATAACTAAATGGTAACTTAAGAACATAAGTCACTACCCAAATTTAATCAAGAAGCAATAAATGCAAAAATGAGAAAAAAAAAATTAATTACAACATGGATGATAACAATAATAGTAGTGAGAAATCCTAAAAAATGATTGAATTCTTACATTTTAAATAAACTGCAACACACTTTGTATCCATCCATGGATTTTCCAAGATGAATTATTCATAAAAACCTTCTTCTTTCCATAATACAACAACACTACATTTTAGACATCTCTTCTACCTATAATGTTATATCTGCCAAGATGAGTTGATCTAATAATTCACAATGCCATGCCTTCTCATAGCAAATATATGGAGCCTGTACATGATGATGACCATAAATATATGTACATTCCTTTGACAGATACAAAACTAAACATTTTCCTTGAAGTAAATTTGATTGGAAAAAATACATTGTAATGTCCCAAAAATTTCAAAAAAAAATAAAAATTATTAGGCTAGTTAATCACTACCTGAACTAGACATTAACTTGTCTTCTGCAGAAAGTGTCAATCTTTGTTTGCAAAACCGAATTGTCGTAAGTTGTTCTTGTTATTTCTAGATGTTTTCTCGATGTTATTACTAATGTAATTCTTCAATGTGTTTATGTTACTCGATCTGATTTAGATGATTATATTGTTCATTGATTATTTCTTATCATGCATGTGCATGTGTGCTCAATTATAGCTTACTTCCCGGTTATAAGTTTTTTTTTTCTTTTATGGAAAGTCTTAACTTAACTTGTAATTGTCAAGGGGTGGAGTGGTGGGACTTGTATCCCTTATAGGATCACATGGAGAGGTAATTGGTTTTACTTGAAGTTACAGAGTTTACTTAGTTCATATTGAACTAATGCAACCTCTCTTCATTTTTGTGTAGGTTCGTTAGATGACAAAGCTCGCTACGACTACTTAAAACTTGTCTTGCTACCTATGCTAAACTACTCTAGTGCTTTTGAAGACAAAAGGACTAAGGTCCTATCTTAGCAATTCTTACTACTACTGTTCACTTTATTTCTTATGCATGGCCTAGTTTATTTAGACCTACGTCTAACAGGTTAACATTATTATTGTGGTTCTAAGACTTAATGAATTTTATTCCTATGCTTAGGTTTTATCACATACGATTTGAATGTTTTTATGCATGTATGTGAAAGGCTTAAGTTATAAGACGTATCCATAATGTAGTTAAAGTTGATATGCCATATTCTATATGTGTACAGGTTTATTCATGGCATTTTTCATATGCCATGAACCTTGGCTTATCCTAAGTCAACGATGCTAATGATGGGGGTTTCGATGCACAAGGAATTTCGAATAACAATTCGCGTTTGGGGTTTTGAAACTATAGGCATGAGGGAGAATTACGTCGTTGGTGGTGGATAGGGTGTTGGAGTAAATTCTCCTCGGGATGGGGTAATCCCAACCCTAAGCTTGGTTTATCGTGTGGATGAATGATTCATTTTCACTGTTGTTTGTTATGTTCTGTTCGGCTCTTTGGTTTTGTCAATGCATAGAGATCTAGTTCGCATCTGTGCCTTGGGAAGGTATTCTCTTCACCTAGGTTTGCAACGTTATTACTTTGTTGTTTCAGATGGAGGATTGGTATACTTCTAATGCTCTTGGTTCCTTTGTTTGCAATTGACAGAGCTTCCAAAGCGAGGGTTGTGGTGACTACCAGTCTGTCAACGAATTCCCTTCACGGGTAATCCCTATGTGATTCCACGAAGGTGGGTTAACTCTTTTTGGCCAAATTTGGTGATGAAAACTTGATTTTTTACTCATTTGCTGGATAGAAGCCCTCGAAACACATATATGCCATGTGAATTTCGACTTGTAGTAAAAAAACAAATTGTAGAATATTATGTTGGGTTCCCAATGATATTTTTTAAAAATATTTCGATGTCATTTAATGTGTGAAATTTTTCATTTAATGAACTATGTGAGCTTAAAACTTTGAAGAAGTTAATAAGTGGCTCATGTCCAACCCCAATAATTCAATCTTACATTAATAATTAAAAATATTTATATATGCAAGCATGATCTACACAAAATGCACTGTGGCCTGCATATTTTTTTGTTAATTTATTTCACAATATACAATTATTTATTATTTTTTTGAAGTGACCACATCTCATTTCAGCATCATTTTATACACATGTGTGTCCATCCCAGCTTTTTTTTCATTGTTTTCAAAAATTGAAAAACCAAAGATACCCTTTTGAAGAGGACACGTCGATGTGTGGGATGTGCATTTTTAAGAACTTTTTGGATGTGTATTTTTTACCCTGTAGATTTTTCTTTGAGCTGCTTCGAAGTTGTTGTTAGGTTTTCTAAGTGTAGGTATTAGAACTAATTGAAAAAAAACCCATATGAATGCCAAAACGCATGCATTATACCTCAATGGATATAGGATTCAATGATGAATCTATCAGTATAAACTCTGCTCAGTTCTGTGCCATGAATGGCAGGGTTTACACCCCTAGAAGACACAAAGAAATATTGATTTTCTTGTAAGAGGACTAATTCTCTGTTTTTTAGGCCCTCGATCGAGGTTTTAACATTATCTCAATTGAGGTATTCAAATCCCTCGATCGAGGTTTTAACAGTAGCTTGATCGAGAGTTTATTAGACCCTCGTTCGAGGGTCTAATAAACCCTCGATCAAGCTATTGTTAAAACCTCTTTTTATATTTTTTTTGCAAAAAAGACCTCGATCAAGGTCTTAAAACCTAGATCGAGGTTTTTTTAAAACCTAGATCGAGGTAAAAAAACCTCGATCGAGGTATTAAAACCTAGATCGATGTTTTTTTAAAACCTAGATTGAGGTCTTAAAACCTAGATCAAGGTTTTCTTAAAACCTAGATCAAGGTTTTGATAAACCATCGATCGAGGTTTTCTTAAAACCTAGATCGAGGTTTTGATAAACCCTCGATCGAGGTTTTCTTAAAACCTAGATCAAGGTTTTGATAAACCCTCGATCGAGGGTTTAAGAAAACCTTGATTGAGCCTTTGTTAAACCCTCGATCGAGGTGTTATGACCTTGATCGAGGGTTTAAAAATTGCTCGATTGAGGTAGGTTTTTGTGTTTTTTCTAAAAACGCCTTGCCAAAAACCCTCGATCTAGGTTTTAAGAAAACCTTGATTGAGCCTTTGTTAAACCCTTGATCGAGGTGTTATGACCTTGATTGAGGGTTTAAAAATTGCTCGATTGAGGTAGTTTTTTGTGTTTTTTCTAAAAACGCCTTGCCAAAAAGTGTAACCCCACTCCATGGATGCATCCCCCTATACTAGCAAGTTTAAACTTGTTACCTCTGGGTATAGATGTGTTTTAACAGTGCCTTGAGCTCGATGTTGTAATGGTGAATGGTTTGGTTTAAGGGTTTCCACTGTTCAATGTTCTATTTATATTTAAGGGCATCCATAGATGCGTATGAAAATTATGGGGTTTAAGATGTTGGTGCATGTCACCTTTGGCCTTGACTATCACAATTCATCTTTGTAATGTATTTTGTATTGGTAGCTTAAATGTATGGCTTGAACTGCGTTAGGGGTTCGAGATTGCTAGCTGTGATTTTGACCCTTATGTGAAAGCATAGACTTTGTATAATTTCGATGTTTATTCCTTTGCATTAGTTAGTTTCATTATCGTAGTTGTTTTTGCCTTATGTGGAAATTTATAAAGCTTTGCAACATAGTTAAGTTTTCCATTCAAATCATAATGGATTCGATGTCTGTCGTGGTTTGAATTAACCTCTATCTTTGACGACAAGAGCCCACAAGATTCGATCCTAGGCTGTGTGGGTTTCAAGTTGTGTGTGTGTGGAATTTTTTTTGGCATAGGTGCCAACTGGATTCAATCCTAAGACCTTTAAATGGATACTATAGTTGATAAATGAATTCGTATTAGGTTTATGTTTGATTCCTTATGTTGATGGTATATAATATGATTATTGTTTAAAATAAAATCATGCCTTCAAACGTGGACAGGTCTCGATGGCTAGCATTCAATGCGATGAAGTTTGTAAATTGGGAATTATTTGTTTGAGCTTTTGTTTTATGATATATTATTTAAAGTTTTAGCAATTAAGTTAAAATCTTATGCATAGAATTTAGGCTAAGGCTATAGATAATGGTTTGGTTGATTATAAATAATAATAGCCTACTGGAAATATGAATTATGCCATTGGGTAAAGATGTAAAGTTTAGTTTTCACAATAGGTTTTCTCTGTTTAAAGAAAAATACCTCTATCAAGAAGGCTGAAAATTAACTTGTAAATGATGAAATAAAATGCAGAAAATAATAGAAACAAAACCCTCGTACTGATAAAGTAAAGGTTCTAGTCCATCATTATAAATATGAATAAGATAGAATATCATGATTGAACAGATAAAATAACCTAACGTCTATTAAAAGAGTTACATATGCTAGGAAATAATGAATTTAACCTATAAGTGAAGAAATAAATAATACAGAAAATATAACCTAGCTTATAGGAGATAGATACTAAATATCCATTCAGAATTTAATCTATTCTTTTAATAAGAAAACCTGTATAGCTTGCAAGGGAAAAATAAAGAACCTCATACCTACAACATGAAGTTATTTCAATGGCTAGAAAACTTACACAATCAAATACCCATCATTAACAAATTCATAGACAGAGCTAACCTCTTTTCAGATAACCAGATAACTTGGGAACTACCACATCTCCCAACCATGACCCGAAACCATTCCTACTTTCAATCTTGATCCCCCCAAGCTGGTTCCAACATGCAAGTAGCTTAGAGATCCTAAAGTAAGGCTTCCCTATCTAGGATGTCAAGTTTTGAATCAGTTTTCATTTTTCCTCTTAGGAAAAATATTCTCCACGAACTCTCTTCAGAGTATATCAGGCAGAATTATGGAATCATCCAAAAATAGATAGATACATAGAATGGTATCCCCAAGCCTCTCTTTTCCTTGGGTTTTTATAGACAAACATTTCAGGAAAAGGGGCAGCTGGATCAAGAATCATTTGATTTCTTGAAATAACCCTTTTTATTTCATTTAGGTAATTTCAATATTTAACTTAGGAACTTTTGACTAGTTCCTACTTTGACTCTTGTAGGTATTTTAATATTTAATTATCATTGGTAATAATAATAACACGTGGATCCTTTCTTTATTACTTATAGTTACTAGTATTATTACTATGCTTACTCTTTATACATATCATGCATAAATTATATATTTATATATATACAATTTGTTAACATTTTAACCTTAGGTATCATATAGCATGATCCCTAAACATATGCCACTTTTCTTTTAGCTTAGTCACTTTCTTTAATAAGGCCTTCAGGTAGGGGTTAGGTCAACTAGGTTAGGAAACTCTAAACCTCCTTGCATGTTGGATTC
Organism: Pseudotsuga menziesii; assembly: GCA_001517045.1. Classification (NCBI taxonomy): domain Eukaryota; kingdom Viridiplantae; phylum Streptophyta; class Pinopsida; order Pinales; family Pinaceae; genus Pseudotsuga; species Pseudotsuga menziesii. The sequence goes on along the minus strand of LPNX010802304.1, from coordinate 44,857 downwards.
CATTGTATAACATGGTAGTTCTTCAGTACTTGATGAGATACAAAAATTTGAAATTTCATTTAATCACTTAAAAATAAGTAAGATGAGATCAATGTTTTATCAGATTCGTTTTCACTCAACATATTAATTCTTTTTAGTAACTCCTAGCGCTTATTCAGAGCCCATACTCAACGCTAAAAAATGGGGAGTTACAAACTTAGAGCAATTCCAGAGTTCATCGCTCAACACTAATGCTTATTTGTAGGATACACTTAGGGATACAATGGCCAAAGATCTGATGTTCCGGAGCTTATGCTCAACATCAACTTGGAAGGCTCTAGGAATTATGCCCAACACTTCCAAGTTTATCTTTTCATGTGCTTCAGAGCTTCATGCTCAACACAAATGTCTCATAACGCATATTTTCCAAATCTTCTCGCTCAACAAAAATATAAATAATCATGTGCTCCAGAGCTTCTCGCTCAACACAAACATCAAATACCCATGTGCTCCAGAGCTCCTCGCTCAACACAAAAACATCTCATCAATTATGTGCTTTAGGGTCCATGCCCAACACATGAAATCATATATATATATATATATATAACATATTGCGCCCAATATATCAAACAAATCATCATGTTCATGTGCAGTGGGGTCTTAGGCCCAATATACCAAGTAAAACATCAAAATAATCATCATAAGCAATGGGGCTTATTCCCATAAGTGTTAGGTCAAAAATTCAGGATATTACATACATGTTTTCATTCATAACCCTTACTATTGTCGCTATGCGACATAACCCTTGATCAAGTTTGAATGTCACATTATTCATGTGTCACATATTTGGTTGTGTTGGCATATACTAGAACCATGGATGAATTTGGTTAACCATGCTTAATGCAAAATTTAAATTATTCATAAGAAATCATAAGCAAGAATATGAGACTCATGTAAATAATGCATAGGGGTGCATCCATGGAGGTGGGTAATAGTTTTTGGTAAAGCGATTTTGAAAAAAAAATGCACACCCTTGATCGAGTTATTAATACCTCGATCGAGCTACTACTAGCTCGATTGAGGGTTAAGAAAAACCTTGATCGAGGGTTGAATAGAACCTCGATTGAGATATTGACCTCGATCGAGGTCCCTGGTAAAAAAAAATTATAATAAAGGTCGTGGCTGCCCGTGGCCATTCCCCATTTTTTGCACTCCAACCTCTCGATTGAGCTGCGACAGAGAACCCTCAACCGATATGCTACAACCTCAACCAATCTCCTACACAAGGGATTCCCACCTTTTCCTTCCACCATGATGTCGGATGCCAGAGGTAACACCCAAAACTTCTATTTTGAAATTTAAATGAAACGTTACTCTGTTTTTTTTTAATGTTAGTTTGAAATTGAAAAAAATATTTTTTATTGATGTTTGTAGGGGTTTTTTTTGTCTAATAGGTGTTGGGAAATAGGGAAGACCCGGGTTTAATACCTTTAACTTCGCACCAACAAAAGACCCACAGTGTTGGCCCTTTCGGCAACAGCCTGCGAACAGGTTGCAGTCTCACCCGAAACAACTATGGGGTGCCGCAGAACCAGGTTTCTGCGATCAGAAGAGGGATATTACTGTACCTTTAGCTTTTAGCAGATTATAAATATAAATCACAAAGCTTAACATTCACTTATTTAACTTCATGGTTAGATAAACAAGCAGTGCCTTGCGCAGCCCTTTACTGGGAATTCACAGCGAAGTTACTATCTAGCAGTGATCTTACTTATCAGATATATAGATATTAATGCATGAAAGAACATAACAAATCACAACACAAAAGAACCACAACACCAGATATAACGTGGTTCACCCCCAGTGTAGGGGTTACGTCCACAGAACTGCGTTTTATTCAACTTTCTACAAAAACCACAGTTTTGATCTGCGCACTCAGCTGCAGATCCCTTCAATTCCTCAAATCCGCGCACATAGCTGCAGGCCTCTGCGCACTCAGCTGCATATTTCCTTAATCACCCAAAACCCTCTGCGCACATAGCTGCATAGTTCGTCCACGCACACAGCTGGGACTTAACCTTTCTTACAAAAATAAGCCTTAGCTTCACATCAATTCCCTTTACATCAGAAATACTAACCTTACTTCTTTACAAAAGTGCTTATTTATAGTGCACATATTACAAAACCATGGTCTTAAACCATGGGCAGCCCGAACCCTAAACCCTGGACTTAAACCATGGGTTTATAACAAACAGAGGACTTTTACTCAACCCCGACACCCCTAAGACTATTTTGAGCCGTAAATCCACTTACAAACTCCAAAACCCCACGGAGTTACCTGTATTAAGGACCGTTGGGATGCGCGCCCCAACAGGCCCCTAAGACTCACTAATGGCCCATCCCGGGACACTATACTGCTTTTATGGTGGTAGACTCTCGTTGGCAAAACCTGGTGCGCTGCTTGTTGAAATCCTACATGCAGTTGTTTGCGTCTTGTTCCTTTTCTTCATAAAATGTTGCTTAAGGCTTTCTGGATCTATCAGTGACCCCATCCCTCGATCTGCTTGCCACACATCTGACCATCCACAACTTAGGGGCTCCAGAATTGTGTGTCAAGGTGCATAAGACAAACAACCTCCTTTGTTTTTCCAAACCAGGAGGATACATCTTGGGATGCCTCAGAGTCTTCGCGTGAGGCTTGATGCCTTTCGTCACTCCACATTAGAGCGAACTTCTGCGTGCCTTCATCCGGTTTAGAGCGAACTTCTGCCTTCCTTCGTCCTGGTCAAGCCTTTCTGCATAGGTGGATTGCTCAGAAGGTTCTGCAGACGCCTCTCCCTGAACTCACGTACTAACTCCTGGGCTTCGCGATCATTCGACCTGGTCCTAACTAAAGAAACTTCAAAGAAATGTATAATGCAGAAGTCGTAGGCCGGTGTAGCTTCTTATAGAATCCCGTAACAGAATCTGTCATCATGGTGCATTAATGACGCCAAATCTGGTGGAGTGGCGTAAATCCTGTCCACACGGTGCGAGATTTTCCCAAAATCTCATTATTACAGGAAGTTAAGGCAATGCTCGTGCTGGTGCCATCAAGTCTGGTTTGTCCCATCCGCCAGATTTTAAACTGCGCCACACCTTTAATCTTTGACATAACTACTAACTCTCGCTTCGCCTTGACAAGAACCCTCGACACAATATGAACCTTCGAACTTTGCCAGTCTTCCACACGTCATAACTTTGAGGACAGCTTCATTATAGTCTAGCACCCAATTTCAACTGTTCTTGGTACTTAGACTTTCCTTCCTGGTGTTACTTCTGATTAGGAGGTCCTGGCCTGTCCCTATACTTCTTTAAAGGACTGCCATTTACCATAGAAGGTAAAATTTCTCCATTCAACTTAGCCAACTGGACTGCACCACCATCAGTAGATTTCTGCACTATATAGGGGCCTTTCCAATGTGTCTTGAACTTACCCGGGAACTTCATGAATTTGCTGTCATATAAGAGCACAAGATCGCCCTACTGGAACTGCTTCTTCTTGATGTGTCTATCATGCCATGCTTTTTCTCAAGCTTTCTGTACTTGCTGCTAGAACCCTACAATAAATCTGTCTTCTTCAATTTCTAGTATCTTTGTCAGCCTTTCTGTTATTATCGTTGGGTCATCCATCTCTGTGAAAGCAGATATTCGAAGGCTAGGGACAATATATTCCATGGGCATGACTACTTCTTGCCCATAGACCAGCCTAAAAGGTGTATGGCCTATCATTTTCTTGCAGGTAGTCCTATAATCCCAGAGTACTGCTAGAATTCTAAGATCCCAGTCATTTTTGTTAACGTTGCAGACCTTCGTCAGAGCCTGTTCAAGGATCTTATTAAAAGCTTCGACAGTTCCATTAGCTTATGGATGATAGGCAGTACTCTTCTGATGATATACCTGTAATTCTTCAGTCAATACTTCAATAGTCTTATTTAGAAAATGTGAGCCCTGATCACTCATAAGGACTCTAGGACACCCAAATCTAGACAAGATGTTATCGAAGATGAACTTTGCAGCTGTATCAGCGCTACAATTCTTCACTGGTTGAGCTTTGGCCCAACGGGTGAGGTAATCTATTGCTGTAATAATGTATCTTGCTCCTGACTTCTTCGCGGGGGGATTGACAGGTCCGACAAAATCAATATCCCATTTGTCAAAGGGTTGTAAGGTTACCTGCGGAACTAGAGGCATCTCATCCCTCCTGGATGGTTTTCCCGTCCTTTGACAGATGTTGCAGCTGTGACAATATTCTTTTGCATCCTTGTGAATTGTGGGCCACCAAAATCCGGCTGTCAGAATCTTCTGTGCTGTAGCTTTTCCTACGTAATGACCTCCTGCTGCCCCAGAATGTGCCTCAGCCAATATTAACGGCTTTTTCGTGCTCTAGGACGCATTTGCGCAGTATTTCATCTAGTCCCATCTTATATAATTGTCCTGCTATTAAGGTAAAGTCAGCTGCGTGAACCACCAGCTGCTTCTTCTGTTGTGTTTTCATCTCGACGAGTGGAAAACCTGTAGACAAATACTGAACAATGTCCTGAAAGTATTCATCAACCATCTGGATGGAAAATAGCTGGGCATCAGGAAGCCCTTCGTCCAAACTGGTGGGTTCTTTGCCTGACTCAAGCCTCGACAAGTGGTCAGGTCCTAGATTAAGTCTTCCAGGCTTAACGATGATCTCAAAGTCATATTTCTGAAACAGGATCAACCATCTGCATATCCTGCCACCTAGCATAGGCTTGTTAACCAAATATTTCAAAGCAGAGTGGTCAGTGAACATCTTAAAATGAGATCCTAAAAGGTAATGTCGAAACTTCTGTAATGCATACACCATAGCAATACCTTCATGTTCTGTTGTAGTGTAATTATTTTCTGTTGTAGATAACTTTCTGCTTGCAAAAGAAATAGGGTGATCAATAGTACCTTCACCTGACTGAGCCAATACTATACCCAGAGCAATGGAGGATGCATCGACATGCACGTGGAACTCCTTATTCTAGTTAGGGAATACCAAGATGGGGGCCGTGACCATTTTTTCCTTCAAAATATCCAAACTTTCTTGGCACTCAGGGGTCCAGTCGAACTTAATATCTTTTTTCAACTGTTTTTCCATCGGGGCTGTAATCTGAGCATAGCCTTTGATGAATTTCCTATAATATCCAGTGTGACCAAGTGTTGTTCGAAGTTGTTTAACGGACTTCGAAGGTGGTAGGTTCACAATGATAGCTATCTTCGCAGGATCCATCATCAATCCTTGCTTACATACAATGTGACCGAGCAGAATTCCAAAGGGGGCACAAAAAATACACTTTTTTAAGTTCAAAGAAATCTGGTGTTGTCTACATTTATCCAGCATAAGTCTTAAACTAGTTATATGGTCTTTTAGTAGCCCAAAGATAGTCTAATCATCGAAATAAAATTCTAAGAATTTAGGGATAAATTCTTTAAACACAGAGATGACTACTCTAGAAAATATAGCTGGGGTATTCTTCAATCCAAAGGGCATAACTATGTACTGAAAGGATCCCATTTCTATAGCAAAGGTTGTCTTATGCCGATCTTCAGGGGCAATTCTGATCTGATGGTAACTTAAAAATCCATCTGTAAAAGAGTACACTTCTTGGCCTGCAACATTGTCTAACACTTCGTCTGTAAAGGGAGTAGGGAAAGGATCATGTAGACAAGCATCATTTAGCTTCCTTAGATCGACACAGATTCGGATTTCACCCTTAGTCTTCTTCTCCTGTACCACCATAGGACTGACCCACTCGGATTCTTCAACAGGTTCAATGATTCCTGCAGCAAGCATCTTGTCCAGCTCCATCCTAACTTTTTCCTTATACTTTGGGTTCAACCTATAAGGGCGTTGTTTCATAGGCTTCGCATCAAGTTTCAAAGGGATCTTCATCACACTGATATCACCCAGGATACATTTCATCTCTGAGAACTTCGTCAAAAATAGGTCCTGGTATTCGTGGAGAAGTTGGGTTACTTTGCTTACTATCTCGTCATCCCAATAATCTCCAATGGTAGCATACTTAGGATGTTCTTCTAATCCAATGTTGACTGTCCGCGTCTTCAGGGGCTGAGTCACCTCTGGAGCTTTGACCGCTGGTCCATGTACGTCGCAGTGTCCTTCTGACTCAGGAATATCAATATTGCGTGGATCAGCATCCTCGTCAATTGCGAGGTTATAACATTCTACTGCATAAGATTCTTGTGCTTTCCAATCAGGTCGGTATTCTACGACTTCTTGATCATCGAATACCTTAGTATGGATCAATCTGATAGCTGCATCTAAAGCTGGACAAACTTCATTAGTAGAAAAGGTGAGCACAAAACTATTAGCAAGACAATTCCAACTTACAGTATCCTGGCGAAGCTCAGCCGCCTCATACCAATTCTTTGCTATCGGTTCTAGGGTATGCACAAATCGATGGACCCATTCTTACTGAGGGACCTGCTTCCATGCGTCATAGCACTGCGCCAAATGTTCTTGAGGGCTAGTATTTCACGTAAACCGGTTGCGCACCTCCAGGGGCTGATCCACAAATTGGAGGTGAAGGGAATGCTGACAGAATTTCCAATTAGGAAGATTCTTCTTATGGCTATTCCACCATCTGGCTGCTGTGACTCTGAATGCTAAATCCAGAGTCTCCATTTTCTGTGATTCTGGGAGCTGGTCTGAGAATTGTTCGATAAACTGGTCGGGGTCAGACAGGCCATCGAAAGTGGGGAGGACTCTTTCCTACGTACCTAGCCATCGGAGGGATTTAGTAATTCTGGTACATCTATGTCCATGCAACTCATAAAGTCTGTTCTGCCAGTTTTAAAGCTCATCATCTGAGTCTGTCATGCAGGGGCTGTCGTACTGCCCATCCAGGATACCTTCGGCAGTAGGGTTCACATAATCTTCTTCCTTAGCTGTGATATTATAAATGTGGTCTAGGGCATCCGGAGCTTCATCGCTGATTGGTTCTGTGTACCTTTCCCCTTGAGAAGGATCCAAAGGTACTATGACTCTCAAATCTCTCCCTTCGAAAGTCATCTGTCTTTTCTTAAGGTTAATGACTGCAGCATTTTCCATTGCCCACTCAATTCCTAACAAGGCAGGATAGGGATTGCTGTCATCAATGATATCGATAACTTCAAAATCCACGAAGGTAGTGACCCCATCAATATCTACTGGAACACTGGGGAATCTCCCTAGGGGCACAATTCTCTGTTGATTGGCTAACCTCAACTGGATAGGGGACCAAGCAAGGGCATGTTTTCCCATTTGTTCCCAGGTTTGCTTGGTTAGGACATTGACTTCTGACCCTAGGTCCAGAATGACATCAGTCATATCATATTCTCCTATCTGAACATTCAACCAAATTTCCCTACCAGTTCTTCTAACCCTATTAAGACTTTTTTCCCTATCAATACTTTGCGGGGATTCGCAGGAGGCAATAACTTTTTGCAGCTCCTGTAAAGCATTTTGATTCCTTAAGAGTTTCATACAGCTCTGTAAAAAGGAAGACAGGGTACTTACTTTATCCGTCGAAGCCTCTTGCGGCTGCGACGCTTGCGGATGTTGCTGTACAGGTACGACCGATGCATTAGGAGCAACGAAATCTTTCTTAGCTGCCATGAAGGTCTCTTTTTCTCTTTGAATATCAAATGTTGGGACCCTCTGAGGGGCCTTACGAACCCAAGCTTCGTCAGGCTGTTTCTCCGTATTCTGGACGTGTGTCGTAGCTCCACTTCGCGTAACGACATTAATGGCTGGCGCAGGTCTTTGCTTGATGGAAATCATTTGAATATTCTGAGTAGGGACATTGTTTATTTCTTGAATCTTAGCGATCAGCTGGGGGCACTGTTCGATCACATGATCTACTGCGCGGCAGTACCGACATGTCATAGTTGGATTTCGACAGTCTCTTGCTAGATGCCTGGCTTGGTTACAGTTGTAACACACAACCTGGCCTTGGCCTCTTCCTGCCATACCACCACGACCACGACCTCCAAAATCCCCACCGCGGTAGCCGTAACCATCATTATTCTGTCCCTCATTGTGTACCCGATAGGCGTCGTAGGTGCGCTCTTTCATGAGGTCATAACTACGAAATTCATCCTCCTTATGGCCTACAGACTTACAGAATTTACAATAAGGGTTCTTAGGTACTTTCCCATAACTCTGGAGTAGGTAGCAGTCTTCAGGTCGATGCTGACCAGTCATTCTGCAGAGTTCACAATATAGGACTAGCGGTTGAAATGGGTTTGGTGCACCAGTATTCAGGTAATTTCTTACCATAGGACACCATTCCTTGTCGTGACCTTCTGTCCGACATTGCGTACACCAAACCTCTTCGCGGTCGGGGTTTCCTTTCTTCGTATCGTGGAGCTCCAAGACCATAGCTGCCAACTGCGCTTGGATTTGAGCAATACCAGAATTGTCTTCGACAGGGGCAGTCTCAAGCTTCATCACAATCTCCAGAGCCTCCTGCTGGTCAGCAACCTTCTGTTGCATGAGTGGCATTCTGATATGTGGTAGCAATGCGGCAATGAACCATTCCTTGTGCTGCACGGGACCAATGGTGAAACTGACTTGGTCGAGTAGAACTTAAACATTTGATCAAAGTCCCACACTGATTCACCACGCTTCTGCTGAATCTCTTTCAATTCAGTGATACACTGCGACTCTGATTTCGACTTCTTAAATTCCTTTATCATTGCTGCTTTTATGTCGGCCAATGCATGGTTCTGAGTGCTACAAAACTTCATGAACCAGGTCAGAGCGCGGTATCTAAAGGAAGTAACCAACTGCGCCCTTTTGGTATCCTGATCCGTAATGGACTTAGCAGTCCATACTGCTTCACATAAAAACCAGAATTGTTCTGGATCCTCTGATCCAGTTCCTTTGAAAATGGGAAACTTAATATCATCATGCATGTGGGCCATAGAGGGTCGAGGGGGGAAGGGAGGGGGATTAGAAGTGGGTGGGGGGAGCTTACGAGGGTAGACTGACCTGCGACCGGGCTACTTGGGCTAGGGTAACTTTCCGACTGCGACAGTTTCTCAGGGAAAATAGGTCTGTGCTACGGGGTTAACGAGGGGTGGTCGACAGAGGGGATTTCTTTGGGTACTGAATCTGCGGGATTTACAGGGGGATACTCGATGTGTTGATCCTGAGAATAGGATCCAAAATATCTTTTGTACCTCTTGCCACTTCGCAGCAAACCACTTCGCTCGTCGAAGGTATTGTTACTTGCAAACATAGGTTAGTAATACTTAAATCTAACAGTCTGATTCAAATAGCAAGATACCTTTTTCAGCTAATAGCATTTTAACTCTCAAATTCAATGAATTCAAAAACTTACCCCTTGGTCCTTTGAAAAATTGGCGTTCAATTTCACTGAAAGACGTACTTGTGTCGATAGCAAACTCCGTCACGAATGCTTCAAGGGTTCGCGTTGTTCAGAAATTAGCAGCGTGGGATATCTCATTGTTCACTTGTTTCACAAGATTAACTCTTGCGGGGGTCCAAGCAGGAAACTGACGAGCTTGGAAGTTCATCCTTCTCTCTTTTAACCTGGATAACCACTGGTGCAATTCTATGTGTACAGTACCCAAAAAATCTCATAAGCATCAGCAAAAACATACCTTTGTAAAAAGTCGTATGCACTACGTCGCGGATCTTTGTTCTCTTGCTCGACGAATTTTAGATAAGTCTCGTCAAGCTAATCACCGATTTCCTTCACAGAGGGCCTCTAGAACATAGCCCTCAAGGTACGACGTAAAACCCTCTTGAGCAGATACTGAGTTCAACCGGCAACGGAACCAATTTGTTGGGAAATAGGGCAGACCCGGGTTTTATACCTTTAACTTCGCACCAACAAAAGACCCACAGCGTTGGCCCTTTCGGCAACAACCTGCGAAAAGGTTGCAGTCTCACCCGAAACAGCTATGGGGTACCGCAGAACCAGGTTTCTGCAAGCAGAAGAGGGATATTACTGTACCTTTACCTTTTAACAGATTATAAATATAAATCACAGAGCTTAACATTCACTTATTTAACTTCGCAGTTTATTAAACAAACAGTGCCTTGCACAGCCCTTTACTGGGAATTCACAACGAAGTTACTATCTAGCAGTGATCTTACTTATCAAATATATAGATATTAATGCATGAAATAACATAACAAATCACAACACAAAAGAACCACAACACCAAATATAACGTGGTTCACCCCCAGTGTAGGGGTTACGTCCATAGAACTGCGTTTTATTCAACTTTCTACAAAAACCACAGTTCTGATCTGCGCACTAAGCTGCAGATCCCTTCAAGTCCTCAAAGTCGCGCACACAGTTGCAGGCCTCTGCACACTCAGCTGCAGATTTCCTTAATCACCCAAAACCCTCTGCGCACACAGCTGCAGAGGTCGTCCACGCACACAGCTGGGACTTAACCTTTCTCACAAAAATAAGCCTTAGCTTCACATCAATTCTCTTTACATAAGAAAGCCTAACCTTACTTCTTTACAAAAGTGCTTATTTATAGTGCACATATTACAAAACCATGATCTTAAACCATGGGCACCCCGAACCCTAAACCCTGGACTTAAACTATGGGTTTATTGCAAACAGAGGACTTTTACTCAACCCCGACACCCCTAAGACTATTTTGAGCCGTAACTCCGCTTACAAACTCCAAAACCCCGTGGAGTTACCCGCCTTAAGGACCGTTGGTATGCGTGCCCCAACAACAGGTTTGAAATGTGTGCCAGCAAGCAGAAATGTTGTCGGATTTCTATAAAATCGTAATTGAAATTTGTTATTTATTTTAAATTTAATTTTTGTGTTGTATACATATTTTGTTAACTTGTAGAGTTTATGTTGTCGGTTTAATTTTTAAATGTGTGCCCAACAAGCAGAAATGCTACCCAAAATTTTTCAATCCTTCGAGAATACATGGAGGATTGAAAAAATTCAAATTTGTTAAGTTTAAAATTTAAGTTTATAGTTTGTATAAATATACTATCAACCGACAGCGCTTATGCTGTCGGTTTAATTTTGAAATGTGTATTGAAAAAGCAGAAATGCTGCCCAATTTTTTTCAGTCCTCTGAGAATACAGGGAGGATTGAAAAAAATCCAAACCCTAGATGCGAGACAATCATGAACTTTAAACCTGCGGAGACATTTATCTAAACAACCCATATATTTTACTTGAAATATTTTAATATATATTCAAATTTAAATATTTAAAAATTTTATATATATATATTAACTATTAACTATTAACTATTTAATTAAAATAAATAATTAAAATTAAAATTAAATTATTATATTACTTCATATTTATATTTTTTATAAATAATTTTTCATAATAAAATAAGATATGGATGTTTTGACTTAGTAGACATATTTTCATTTTAGTTTATTGAAAAATGTACAAGTATGTATTTTTGTTTTTTTGAAGCTCAAACGTATTATGAAAATGTTGATATTTTATTTTTTTTAAAGGAAAAAAATATTAATAAATTTTTATTAATATTTTATTTTATTTTATGATTTAAATATTTTTAAAGAATATTGAAATCCATAATTTAAGATAAAATTATATTTTTGATCTTTTTTAGAAAAAATATATAGATTTATATTCAACATTTTGAAAAATATCTAATAAAATAAATAAATGTATACATTAAGACGTTGATATTTTTCATCCAGGATAGGCTAGTCATGATAATTTAGTATTGTCCTCCTTATTTCCTTAGCTTATGACAATAACCATGCTCATTCATCAATCCATGGAGACTTGCATCTAGATGTCCTCCTTGCCATTACGATTTTATGTGAAATCTATGTATTTCATTCATTGCATTAATAATATGTTCCAATGGTTTACAAATGGTCTTGGGCAATAAATAAATGAGTAAGCACAATAAAAAAAAGCATAGGGCATATACTAAAATACTAAGTCTATCTTTATCCCGTTAATTCCCATATGGGAGGTTCAATTTGCCAAGTAACCTATAGCAACGGAGAAATACTGATGGAAATAATAGCAATATGGTAGTGGTGTAGTAGGCTCGTCATAGAGACGTTTTAACTTGTCCACATGAGCCATGTCGACCCAAGTTCCATGCATTCATTAGCTAATAGATCTAAGTGTAGGCACGGCTATTATTCTACATAATACGACAATAATATACTACCAATAATAAATTATATCAAGACATAATACATATCTACGTTTGTTTCAGTTTTTGCTAAAGTTAACATAAAACCATAGGGAAGGGATAGGGCTGCTATGATATATTCAAGATAGGTAGACATGTTGAACATATTATTGTATCTTTTCTGAATATCCTTGATGAAATGGTTGACTTGTGCCTAGTGGAAAAAAATTATATCGACATAAATTATGTGTATAGGTAAAGTATAAAATAAATTAAAATGAAAAGTTAGAGACTGAACTACTGGATTGGGATCTGAAAATTTAGAGCTTCGAACTTTAAGCGAAAACCATGAGTCCCAAGAACACTTTTGCATTCACACACATGACATGAATGATCAAGCTCAACTATCTGTGAAAAAAACATTTGCATGTGTCATTTCCTTAGTGATTGTGCTTACACTCATGATCCTTCTCCCATTATTAATGTGCACCATGTGATGATATATTAATCATCTCAAATCTACATCTTTACTATTGATATATTTATCATTTATCGTATATTGTATGCTAACTGCATTTATTATGCATTATTTCATACAGATGCATCTCTACAGCGGGGTTCGTTGATTCACCGAAGGCATAGCACTGGCAGATATGCAGCCATTCCTCACCCCAGAGGTCGACAGAGGACATGTAAGTATACAATTACGCATGATGTACTCTTTTTTGTTAGTTAAACAACAAATGAAATTGTTTCACATGTGTATATTTATTCAACTTGTGTGGCTCTATTTTCATAGGTTCGCCTAGGCGTTCTACGCCGACACACGCTCCTTGTGGGGAGATGAGTGGCATCCACACTGGCAATTGTTCTGTGCATGTGAGCGGTGAGGATTATACTGATGGTGTCAGTGGGGAGGTTCCCCACAAGATAGGTACATTAAATGCATTTATATTTTTCTTTTAGTTATTAGTACCTTTAATTTATATTGATTTCAAATTCACCTACAGTTGATGTATGTATTTTGACTGAAGTTTATGTTTTCATCTAATTTTTAGGTGTTTCACAGCAGGGTCCCGACCCTTTCAAAGAAGCACCATGGGAGGATGAGACCACACGTATCACGCTGCAAGACATTACCAATCAACTTGACAATTTGTGGGTTAACGTCTGAGAAATTTTAGAGCACTCTCTCTCATCATGTTCAATGTGGATGATGTTAGAGGTAGTAGACAATCTATTGAAGGTCTATAGGTCCATCGGAACATTGATTTCTCTTTAGGTCAGTGCATGTCATAGAAGAAGGGCTACAGTGAGGGGTCCTGATAACTGGGTCATATTGAAACATGCAATAACTGGCCATGATGTGAAGGGAACATTATTTGATATCCCTCCTGACCACGTCGCTGGTCAACTGCTTAGACTCAAGGATTTTAAGCTAGAGGCTACAGCGCCTTATGTATACGACAGGTTTATTGGAGCATGGGGCATGTTTCCCCACCATGAACAAGTCCTAGTATACTTTGAAAAACATATATATGTAGAGTTTGTCCTAGACATGCACCCATATTACACCAACACACCCTCGAGCTTCTATGGTGCTGGTGGGGGATGCAATCATGCTCGTCCTAGGGCTAGGAGAGACCTTCGAACTCAGCCAAAGCCACAGTCGTTGGTAGGTCACCCAAGTAAGGCCATGCTTAGGACAGATGATGTAGCTGGGTCATCTCAGCTAGCTTATGAGGAGCGGAGTGCATTGGCAAAGGTGACACGCATGATGATGCATGGTACCATGATGGTTGTGTAGGTAGAGAGACACAGAGCACCCACTGCACCTGTAGATCCTAAGATACAGTGGGTGACTGATGATGTTCTCAACGTTATTGATCACGACACACTGATGCATTATGCTATCATGGCCCACGATGCATATTTTGGACTTCATCATAGATGCATGCCTCGACCGATGAGACAGGTATATCTTTATTGTCATCATTTGATTGTCATGATTGCAATGTATTCTCAAATGAATCATTTTTTTAACTAATACTTTGCTTTGTGTTAGACTGCCATGCATGAGCCTAGTTTCATGGAGGTCCTTTTTGGTAGTGATGCATCTATTCGAGGTCTCGCTGCAATTCCGTCTGCCCACGTCTATGAGGTATGTGTTAATTGTCATCCTCGATTGGAAATTCTAAATGAGTCAATTGTTGAACACGTAATATTTTGGTATAACCTAACTTTCGTCATTTATCTTGCTCATATTGTATAGGATAGAGGCAAGGGCGTTGCACAGGATTCTACACAACCCCGCTTGAGTCCTACTTATGGCATGCCAATCACCAAGGTACTAGTTATTTATGTTCGAATTATTTGCATTTTTATGTTCATATTATAATTTACATGTTGAAATTGCAATTCTCAAGTTCAAATTGTAATTCATTAAAGTAACTATTTTCATGTCACGTGGAAACAGACGTAGAAATAGGTAGCTGTAGATGAGGGCGTTGAAGTCGTCGTGATGTTTACGAATGAGTGGATAGCCGCTCATCAGCCGGGTTTTGATGAAGGCTCATCTCAGCAGCCCATCCTCCCAAACCTGACACTCAACTCCAGGGAGGTGAGTTCATAGATAGATATGTTTCACTGTATATATTTAATTTTTTGTCGCATTCTACATATAATTTAAATATGTGTAATGTAACTAACTTGTAGAGTTCACGGTTTTAACTTCTGCGGTTCTCATACCTGGACAATTTTCTTCGTGATGTGCATAGTCTAGCTAGCAATAGTGTAGCTAGAGGTAGTGTAGCTGGCGATAGTGGCCATGATGGTTGATATCTCGATCAATGGCGTAGGAGTGATTTGTAGACTGTTATTTGTGGATGTTATTATTTTGTACTTGATGATTATCGATATATATGTGTGTGTATGTGTGTGTGTGTGTGTGTGTGTGTGTGTGTGAACTTTTTTTTGAACATGATGGTCTGTTAAATGTTTTAATTATTTGCAGTTATAGTTAAATGTTTTTTTATGTTTTATGTAATCTTAATGTTATTTAACAAGATCATTAATGTGGAACAATCTTACAAAATTGTACAATTTTGCAATTTAATAAATTACAAGTTTACAAAATTTACAATGTTTACAAAGTTTACAAGTTTACATGTTTGCAAAATTGTCAATCGAACACAACTTACAATTAAAATGTTACAAAATTTACAACTTTACAATGTAAGATCTACTAGGTGCAAATTCTTAGGATATTTAGACACTTAGGAGTTAGTTAAGATCAACTTGTGTAATATATCTGTTAGGTAAAAGTGTGTTTCTTTAGTATGCATTAGTATGCATTTGTAAATATTATAATCCAACGGTCACGATATGTTCTAAACATAGAGTGATCCGACGATTCAACTTCTCTTAGATCATACCTACCATTGATCCGTGGCTTAACACTCGATTGGTCTATGATCTCTATTTAAAGAGCATAGAGGGTCTTTGGCTAGTTGATTGATTATGAGAAGCTCATGTAAATTTCTTTCTTTTGCATAATAAATTGCTCCAAGTAGCTATTTGGCTGGGGTCGTGGACTGTTTCCCTCTCGAGGGTTTTAACCACATGACAAACATCGGTGTGTTGATCTGTAATCTATTTATGTGAAGCGGTTACTGAAGGTGTTCGGTATTTTGGGAGTACCATGTGTAACCGAACATGGTATCAGAGCTTTTATGAAGAGCCTATTTCGGTTTTGATCAAGATATGGAACTGATGTTGCTGAAACTTTGACAGGGTTTCTAGTTCTAGATTTTCTATGCATTTGTGGCCTATGGGAGATATTCCATTGCATCCAGAGCATTGTTTCCATTAGGAAATAGTTTTTTTTCATCGAAAACTGTTTCCGGTTGTTCCAAAAACACCCATTTCGGCAAATCTGAAGGTATAATGTTACAGTGACGGATTTGTTTAAATTTTATTTTAAAAAAATCTCTCATATCTTATCAGTTTTATTATTAGATCTTTATTTTTTTAGTCTCATACTATTGCATTCCCTGGCTGCGTATGTTATTTGCCATCCACCTTGCGCGATCGCGACAAATCAGAAATAGTAAGGAAAAGTTTTTTTTTCTTGTCTTCTGGGATACGTATGCTCTTTGCCGTGCACCTTGTGTGATCACAGCAAATAAAAAACAACGAGAAAAATTGAAAACGTAAACTTTCCGGGTAAGCTAACCAAGATCTAACCCCATTGTGTGGAAAAGTTTTTTTGTTTTGTTTTTGTTTTTGTTTTTTTTTGTAATTTACAGGAAAAAAAGGCAAGCATGGACAATGAGAGAGAAGAGTAAAAAAGAAAAAAGAGGGCCCCTTCCTCTTTCCATTCTTTGACGTACCTTTTAAACTTAGCTCACTTGGTCCAAAGTTTTTTTATTTCTTAATAGGTCTTGAGTTCAAGTCTTATTAAGCTACTTTTTAGTGCATGCAATTTCTTTTTTCAAGTTACTTTATTGTAAAAGTGCATCTCACATAAATAAAATAAAATAAAAAGTGAGTCACCTGAGTTTTTTAATTTATTGTCACACTATTTAAAAGTAACATTATTATAAAAGTGAACATCACTTATTCTACAAAAGTGATTCACTTAAAAGAAACTTTATTGTAAAATAATTGTCAAAGGTTGACCTTGGGAAGATAAGGATTCCTTTTTTTAGTTAGTCAAGTTAATATCTACCACATCACTATTGGGGACATTTTCAACATTTTCTTTGATCAAGCATAACTTCATCATCCAGAATCAATTTTCAGTGCTGTTTTTTTTAAAACCGCATATTTTTTTGAGCTCTTTGCATCCAGATTGTTAGTTTCTACTCTTTCAGCCATTATTTTATAGTATGGCTTCCCCTTGTGATATTATACTTATAAGTTCTAACTATTTCTCATGGAAATATCATATGGAGGATGTTCTGCGAAGTAGGGGACTTTTCAGAATAACCTTAGGTAAAGAAACCAAACCCACTGATGATGATAAGCAAATTAAATGGGAAAATAGATGTGATGAAGCTCGTGGATTGATTGGGATGTCAATCTCTCCTGATTTGTGATTCCACATATCTAGAATTGATGAACCTGATATAGCCTGGAAAAAGTTGGAATCTGTGTTTGGTAAACACAATGAAATTCAGGGTCATCAACTTGAGAATGAGTTGATTTCCTTGAATCCAAATGATTTTTCATGCATTCAAGACTATTTATCTAAGTATAAAACTCTTAGAATATTATGTGCATAATGCAAGATTAAGAAAGAAGACAAACAATGTATTTATCATATTCTTTTCAAACTTGGACCTGCATATTCTGTTTTTGTATCTACATTCTACTCCATGAAAGAATCCTTGACTGCAGCTAGCTATCAAGAGCCTAGTCTTGAATCCTTTTGTGATTCCTTAATTAGAGAGAAAGATAAGCTCATTCATGTTGGAATAATTAACAATGCAGATACATCTGGGAAAGCCTTATTATACCAACAAAAAGAAAAATCCAAGCCTCCTAAGAAACAAAATTTTCGCAATAATAAGCCAAACAATAAGGGTCCCAAACCCTTTCAGTCTGCTCCTTCTTTAAAAAATGGAAAAGGATCCAAGCCAAAAGGAAAGAAGACTGAGCGTCATTGTAATTTTTGCAGGAAAGATAATCATGACGAATCTAAGTGTTTCAAGAAGATGGTAGCCTTGGAAGCAGTAATGAAAAAGCACCACATCAACCTAGATTTGTCTTCAGACTCTACCTCTCATGGACATGCACTTTGTGCTTCTGGTTACTCTTGTACTGCATCTTCTTCTTCTACTTCAAATTAATGGCTCATTGATTCTGGAGCATCTTATCATATGGCTAAGGATCAAGCCATCTTTTCTATTATGCATGAATGTAACACCAAACAAATATTTGTTGGTGATGATAGATCTCTAAGTGTTGTAGGATCTAGAACAATTTCACTAGAAAATGGTCATTTCAGTGATGTACTATGTGTTCCAAAAATTTCTTGCAATTTGTTATCAGTCTATCAAAATACTCATTCGGGTGAGGGTAAAACTATGACGTTTACCCCTCACCAAGTTGTAATCAAGGATTTTAAAAATCCTCAAAATATATTTGCTACTGGAACTGTTGATAATATTACCAGGTTGTACAAATTTAACAACTTTGGGTCATCACCTTTTCTTCAGTTTTTGTTGCCCATAGTGATAACTTGAGCAAACTTTGGCATGAGCGATTTGGTCACTTAAATTATCGCTCATTGCAACAACTATGTAAAGACAATATGGTGACTGGTCTTCCGATGGTATCTTGCAAGGATGGTGTTTGTTCCGGTTGTGTACTCGAAAAACATCTTTGGGACAGTTTTGACAAACGTGCCTTTTGGCACGCCTCGGTTCCCGTGGAGCTTGTGCATATTGACTTGTGTGGCCTTCTTCCATCTGCATCCTTTTCTAGTTTCAAATATTTCTTAACTTTCATTGATGACTACTCCAGACGCACTTGGGTTTACTTCCTAAAACTTAAGAGCGAAGTATTAAACATGTTCTTGGCCTACAAGGCCCTTGTTGAAAAAAAATCCAGTCATCAAATTATTAAGTTAAGATCTGATAATGGAGGAGAATATGTTAACAACAAGTTCACTACTTTATGCACTGAACAAGGAATCCAACAACAGCACACTGTTCCATATACACCACAACAAAATGGTGTAGCTGAATGGAAGAACCACACTTTAAAAGAAATGGTTAATTGTATGATCCAGTCTAAGGGATTAAGTCTTCAATATTGGGTTGAGGCCATAAATTGTGCAAATTACATAGTTAATCGCACACCCACTAAATTTTACAAGGTATAACACCGAAAGAAGCATGGAGTAAAATTAAACTAGATGTAAGTCACTTTTGTGTGTTTGGTTGTGAAGCATGGGCTAACATTCCGGATGAAAAACAGAAAGCATTGCAGCCTAAAAGTGAAAAGTGCATACTTGTTGCATATTCTGAAGATGTAAAAGGTTATAGACTTCTCCAGCCCCATTCACATGATATAATCATTAGAAGAGATCTTAAATTTAATGAAAACATCTTGGCCTGCGAGCCTAACTTGGCGGGTGTGCCATCTGTGGTCTACGAGCTTGATTCAGAGATTGTGCCTTCTTCTTCTTCTTCCAACTTCCTTGACAGGTTTCCAACTCCAGTTTCTGATGATGATAGTGAGGATGAAAATCCACCTCCACCTGCTCATGTTCCTCCAATTACATCAGCACCAATACTTCCTCGATGGGTCCATTCAACATGTGAAGCAGCTGATGATCTTGTCAATGATCCTAGAGATCAACGTCAAACACGTTCTCAGTTTCAGCGAGCCTCTTCTCTTTTGGCTCAAGTTTTTGAGAATCATAATCCAGAAACTTTTGTAGAAGCTTCAATAAATCCAGATTGGGATGCAGCTATGGATGAAGAATATCGTTCCTTAATGGCGAATGATACTTGGGATCTTGTTCTTCTTCCAAAAGGAAGAAAAATTATCAGATGTAAATGGGTCTACAGAACTAAGTATGCATTAGATGGAAGTGTTGAAAGACTTAAGGCAAGGTTAGTTGCCAAATGTTTTTCCCAAGTTGAAGGGAATGACTACAATGAAACCTTTTCTCTTATGGCAAAAGCGAATTCCATCCGCCTTGTTCTTTCCCTTATAGCCTTACATAACTAGGAAGTCCATCAAATGGATGTCAAGTATGCCTTTTTACATAGTGATTTACAGGAGGAAATTTACATGGAACAAACTTCTGGATATGTTCAGGATAACTCTAGCCTTGTTTGTCTCCTTAAGAAATCCTTATATGGCCTTAAGCAAGCTCCTAGAGCTTGGTATTCCAAAATGGGTAGCTTTCTCCTTGACACTGGTTTTTCTAGATGCCATTTTGACCCCAATGTCTATACCAAGAAAGTAGGAAACCATCTCATTATACTTTTTCTTTATGTTGATGATCTTATCCTTACTGGTAGTGACCCTAAACTTATAACCCATGTGAAATCCAATCTTAAGAAAAAATTTGAAATGTCAGACTTAAGAAATTTGCATTATTTTCTTGGTCTCCAAGTCTTGCAAACCAAAGAAGGAATCTTTATTTTCTAGTCTAATTATGCTTGTGACCTTCTTCGTCACTTACACATGGAAGATTATAAACCAGCCCCTTCTCCTTTCTAGTCTGGAGTCAAACTTTCTGCCATTTGTACTTCCCCTGAAGTAGATGCCACCTTGTATCGTTAGCTTGTTGGTAGTCTTTTATACTTGACTCATTCCCATCTTGACCTTTCCTTTGTCGTTGGTCGTGTTTCCCATTATATGCAAACTCCTCATGAAAGTCACTAGAAAGCAGCAAAAAGAATACTTCGATATGTTCGAGGTACAATTCAATTTGGGATTCATTACACTACAAGGGGGAAACCTTTTCTGGTTGGTTTCACTGATTTAGATTAGGCCGGTGATCCTGATGATCGAAATTCTATTGCGGGTTATGTTTGCAGTCTAGGATCTAGACTTGTCACTTGGGCTTGTAAGAAACAACAATCTCTTTCTCTTTCTTCAGCAGAAGCAGAATATCGAGCCGCAATTAATGCCAGTTAGGAAGCTTTATGGCTTTGACAGATCCTTTCAGAGTTTGGATTCCAGCAACAGCAGCCTACTCCACTTTGGTGCGATAATCAAAGTGCCATCAAGCTTGCCAAAGATCCAGTTCTACATCAATGCAACAAACACATTAAGGTACACATGCACTTCATCAGAAATCTTATTCATGATCGTGTTCTTGAAATGCTCTATTGCCCTACAGATTATCAAGTTGCAGACATCTTCACCAGGTCTCTTACAGAAGCGAAGTTTTCTAAACTTCGATCTATGTTAGGAGTTCAGGAATGTGTCCTTAAGGGGGGATAGGCTCTAATGCCTCCTTCCTTCTCCTAATAGTGTCACTTTTGTAAATCCTTCAATCCTATCCCAAGTTGTTCTTAAGGGGGGATGTTAGGATATTTAGACACTTAAGAGTTAGTTAAGATCAACTTGTGTAATATATCCGTTAGGTAAAAGTGTGTTTCTTTAGTATGCATTAGTATGCATTTGTAAATATTCTAATCCAAAGGTCATGATATGTTCTAGACATAGAGTGATCCGACAATTCAACTTCTCTTAAATCATACCTACCATTGATCTATGGCTTAACACCCGATTGGTCTATGATCTCTATTTAAAGAGCATAGAGGGTCCTTGGCTAGTTGATCGATTATGAGAAGCTCATGTAACTTTCTTTATTTTTCATAATAAATTGCTCCAAGTATTTATTTGGTTGGGGTCATGGATTGTTTCCCTCTCAAGGGTTTTAACCACGTGACAAACATTGGTGTGTTGATATGTGATCTATTTGTGTGAAGTGGTTGCTGAAGGTGTTCGGTCTTTGGGAGTACCCTGTGTACACGAACAAAAATTACAACTACAATGTATAATTTGATTTCATATACAAAAAAATTTACAACTACAACTTTAAATTTGGTTTCATTTGTAAAAAAAATGACAAGTTTGCAAAATTGTCAATCAAACGAAACTTACAATTTAACATAACTTACAATTAATATCGATTGCAATCGGTATATTTAATCAAGACGCAATAAATGTATGTGTTTTTCTTTGGATTGCATGTCACTAAACATTTACAAGTTTACAATTTACAACTTGTCTACAATGTAACATGTAATTTAGAACTTTCTACAAATAGAGTGTGATATACATGTATTTGCACAAATACACCAAAAAAATGTTACATAGACAAAATTGATATTCCATAACATTGGTATTCCTAGGCATAGTTGTTCATGCACATGTACTCTCATATATATGTTTATAAAAATTACACTTAAATACAAATGATATGTTTCAGAATAAATTTTGATTTCCTACATTTCAAAAGCATGTCAACTATGTCAACATCAAAAGTGACATATAACCTCCATTCATCCAGCCAACGGGTTATAGGAATGCATGTCTCCATAATAACATCATGGTCAGCTACTGACATCTTCCATCTCTTTGGTTCACCCCTCTTCACCTTCATTTCAATGAGATGTATATGATTTTCCACCACCAAATGACTGTACTAACAAGATATATATTCAAGCATGAAATATCTGATAATATAGTCACCTTGTCTTCTCACTTTTTCAAAAAAGTGGCCCATCACAAATAGGTCACCAAATTGGTATGTGAACTCTCCATTGACGTAGGGTCATGCCAACTTGCTTTTGATTTGTGTACACTGCATCAAAAAGTACGCCACATGCTCAACATTTCCCGGTGGTGCAATTACAACAAATACATCACCTGCATCAAGATTTTCAAATATTAAACAATAAAAATATATAAATGCTTGTGTACAGGACTAGAGACTTAAACATTCAATCAAGTATCATGTACCTTACTTAACCAAATCAGAAACCCGATCATGATCTAGTGAAACCACTGCCTCATCAGTGTGCATCTCTTACCACTTCGGAATTGGATGTGGCCCCTTTGGATTAAGAGGGAAATATTTCCATTGTTTGACATATGCATCGTTCATGGAATGATCAACCCCTAGTCCATTGGCATCAATGCATAACTCATAGAAGCATGCATACTTCCTCGTTTTAATGTAAAATATGTCACCCATGACTTTACTATGAACTAAATGCAGTTCTCTCGTACCAGGTATGGTCTCACAATACCATGTCATGGATATATTCACATCACCAAGGGAAACATCCCAAAAAAACCTACATCGAATAACAAACATCACATGTGTGTGTGTGTGTGTGTGTGTGTGTGTGTGTGTAATACAAACACATTTATTAAATTCCAATTAAGTTGATGGTTTTTCCTACCTACGCACCGACCTTGCTTGTGCATGACCTTGGTGACCCAAATTTAATGTGCACCAATCATCTACTTCTATTGAGAACTTGAGTCGAGATGCACTATGACTCAGTTGGTACCTCCGAAGTGCTCGTTTCATGCATGCACCTATGTCATCATGTTCACCCTTTCTTTTCCCTATTTCAAAAAAGCTCCAGGTGTGTCAAATTCTCGTCTTTTTGTGAAGTCGTCTCAACCAATAAAATGAGTGTGCTGATTTGAACTGCTCCGCACACCCATCTGACCAAATCTAGTGTTCTATAAATGACACCCTGTTCTTTTTGAATGAATCATAAATCAACCCAAAGTAGTGTTGAACAAACAACGTGTCATGCTCATGATCATCACTGACATAAAAATGGTATTCCTTGATCACATCGCATGACTGAGGAGTGTTATCCCTACCATCAATGCTTGCCTGAGCATGTCTATACAATACATGTATGAAGATGGAAACCTGGTCGGAGTGATCATACTCACTTTGTATCTCTCTCTGAGGAGAAAATGTATAATTCTCAGCAAAGTCTACCACCGATAGTATTGTGCCTGGCTAAAAAACCTCACGAGAATGCTTAAAATCTAAAGCTTGCTACATATACCTATGGGAGTGTTTAATGTATTTGTAAATCTGAATTTGAAACTTGTCCATGAATTCTAAAATAGTAATATCACCTTTGAGCAAGTCGATCCTCTTAGATGGAACATGTGAAGAAGATGATGGATTCATGGAGACATACTCATATCTCCTCCACTTAACTGTGATATCTGAAAATCTAGGGTGTATTGGATCGATACGAAAATTCCTATGGAACAATGAAAAATCACAACATTCATGGAATCTTCTCCCACCTACACACATTTTATTGCAAAACACATTTTCAGGATTCCTATTGCATAGTATCATAGAAATAAAATCCCACACTATGTGAGGAGCTGGTTCACCATCCCAATGTTTTTTGAAAAAATCTACAAATGTGTCATACTATAACTGTAATTCAATGTGGTATCGACAAAATCAAGTGTTCCGAATTGTATTCGGCCTAATATACCGTGTTTTCAACTTACTGAACATGGTAAATGAGATATGGACACCAGGATTTGATTCTTTGAATTCCTCGAACAAAGAAACTCTTGTCATCTCCATAACATGCTTCTACTAGAACGTTGTCATAGGACATGTTTTCAATATGGTATAGCACGAGAATGGTTGTCGTAATACTCTATCACCTTCTCTCGGATGCCATGTTCCATCCTGTCTTTATATGTTTCTCTGCATATAAGATCCCAACAAGCATCTTCATCATTTTCATCTATCTTTACCCTGAATTTAGTGTATTTGTGCATTATTTTTTTTGAAACGTGGAGTAGCTTTGACATTGTTGCGGCCATTCGATTTCTTGAGGTGCTTTGTGCCATAATAGCAGTTGTAATTTCCCTACAAGCAGCGCTGATATCAGTTTTTCTTAACTTTCCAAATGCAGATAGTGCAGTTGTTACATTTTTGTTACATTCTCACATGCATTTTATTTTTAACATCCTTAAAACCCAACAACTTTGTGGCACGTTTCAATTTTTTGTGTTTTATCAATCCGTGTAGGATTTTAGCTTGTGTAATCACTGATTGTTTTTCAAAGTACAACTTGATTATGTTACTAGCATGCTCTCTGATTGTCCAATCAGGGGTCAGGTTCATGAACTCTTCTTAAGTGGCATTGTCCAACCCTCTTAAACAATTAGCATCCATTCCAACGTCATTGAAGCTCCCAATTACTCTTGAGAAATCAGAGGGTGCACAATCCTATGATGGCTGACGAGGATCTAGCAATAAACAAAAACAAACTCAAAAATAAATTTACAAGCTCAAGAATAAATACAATTATTTATGCAAGCTCAAGAATAACATTTTATTTTACTTATCATATTGTCATTGTTAGTTAAAAAATTAGCAAATAAATTAAACAAGATTGAATAACATTTTATTTTAAGTTTATCATATTGTCATTGTTTGTTAACAAATTAACAAATAAATGCAAACAATGGTGGTTGTAGTAGTAACTGGAGATGAATATGGATCTCGGTTTAAATAGGCTTCCTATGGTTAAAAGGTAGTCACTCATCCACCAAGGATGTCTCAAGCTTGAGTATTGGGGCAGTACCCCTCACTTCATGGTATAGGTAAAACTACTAACCGCTTGGTCACAAACAACACCTCTTTGGTTTTTCTCACATGTGGGAATTTAGTCAATTCGGTAGGGGTCGTTTGCATTTTCGCTTGGCAGGTCCTCTCATTGGCCAACTACTTCGGGGTTTCTATGGTACTCTTTATAATGAGTTTTAGGGAAAATCCCAAGTACTTCCGACAGTTGTTGCAAATGAGACTTATGTCCCAATACAGATGTTATTAAGTAAATTAGGTTATTAAGTATGATTCCAAGTCATTTGTACAAGATTGCAAAGTAATGTAATTGTAATTGTAATGTGATTGTAATTGTAATTGTAATGTAATTATCATCATTATCATAATGTAATGTAAAATTGTAATTTGAACACCATGAAAATGTTCATATACATGAATATGGAATTAAAATTGTACATGTAATGCAATTGTAATTGTAATGTGATTGTAATTGTAATTGTAATGTAATTAGATCATCATTATCATAATGTGACATGTAAAATTATAACTTGAACACTATCAAAATGTTCATATACATGAATATGAAATTAAAATTATACATGATTGTAATGTTTAATGTAATTGTAATTGTAATTGTAATTTTTTAATGTAATTAGAGATCGTCATTATTATTTAATGTAACATGCAAAATTGTAATTTGAACACTATGAAAATGTTCATATATATGAATATGAAATTAAATCAATATTAAAATTGTAATTGTAAAATTGTAATGTAATGTAATGATGTAATTATTGTAATGTAATGTAATAATGTAATGATTGTAATTTAATGTAATTGTAATTGTAAGTGTAAAATTGAGATGTAATTGTAATTGTAATTGTTTAATGTAATTATCATCATTATCATAGTGTAATGCAAAATTGTAATTTAAACACTATGAAAGTGTTCATATACATGAATATGAAATTAAAAGTGAATATTAAAATTGATGAAAGGAGAGATAAGGCTATAGAAAAGATGAATAAAATAAGTGCAATGTTAAGAAGAGTGAAGATGCAAGTCAACCTATGATGGTGCAATCAACTCCCATTGAGAACAATCTTTGTAATTTTTTACATAAAAATTATATATATATATATGAGTCTATATTATCAAAATATAATTCATTTACATGTGAGGCTATATCATCAAATTATAAAATTCATTACAAAACTATAATTAAATTCTAAACAATTTAACATATATATAGATATAGATATAGATATAGATATATATAATGAACTAGAACACTATGAAATTGAATATACATGAAATTTACATAAAATTATGAATTCATACTGTGAGGAACCTGCAGCAAACAAGTAATCAAAACACACGATATAGCAGCAGAACTCAAAATCACTTTTATATTAATCGCAAGCCACTTCGAGGGGGCAACCTCCTTTGAGAAAGCTCAATACAAAATAACTTCACCGTGTCTTCCTTGGCCTCAACACACACTTATATACCAAAAATAGGAACCAATACTATGGGTCAAAACCATGGGCCAATATAAACTATGGGCGCCAATACTATGGGTCAAAATCATGGGCCAATATAAACTATGGATCAACAAATACTACAGGCGGCTTACAACACATATGCGCCTCACAACAATAACACAAACTATGGATCAACAATTACTATGGGATAATTTACAAAGCATATGCGTCCAACAACAATATACTAACATAGTAAAGAGAGGGATTGACATGGGTTCCTAACATCCCCTCCCCCTTAGAAAAAGATTTGTCCTCAAAGCTTTAGATGTGGAAATTGTCGCTGTATCTGGAGGAGTGGTTCCCACGTAGCATCCTCGGTCTGCATTCCATGCCATTGAATTAAGACCTCTGTGATAGAGCGAGAGCGAAGCTGACGAGTGCGCTTATTGAGGACAACCTCCGGCTCCAAAAAGATGGATCCTGCATTATCCAGTTCTGGTGAAATAGTTTGGCCTTTGATGTTGGTGCCAAGAACTTGCTTCAGACAAGAGACATGAAATACTAGATGAATGCGGGAATAAGGCAGAAGTTCCAATTTAGAAGCAACAGACCCAATCTTCTGAAGAATCCTATATGGCCCATAGAACTTTGGAGTGAGCTAATGACGCCCTTTGAGTTTGAGTGAGGATTGCTTGTAAGGCTGGAGACGAAGAAAAACCATATCACCGGCTTCAAAAGTGCGCTCAGAACGGTGCTGATCAACTTGTTGCTTCATGTGATTTCCTGCCATGTGAAGGGTTGCGCGCAAAATGCGAAGGACCGTGTCAACTGCCTGAACTGGAGAACTATTGGGGGTGTAAGGAAGAAGAACTGGCAGTGCCTAAACATAAACTGCTTCATATGGATTCATTTTAGAGGCAGTGCGGTAAGAGGTATTGTACCACCATTCAGCGAGAGGGAGCCACTTTGCCCACTGATGTTGTTGCTCAAAGGAGAAGCAACGAAGATAAGGTTCCAAGCATTTATTGATAATTTCAGTCTGACCATCCGTTTGGGGGTGATAACCCGAACGCATCTTCAGTTTGGTGCCAGTGTGGTGAAAGAGTTCTGTCCAAAAATGACTGGTGAAAGTCGCACCACGATCCGAGACAATGGAAGAAGGCATTCCATGAAGACGAAAGATCTGGTCTAGGAAAATTTGAGCAACGGAAGAGGCTGTATAGGGATGGCTAAGAGCAAAAAAATGACGATATTTGGAGAGGCAATGAACCACAACCAAAATCACAGTCTTCCCTCCAGATGTAGGGAGCCCATTAATGAAATCCATAGAAATATCTGTCCAGATTCGGGGAGGTATGGGCAAGGGCTCAAGCAATCCCGGAAGGGGTGTTGTTTCACCCTTATTGCGCTGGCAGGTATCACCTTCAACCACCATCTGTTGAATTGTCCTTTTCATGCCCTGCCAAAAGAAGTTGTGCCGTGCCCGTTCATACATTTTGAGAAAACCAGAGTGCTCCACTGACGGAGAAGCATGGAGTTCATAGAAGATAGCTTGTTGAAGAGCTGTGTTCTGGGGAAGCACCAGATGACCCTTGTATCGCAGTGAAGCACCATCCCAAGAGTAATGTGGAACAGCAGAAGGGTTGTTGTCCAAGCGTTGGATGATGTGAGATAATGAAGAGTCCTTGACATAACCCTGTTGAACCGATTGCAACCAATTTGGAACAGGCATAGAAATAGTGGAAAGAGAACCTTGGTCATCAAATGTGTGAGAAAGGGCAGCCGCCACAAGATTGTCCTTACCCTTCTTATAAGTGATCTCATAGTCATAACCCATGATATTGATAACCCATTTCTGTTGTGTTGGGGAGGATACACGCTGTTCTAGGAAATATTTCAGACTCTGGGGATCAGTCTGGATGCAGAAATGAGTCCCTGAGAGGTAGGGTCGCCACTTTTGTACTGCATGCAAAATGGCCGTCATTTCCTTCTCATATGTAGAGGCAGCTAAATTCTTACCGAAAAGGGCTTCGTGGGTGAATGCAATGGGGTGTTCATCTTGAAGGAGAACAGCACCAAGTCCATTTCTGCAAGCATCACTCTCAATAGTGAAGGGCTTGGAAAAAGCGGGCATAGCTAGAACAGGTGTAGTACACATAGCTTGTTTCAGCTTGTCAAATGCACGCTCAGGAACATGTGTCCATGTAAAAGCATCATTTGTCAACAGCGCAGTTAATGGAGCTGCAAGCTTCCCATAATCCTTGACAAACTTGCGGTAGTAGCCAGTCAACCCCAAAAAACTACGAAGGCTCTGGAGTATCTCCACACGAACCCCTTGTGCTAAGATAATGTGCCCGAGATACTCAACTTTCTTTTGGCCAAAAACACATTTAGACTTTTTGGCATGGAGATGATGATCAGAGAAAAGTTGCATTACAAGAGCCAGATGCTGGAGATGTTCAGCCCATGTTTTACTGTAGATGAGGATATCATCAAAAAATACCAGAATGAATTTTCGCAAATAGGGCCTGATGTTGGGAGGAATGCTACCAGGGAGGAGCTGAATACGATGGTCCTCTGGTCGTGAAGGTGGAAGTCCCACTAGTTCAGCAAAAACACCTGTATAGCGATCCATAAGTTGTTGGAGATCCAAAGGAGTAGTGGGGGCCGCTGAAGGTTGCATTTGAAGGGAATGGAGTTGGGCAATGACACCATGGGAACTCTTCTTAAGGAGTTTTTCCAGGCGATGTGAACTGATGATGCTGAGAGACCCTAGTTGTAATCCCTTCAATGTGTGTTTGTGTCCATCGGGGGAGAACTGCATCCAAAGTTCAACAAAATCCCATAATATGGGGCCAAGTGTGCGCAGCCATTGAGCGCCCAAAACCACATCACATCTGCCTAAGGTCAAGGAAAACATGTCAGAGCGGAGCTTATAATCTCCCATAGAGATACGCACATTATGACATTTCCCTTTGCAAGGTAAGGTGCCCCCATTGGCAACCATGACTTCAAAGTTGGAGCAAGGATGGATAAAACAATCAGCTTGTTTGGTGATCCGAGGGTCAATGAAATTATGAGTGCTTCCAGAATCAATGAGTATTGTAAGAGGAAGCTTCTTGAAGTAACTGCATACCCGCATTGTTTGGGGGGCAGGGACTCCAGCTAAAGCATGGAGGGATATCTCGGGCTGGTCGTCCTGAGATGGAGGTTCAGTAGGCGGCTCCTGAGTGTCAACTGGAGCATCCATTACATCGGCAACTTCTTCACCAATTTCAGAGGCAGGTGGAGAATCTACATCCAAGAGATAGATCTTTTGTTAAACACATCGATGGCCCCGACTGAATTTCTCATCACAATTATAACAAAGCCCTTTTTCTCTACGTGCCTGCATCTCTGTTTCAGACAAATGCTTGATTGGAGGTGAGCGAGGAGCTGGTGGAATGGGAGGTCGTTGAGAAGCCATATTGCAGAAGGGAACAAAAGAGGATTTGGAGCGCTGTTGGGCTGCCATCTTGTCTTCTGCCAACTTAGCCAACCCCAGGGCTTCCATCATTGTGTTGGGACTGAACATTTTGACCTCAGAGCGAATTGCATCCTTTAGACCACTGATAAAACAACTCCGGTAGAAGTCATCAGGTAATCCTTCAGTGTGATTAGCTAGTTTCTCAAATTCAGTTTGATACTCTTTCACAGTGCCAGTTTGGCGAAGTTTAGTGAGTTTTCCTGTGAAGTCATCAAAAGCACTCGGACCAAATCGGTGCAAAAGGAGCTGGAAAAAAGCAGGCCATTTTGGCTCTTCATGAGCCCTGATGTAGCAACGATACCATTGAAGAGCTTCCTGTTCCAAATGAAAGGAGGCAAGTGGAACTTGGTGGACATCAAAAGTATTATGAAGGCTGAAATACTGTTCTACACAATAGATCCATCCAGTCAGATCAGTACCATTGAAGCACGGAAAATATAGCTTCGGACCGCGAAAATTGCTGGAAGAAGAGAACCCAGTGGTTGATGAAGACTCAGACTGTCTTCTAGTGTTCATAGCTGAATGCTCAAGATGGAGACTGAGAAATTTTTCATCCAGTTCCTGGAGTTTGGCTTAGATGGCTACAAGTGCTTCCTCCATGATTTTTTCTCCTGTGCGGGTGACAACCATAAGCAGGAGATTTTTTAGGAAGGGATCTGCAACGACGCGGAAGTGATCGACAACAGGTGGATCTGCAACGGCGTGGAACTGACCGGCAACAGTTCTGGACAGAAGAAATCTGCAATTGTACAACTGAAAATAGATATGGACCCCAGGTATGTGCGGCTTCCTATCGGTTCAAGGGATTCACTCGACCACCAATGATGTCTGACGGCTTGCGTATTGGGGCAGTACCCCTCACTCCACGGCTCAGGTAAAACTGATAACCGCTTGGCCACAAACGACAGCTCTTGGTTTACCTCACGGGTGGGAACTAGTCAATCAGGTAGGGGTCATTGCCCTTTTCGCTGGCAGGTCCTCTCAATGGGCCAGCTACTTCAGGGTTCCTGTGGTACTCCTCACAATGAGTTTTAGGGCTTATTCCCAAGTACTTCCCATAGTTAAGCGGAGAGGGATTATTTCCAGATCCGAACCTGCAACAGAAAAAAAAATTGGGCAGAAATTCCATCCAATGTTCAAAAACCGGATCTATATTGCTCAGAATCGCTATTATAGCATGTTTCCGGAACTGGAACAACCACTCTACTTCTACCCGTGAAATCGGAATAGAAATCTGGGCACTTGGTCAGAAGATTTTCGCGCCGCAATTTCCGCGGCCGTCACCGAAATTCTGAAAAATTGTGGATTTTAAATCCGCGATATCTCCACTTTCAGAACTTCAAATGAGATGATTTTTTTTTTTGAAACTGTGTATTTTTGAAAGAGGAATTCAGATATGCAATATTTTTCTTCTGATTTTGTGTATAAAGTTTCAGAAATTGATCTGAAAGTCATCGCCCAAAAAAAAAAATCCCATGTGTGCCAAGGAAAGTGCTCTGATACCAGATGTGAGGAACCTGCAGCAAACAAGTAATCAAAACACATGATATAGCAGCAGAACTCAGAATTACTTTTATATTAATCACAAGCCACTTCGAGGGGGCAACCTCCTTTGAGCAAGCTCAATACAAAATAACTTCACCGTGCCTTCCTTGGCCTCAACACACACTTATATACCAAAAATAGGCGCCAATACTATGGGTCAAAACCATGGGCCAATATAAACTATGGGCGCCAATACTATGGGTCAAAACCATGAGCCAATATAAACTATGGATCAACAAATACTACAGGTGGCTTACAAGGCATATGCGCCTCACAACAATAACATAAACTATGGATCAACAATTACTATGGGACGACTTACAAAGCATATGCGTCCAACAACAATATACTAACATAGTAAAGAGAGGGATTGACATGGGTTCCTAACACATACACATGCACATACAATGTATATAATTTTATGAAATAATTACAAAATTACAATTAAATTATAAACAATTTAACATATATATGTATAAAAATTATGAACTAAACACTTTAAAATTGAATATATTCACTAATATGCAATTTATGCAATTATATGAAAATGTGAATATGAAATTATACAATTTACATACAATTATGAATACATATATATGAATTCATACATGCATATACAATGTATATAAATTTATGAATTAATTACAAAATTATAATTTTAAATTCTAAACAATTTAATATATATATATATGAACTAGAACACTATGAAATTGAATATATGAATATGCAATATGAAATTATATGAATATGTAAATACTAAATTATACAATTTACATACAATTATAAATACATATATATCCATACATGCACATACAATGTACATATAAGTTTATGAATTAATTACAAAATTAAAATAAATTATAAACTTGATTTAACATGTATATATATGAAAATTATGAACTGGAGTTCACTGTGAAATTAAATATATGAATATGCAATTTATAAAATTATATGAATGTGAAACTATACAATTTACATACAATTATGAATACATATATATGAATTCATACATGCACATAGAATTTTTATAAGTTTATGAATTATTTACAAAATTACAATTACAAAATTATATTTACATTCTAAACAATTTAACACACACATGCACACACATAAATTATGAACTAGAACACTATGAAATTAAATATATTATGCAATATGAAATTATATGAAAATATGAATGAAATTATATGAAAATATGAATGAAATTATATGAACTATATCACTAGGAAAAAAAATTATAGTTATGAATATGAAATTGCATAAGTTTTAAATTATACCAATATTGTTAGAAATGGAATTTGATTCTCCCATCATAGGTTGATTTGCAACTTCTTCTCCCCTCAAGATTTCTCTTTTCTTCCTCTTTCTTCCTCTTTCTCTCTTGCTTCATTGGCGTTGCTTTGATTCCTAGTACATATTTTACTTCAACGCTTTTTGCTTCTCATTGTGATCAAGATCAACAATCCAAATTCACACCTACAACAATACGTAAACACAATACACAATACACAATGCTAAATTTGCATTAGAACACAAGCATTGTTTCAAATAGGTTAGCCAATTGTGAATGATAAAATTAGTAAGATGTTTATGTTTTATGTTTATATAGAATTTATTTAGGAATTCGGGTGGGAAATGGTGTTAGGAAGGTAGTTGAAATTACGTTAATGTCATCAATGCTTAACTTCATTCCCGACCACTTTTGTATGAATTTTTAACAAAAATGAGACTTCGATCGAGGTAATACCTCAATCGAGAGTTTATTAAACCCTCAATTGAGGGTTTAATAAAGCCTCGTTCGAGCTCCAAAGCTCGATCGAGGGCCTAAAAAATAGGGATTTCACCCTCTTATAGGAAAATCAATGTTTCTCTGTGTCTTCTAGGGGTGTAAACGTTGTCATTCATGGCACACAACTAAGCGGAGTTCATACCGATAGATTCATCATTGAATCCTCTATCCATTGAGGTATCATGCATGCGTTTTGGCATTCGTATGGGTTTTTTTTTAAATTAGTTCTAAAACTTACACTTAGAAAACCTGAAAACAACTTCGAAGCAGCTCAACGAAAAATACGCAGGGTAAAAAATACACATCCAAAAATTTCAGAAAAATACATATCCCACACATCGACGCGTCGTATTCAAAAGGGTATCTTTGATTTTTCAATTTTTGAAAACAGTGGAAAAAAAGCTCAGATGGACACACGTGTATAAAATGATGTTGAAATCAAATGTGGTCACTTTCAAAAAATAATAAATAATTGTATATTGCGAAATAAACTAACAAAAAAATATGCAGAGCACAATGCATTTTGTGTAGATCATGCTCGTATATATATATATATATATATATTATTAATGTAAGATTGAATTATTAGGGTTGGACACGAGCCACTTATTAACTTCTTCAAATTTTTAAGGTCACACAGTTCATTAAATGCAAAACTTCACACATTAAATGACATCAGAATATTTTTTTTTTAAAATATCATTGGGAAGGAAACATAATATTCTACAATTTTTTTTTGTACTGCAAGTCGAAATTCACATGGCATATATGCGTTTCGATGGCTTCTATCTATCACATGAGTAAAAAATCTGGTTTTCATTGCCAAATTTGGCCAAAAAGTGTTACCCACCTTCATGGAATCACCCATAGTAAAGTTATTCTTTTTAGTTATATATTTGAATCATTTTAAACAATATATGTATCATACACTTCAGATAGATAAACTAAAAATTTTCCACAATTTGTCCAATAGTTTTATAGTTTATATACAATCTATAATTGAAAATGAGAAAGTGTCACTATAATACAATTATTTTACTACATAATGCATATATATTAGTATATGTCATCCCAATTACTAATTTATGAATGTAACTTTTTCTAATACTCTTATCTTTATGTACAAACTACAATTCAAGATGAAAAAATGTCACTTGATGTAAGATACCCAAAACTGAAAAATAAATATTTATTATTTATTTCAGAAACATATTACATTAAATTTATTGTAAAGTTTTATGACCAAGTTGGTCAAGGATGACTATAATTGAAGAATCATTTATTTTAATAATTAAAAGGAAGAGACACCTATCCAAGGGAGACTCTTAAATGAGTGTTCACTAACCCACTAGGAGGAATGGGAAGCTGTTGAAGGCTGGTTGAAAAGTGGCAACACTAGCATTTCACTTTCTAGCTGTTGCAGGAAGCATATAATCCCTAAAAATGTGGTCATGTTCCTTGAGAGGGGGGGAACTAAGCTGGTGGCTCATTTAATTCCAAAATTGACCCAAAGACCTAGGCAATCTTATAAATACCATCAAATTGAGTAGGAGGCTCACTACTCATTCTGATTTCTAAGTGAATGAACCTTGTGACTGCTGCAAACTAAAAAGTCAGGAACACAAGAAATTTGATGAGGGAATAGGTAAAGTGGAATTGATTATCTAAGTTGTCTACTGAGTGCTAAGTTGCAGCAAGTTTGTTGTGTGGGTTATATTCAAAGATCTTCATCCTAGTAGTTCAGTGAACAAACTCGAGGGGTCCTAAGCAAGTAACTTAGGTTGCTTCAGGAGAAGGTTTGGTGGCGCAATCTCCTTTGGGTGTTGTCCCCTTCTTCACATTATCTAGGTTCTAATTATTGTTATTTTAATGATGATTTAATTCTAAGTATGTATTTTGGAAGTATGCTCAATATCTGCAACTCTTATATTGATAGTTTATTGTTCTTACTAGTACTTCCTATCTGAAAATCGTTATCAGCTACAAAGATTTTGGAAATTAACCTTTACTATTTCTAAGAGAAGAAATATGAAATTTATTCTTCTAAGTCAGTTTTATCTTAAAACGATACTATTTCCTGTATTTGGAATTTTTAATTATAAATAATTCTATCTCAATTCTTCTTAAACTTAATTTGGTAATCCTCTGCTAGTCTGGGGTTTTAAAGAGCATAACAATTAATTTTCAGTGAAGACCTTTGAAAAACACCTTATGAGATCTATTACAGAAGCTATTATAATATTCATAAAATGTATAGAGGCTATTATAAATTATACATCTAGTTACAAAGGCATATAAGTAAAATATATAAATATAACTGATAAATCCTAATAAGGGTAAAACCCATATTAAATTCGTAAGTTAACTTCATGGTTTCTTATTTGAAACAAAAACAGTACTTATGATAAACGTACTCAGGATTTAAGCCTGTAATAAAAATACACATAGTATATACAGTTATACTCATGATAAACGTATTTAACTTCAAGCTGGAAGCATTAAGTAAACCATCTGGTTCAGATCCAAAATCCTAGATACATTAGGTAAGCAAAACTGTAAATCAAATTAATAACTCAATTAGGTTTCATATCTCATTAAAACATTAATTTCTTGAAATACCAAATCGAGTTTATCGACAAGCTATAGCATTGGTTATAGGTTGTAAGCTGAATTGGTATTGTTATCTGTATTTTATCACTTACAGATTTAAAACCTAGCAGCCTTAGGGATTATATCTCTGGTTTTAAAATTAATTTTATCCACTGTTACAGCTGATTTTACCACACATGGTAGATCACACATTTATGGCCTTCCTTGTCCCTGTGCAGACTCTTTGGACCCCTACGAACTATTTTTGTGCCTTTGATGTTTCCAAGATCATCCCTAAAAACAACTGTTATTTTCCATACGCGACTTTTAAACCCTTTCTCGCGTATACACGCAGATATGACCCTTAAACCCGAGTACATCGGGATGTGTGCAAAAGGCCAAATGTTTTGGAGTTTTTCTTGATGTGGATCCGAGTCACTTGTCTCTTGGCCTTCCATATGCTTCGAAATCGCTCGGATTTGACCTTCCATTACCCCATTGAAGCACTATATAAGGAACCCTTTGGATACATTGAAGGAGGGGAATTGAAGAGCAAGAAAACTATAGTCCATTGTTGCCATAGCTTATACTTGAGTTTGCATCCCTTTGTCCCTTGGAGCACTTGGTGTTCTTCCCAAGCTTTCCTTTTCTTGTGAGCTTTCTATCGAGAGAGGGAGGATTGAGGTGGTGGAGGCCCAGGTGGAGGACTCAGTTTCTTTGGTTCACAGACGTGTTGACAGAGGTTGTCATTCATGTAATCTCTGATTTATATTAATAGAAATATCTTTTCATGTCCAATGATGTGCATTTAAATGAACATTGAATCCATGGATGCTTTTAATTGCTTATACATTATTGATTATATATGCTAGAGTAGGTCTAACACCATTATATAGCATGCTTGTCTTGTTTGTTGATTGTTGAGAGAGCCAATTGATAACACAAGCAGGATTGGAAAAGCTCAACGGGGATCTACATCAACCATCTGGAATAAGGTATGTTTAGAAATCCTTTAGTATTAAATGTTTTATTTCTCTTGCATATTGGGAAGGGATTGATTTCTACGGTTACTATGTCTGTTGTGGTATACCCCAAGCCATAGGAATTTTTCTCCGTAACACAATTGGCGACCATACTGGGGACATTCTTTGTTTTTCTTTGGGGTTTGGGGGCACAATGTGCTTGATATTCTTGACTTGCTCTTTGTTTCTCCTTGTTTCTGTGTTGCATTTTATAGTATGTTCATCCATTGACACTCCCCTTTATTGGTTTGACCCTTGGCCTGCTTTTTACCACCATCTTCTATGTATATGCAGGTTTTTAGCCAAAAGTCGCATACATACACAGATTTTTGGCCAAAAGTCACGTATACATGCAGGTTTTTGGCAAAAATCCACGTATACATGCAGCTTTTTGGCCAAAAGTCGCGTATATATGCAGTTGTTATTTAAATAGTCACGTACATCCTCCCTTTTGGTGAGTTTGATGTTGTGGGAAGTTGTTGGGTGGGTTGTGAGTGTGGTTGGGTCTTCCTTGGGTCTGATGTTGTCTGTTGGATGCTTCTTTTGTGACCAGAGACCACTTTTTCATTGATTTTTCTTTGAAAGTAGTTTTAGTCATTTATCCTTTTTTTTTCCATTAGTGCATTACTCTTTTTTTCTCGGTGTCTTGTTGGGATTGTGTTTTATACTTGTTACAGAGACTGAGAGTTTTAGATGAATTTTATTGCATTTTTCATTCTTTTATATTGAAAAATACAAGGTAGTTGCATTTTTTGCATATGGATTAGAGGAGGTACTTGCATTGGATGGATTTCATGAAAGTTTTATCTAGGCTTTCATATAGGAAGGATTGCATTGGCATTCAGAAAGGATTATATATTTATGCATCTCATGTAGTGGCATACCCTATTTTTCATTTGACAAATATTGCACTTAGCATTGTTTGTTATGGTGTGCATACTTACTTCACTATTGAGTCATAACTTCATTAGTTGCACGATCATTTCCCTTTGAGTAATTACAACAAATTAAAATAAACGAATAATAAAATGAATTACACTCTTTTCTTTTATAGGGTGCATCAACAAGATTAGGTTTTAGAGTCTTGGAATAGTTCATTGTGAGTTAGTTCTCCAAGACTACTAAACAACAACAAGTAGGTGTCTATCCAGGTGAGATAGTGAAATCCTTGGTATAATTCGTGTTTCTCAGGACACTCCTCTTACATGGGAGTTAAGCACAAAGAAGCGCACACGATTGTGATTGGGATGACCCCTGGTCACTTTCTGTGAACACTGGAGATATTTCTATGATTGTATTCGTATCTGGGGGCTCTTTCGAGAGTTTTGGGCTTTTCTACCCTGTCCATATGGTCGATCCCACCTGCGACTATCCTCCTGAGAATTGGTTATATTGGGGTGACATTAGTTGCCCTACCTAGGTATCACAGAGAGTACTTGCAGAGGTTATTCTATAGGTGTCCCGACCAGGTAGAGGTCGGACAGCACAGTCACTTTATATGTTGAAGCTAAGGGCCACTATAATTGGTTACATACCTCTGCTTCTAGTGTATGGTAGTTTCGAGCCTCTCCTAGGAGAGACATACCTGCTTCATTTGGGATCTCACATATCCTCCCCTTGGTTTACTTGTATTTTGGCTATAGATATTCTTAGGAGTGTGCTCTTTGTATGCTAGTTGGCCTTTGGGATTGCAGTTACTTGAGTATATTTATGCTCTCTTGATTTTGGGTCCTTTTATTTTCGGCATGCCTGGTATCCTATCACCCATCCTTGGTCCTAGTGCAGACCCTGGTGTCAGACTTGGGGGCATCATAGCCCCTTACCCTGCTCATAGATTTGGGAGTGGTCACATTCTTCCCTCTACTCCATTTGTGGAAGATGTTGACTCCCTTCTCTCGGTCTTTACATCAGTGGTCACCCTCACGGGGGTGGTAGTCGATGCATGAACGTTGGGTATACACCTTACTTTCCTTTTTTATGTCCCATCGTTCCCCGTATTGTTTCCTTTGGGTGTAGTTGTCATGATCATTCCTCCCTATATCCTATAGTTTGGATTCTTTATTGACTATTTTGGGATGTTTTGGACTAATATGGTTGTCATATAGGGTCTATTTTTTGTACACTCTCTCTGAGGTTTCGACCCATTCATGCCTATCATAGGTATTATGTCTGAACTAGCATATAGGTTAGGATATCACATGCGCTTGCACTTATGCATTTCCTTATGACCATTCCATTTTAACCTTAGGTACGAACCCATTCCATGGTGTCATGGAACCTTCATGCTGCTTTTAGAAGTGACACTATGCGAATGGTAGAGCTTTCCTATACAGGGGTGCCCTAGTTAGATCCTTGTTGCATTTGGTGCCCATGTTACATTTCCTCCTTTAGGTTGTTTGAAGTCCTTTATATAGTATCGCCATGACTTTGAGCAAGAGCTTCATACTCCTCTTGACCTTTATGTTGTCCTTTTTCCCCAGGACTCCCTTCTATATGTCAAGTTGTAATTGCATTATCATGAGTTTTTCTTGCCTTATTGAGCCTTATGCCAGCTTCCTTGACTTTGATTATCATCCATATAGCCCGAGCTTGTCTCATGTCCAGCCAAGCAGATCCATTTTATATATCTTTTGCAACTTGATTCCCCAATTTTTACCGGGAGGGGACTTTCCCCTGAGTATCGTTATCCTACAAATGTTTCCTTACATTGAGCATAGGTATGCTCCATTGCTTGGAACTAATTTTTTTTCCCCTTGAC
Source organism: Pseudotsuga menziesii (assembly GCA_001517045.1). Lineage (NCBI taxonomy): Eukaryota > Viridiplantae > Streptophyta > Pinopsida > Pinales > Pinaceae > Pseudotsuga > Pseudotsuga menziesii. The sequence continues at coordinate 4,847 of LPNX010802304.1, read as the reverse complement.
ACTTGTCTCCTCCTATATTTGTAACTATAAAGCACTTTTATTCTTTTTCAAGATTTTCAAAATATTTGAAAAAGTCCAAAAAAAAAATCAAAAAACAAAAAATTCAGACAGGAAAAGATGTTATATTTGGCTACAGTCAAGTCGTGTCACCTTCGAACAGAGCACTGCATATCACATCCATTGGTTGGGTTAATAGTTTGACTTTAGGAGCTATGCTCGTTTCTCTGAGTTTATCTCCACTGACTGGTTAAGCTTCCAGTCCCTATGGAGCCTCTATCGATGCCTCCTGTGTCGCAGAGATGTCCCAGTTTTGTATATTGAGTCTTTGTTTCCTACATGTAGTCACCATTAACTTTTATGCTCTTGTTCAAAGGAAGTTGAAGCTTGAGTCATCCATTCCTCAGTTCTCTTGACTTTACATGTCGGCCATTCCCGGTACTGGTACTGGTTTGAGCACATTATGATCGAGTCCTTCCACATTATACAGCTTTGCTGAGTACCTCATGTTGGATGATGGGGGATGCCTTATTTCCCTCCTTCCAACAGATTTCATCCCATCGAATTCAAATCATTTATTCTAGGATAGGAGTCTAAAGTCATTTTGAGTGCCTTGAGACTTGCAGTCATCAGTGGCAGGTTCTCTCACCATTGACAGTTTTGGGAATACTTCAATGTCCCCTTATCGATGGATTCTTTCAAGTGTTCAATCTCAACACATTTATTCACACTTGTTAGATTGCACTCTAGTACCTTGATTCCCATTTTCATTATCAGTGGGTGATCTCATGTCTGTTAACGGTATACATCAAGGACCGATAATCCGACGATGGACTACTATGTTTGACCTTGACACCTCTATTCACATAGTAGCACATGTACTCGTAGTGGTTTGTGTAGAACACTTTCCATATTGGTGGCATTTCATGTATGCTACCTCCTTGATCATGCGAGTGTTCATGAGATTTCAGCCCTCGTGACTTGATTCCAGTGTATGTTAGATATCTTCAGCTATTATGGAGATCTTGATCCATTGTATATCTTCATCTTTCATGGAGATCATGATCCTTTGTATATATTCATCATGGATATTTTTATCTATCTATATTGTACGTGGCAATGACCACACATGTCATATTTTGTATCATGCCTATTCATGGCCATTGTACTCTTATGTATCTGGGATTGTTGTATGTATTTGTAGTCATATGCAGAGATATTTGTACTATATTGTTGGATGGCTGGTTCTTCCACCTGGTTCTTCATCACTCCACTTTTAGGATGGACTTATAATGTATTTCGACCATCATATCACCCCTCTGAACTCACACATTAGGGGGCATCTATTACAGCTAATTTTACCACACATGGTAGATCACACATTTATGGCCTTCCCTATCCCTTTGCAGACTCTTTGGACCCCATGGACTATTTTTTTGCCTTTGATGTTTCCAATATCATCCCCAAAAACACATGTTATTTTCCATACGTGAATTTTAAACCCTTTCTTGTGTATACACACGGATATGACCCTTAAACCCGCGTACATCAGGATGTGTTCAAAAGGCCAAATGTTTTGGAGTTTTCCTTGATGTGGATCTGAGTCACTTGTCTCTTGGCCTTCCATATATGTAGAGATCACTCAGATTTGACCTTCCATTAACCCATTAAAGCACTATATAAGGAACCCTTTGGATACATTGAAGGAGAGGAATTGAAGAGCAAGAAAACTATAGTCCATTGTTACCGTAGCTTATACTAAAGTCTTCATCCATTTGTCCCTTGGAGCACTTGGTGTTCTTCCCAAGATTGTCTTTGTTTGTGATCTTGCTATCGAGAGATGGAGGATTGAGGTGGTGGAGGCCCAGTTGGAGGACTCAGTTTCTCCGGTTCGCAGATGTGCCAATAGAGGTTGTCATTCATATAATCTCTGATTTATATTAATAGAAATATCTTTTCCTATCCAATGATGTGCATTTAAATGAATATTGAATCCATGGATGATTTTAATTGCTTATACATTATTGATTATATATGCTAGAGTAGGTCTAACACCATTATATATCATGCTTGTCTTATTTTCTGATTGTTGAGAGAGCCAATTGATAACACAAGCAGGACTGGAAAAGCTCAACGGGGATCTACATCAACCATTCAGAATAAGGTATGTTTCGACATCCTTTAGTGTTAGATGTTTTATTTCTCTTGCATATTGGGAAGGGATTGATTTCTGCGATTACTCTGTCTGTTGTGGTATACCCCAAGCCATAGGAAGTTTTCTGCGATTACTCTATCTGTTGTGGTATACCCCTAGCCATGGAAAGTTTTCTCCGTAACATCCACTAAGAAAAAAAATATCATCCCTTTCTAAAAAGGATAGTCTAATCAACCTAATAATTATTGAACATAATTTGTAAACATAGTATGTGCTTACGGCTTCTATCAAGAAAGCAACAAGATAAGCACAGGCTCATGGCCAACATATTTAAAGTTAAACTCTTTTATAATTTAAGGACAAATAACGAATTTCAAAGTCAGGATCCAACTATGAAACCATCATGGGTCTTTTACAAGTTACCAAAACCCTTTGCTAAGAATAATTAACAATATTCATATGTGATAGTGGCCTTACAACCCTTTGTTTTATAAACAAGAATAAACCATTAAAGAGGCTTCACAACCTAAGAATTTTTTAATCTTTCCTTTTAAGAATTTTCCCCAAGGATTCCACGACATGTTATCTATCGTTTGAGGAAAACAAACTACACTGCCAAATCAAAATAACATTTTAATACTGAAAAATCAAGATAAGTATTCACGGCTGAAATATAAAGCCTCAGGGGCTACTCTCAAAAACCTATTTCAGAAATAAATAAACAGTAATAGTTTATTAACAGTGGCTCCATATCCATATAATTCATTTCCGAAACGCATGAAATCGGATAAAGGCCTCACAACCACTACACAGTGTTACAAAGACATTGTTCTGTAAAAAACAAAATAGATACAAAACTCTCATGAGTCATCTTTCAAACTATAGAGACCAATGCCTGATTTGAGGAACATAAAATATAATTGACAGTGGCCTTACAGATATTTTCTAAACCAAGCAAGACATTAAGGGCCTCATAGCCACATCATTTATAAACTTTCACAAATTGTAAACAAGACTGAAAACCAAATAGATTGCATCTATTACCAAAGTGTACACAGTTGCATTGATAATTAAACGAACGAGGTTACAATATTTGTTGAAATAAAACAAGGAGTTATACAAGCCCTCACAGGCCCTTCGAATTTAAATAATTATCCATAGAGATAGTCATAGACTATTTTCTTTCAAAACCATAAACCCTGTCATAACTTCAAGTGACCAAAACAAAAGTAACACAGTCCATCGACTTCACTATCGAATGTCTTTACTTCTTTGCAAAGTGTAAACGAAATACTCACGGCTACCAAAGGAACATTATCACTTCCACATAAACAAACAGGAACATAGATGAAACCCCAATGTTTTCAACAAATGCATAACATGTTCACGGAGGTTCAACCACAGAGCCATGAAGAGCCAGGAACAAGTCTTACTCGGGTGTAAGGTTTGATTAATGCAACATCCAACTGAGAACATGTAGCCGCAAAGTATGCATCTTGAACCCTCCTGCACATACAAACTCGGAGGTTAAACAATGTTTTTGATGAAAGAAGTTTTGTTCATCACAAGTTTTGTTCATCACAAGTTTAGAATGTATGTATAAGTTTAACTAAATAAACATGTTATCTATATTATAATGAGAAGTTGGATTATGTAAAGAATTATGGATGAAATTGATATAAAAAGTAATATACCAAATAATTTAATATATATATGTGTATGAGAGATAGAAATCTTAATTATTTTTATGTTGACTGATATATATATATATATATATATATATATATAACAAGTAGGGTTAGCACAAAATTAGATTTTGCTAGGAAGGTTTTCATGAGACAATTTTGCAAAGCATTCATGTTATCTTAAATGAGGTAGCATTTCCAAGACACAGTGGGGGTATTGAGTTGTTGAACATATTATCTATCTACATGCAAAGATTTTAGAGCGAATGAGATNTTTGCAAAGCATTCATGTTATCTTAAATGAGGTAGCATTTCCAAGACACAGTGGGGGTATTGAGTTGTTGAACATATTATCTATCTACATGCAAAGATTTTAGAGCAGATGAGATCAGGAGAAGCTCAAAGGGATCTTAAACATGGAACTTGGAACAACTTGTGTAAATACATTGGCTCGTCCCTTAATATGAGGCATCCTTGTGAGAGATCAAAGATCAAGGTATGATGAGGGTTCTTGAGACATGTATGCACATTGTGTTGTTTTTCTATTGTGAACAAGGTTCACCAAACCAATGGCTACCCAACTCTTTATTGAGAAATTTCCATTCAAATTTTTGGTAAAATTTCCATTCAAGGTTCACCAAACCAATGGCTACTGCAGTGATNGTGAACAAGGTTCACCAAACCAATGGCTACCCAACTCTTTATTGAGAAATTTCCATTCAAATTTTTGGTAAAATTTCCATTCAAGGTTCACCAAACCAATGGCTACCGCAGTGATCCAGAAGCGGTGCTCATCCAGAACCGCTATGTCAAGACTCCTCCAGTTGAATAGTTGAATATCCCCTATCCTCCACAAGATTATATTGGGTTACACAATACACTAGCCTAGTTAATTTTCCAATTAAGGTTAGCCATAAGAATACCTAGTATAATTCTAAATGAATAAAATTCTAGTAAAACAAAAATAAATATTTATTTGATATTTTATTACATCTTACAATTTATATCAC
>LPNX010802271.1:696108-795321 GCA_001517045.1 Pseudotsuga menziesii | reverse complement strand
ACTAGGACAACATGAAGGTGATGCATGCTTTATCTTAGTTTTGTAACAATTGAAATATGATTGATGCAATGAATTCAAAAGAAAAAAATGGTGCAACAACAATATTTGTTTTGTTTTTGTTGTCCATTTCAAATATAAGCTAAAAAAGGAGGGGGTCCCCTCATTTTATTTCCAGATGAGGGTGTGAGGAAGAGATTCTTAAGATTTAAAGTTATTTTTGGGGGCATCACCAATCAATGACTAACTAACCTTGATCAGGCTCCTTGTAGTTGATGAGTAATTCTAGTAGCTATGATTGTGCACACATGTTTGAACAGCAAGAACATTTGATAAGTATACAATCTTGAAGTGCATCCATAGTTTCGAGGTCGTATACAAAAATTAGTCTACTTGTTCATCCTCACGCTCCCTCGACTTAATTGCCATGGTAATGTGCTTGTCAATCCCAAGTAAATTTTCAGAAATGGAATTTATTTTTTCACTTTTGAAGAGACCCCCTGCGATTTCCTTCAAGGACATTTGCAAGGTCCCACAAATGTTTATTTCAACAATCATGGGTAAATATTTTCTCCCACAACCCATGAACTTGCTCCTCATGGGGGCATAGTAGGGGAACTTTATAGGGTCCCTGTCCCTCAAAATATGACGAAAATGAAAATTGAATTGGGTCAAATGAAAGAGGAGAATGAGAGGAAGAACCTAGAACTAAGATCTCTAAACTTAAGTGCTTGAATCTTCCTCAATCTTTACCTGAAATGTAGAGGTAAGTTGGTAATGTCGTAACATTGGATTAAACGGTAATTTTGAATATTAAAATGAATTTTTTTTGACATTTTAAACCTTTTTCACCCAAATATATTTTTCAAAAGTTCCTAGTTTAACTTTATGGGAGTTATTTTGTGGGTTTTCATTTAATGTAGTTCATGGGAGTGATATTTTTTTATTCTTTTGCAAGTTGGTGAAGTTTTGTAACTTGCTTTATTGACATTTTATCACCAAATAATCACTTATATCTTGAGTTAATTATGCTCGAACTAGCATATAGGCATATCTATGCATCTATCACTACATTGTGCATCGTCAACCTTTTTCATTTTCACCTTAGGATCCACCCCACCATGTTGTGAGACTTCCCATATTTTAGTTTAGTTGTCATAAGGATGGTGGTAGAAGGCTATCAATCATGGGTATCCTAGTTAATACCTTTGTTGTCTTTTTGTTCCCATGCTAATATTTTCTCATAGGTTTAGGAGTCATCGTCGTTCAACTTGATAGTGAGTTTTGAACTGCATGATTCTCTCTCCTCACTTTCTGGCCTTCCCATGATGAAATATGAACATGCCATCCACCCCTCCACATTTAAACCTATAATCTTTTAACATGGAGAGGAAACCCGTCGCTTAAGCGACACTTAGGAAAAACAATCGTCGCTTAAGCGACACTTGGAGGAAAACCGTCGCTTAAGCGACACTTAGGAGGATAGCACTTTTAGTGCCCTCGCTTAAGCGACGCTTATGCCCATTATTTCAAAAAAAAATTTAATCTTTCTGATTTTTGGCACGGTTAAAATAAAAAATCCACGCGCCGTCGGAAAAAACCGTCGGATTTTGGATCAAAATCTAGTAGTGAAACTTTAGTTTTTTTAGTAGCTAGGTCTTTGAAGTTGAGGAATTAACATGCAGAATTTGAATATGTTATGAATTGATATTTGTGTAAACTTGTAGATAATAAATTAGCTATATTCATTTTAAGAACTATTAGATAATATTAGGGACATATAGGTTCTTATTAAAATCTTAGTTTTTTTAGTAGCTAGGTCTTTGAAGTTGATTAATTAACATGTATAATTTGAATATGTTATGAGTTGATATGTGTGTAAACTTGTAGATATCATATCAAATGGAAAGAGAGCAACCTTTGAGATAGAAGTGTAGGAGTTCATCACATTCTTCAGGAGTTGGTGTCCCAAATGAAAATAGAAGATTGTCGACTTCACCTCAAGATTCAAGATTATTGTATAGTTCACATTCATGTGATCATCGACGTGGCGATAGTGATTGAGATGATTCCCCCTTATCCTCTATGGATGAATGTGGATCTCTAACTTCTCTACAGGAGACAATTGTAGATGCAGAGCAAGGGTCACAAGAGGCTCATCATCCTACAAAGGGTGGCGAAGGTCAAGCTAGGACACAATATGTCCAACTAGTTGAGGGTTGTAAACCCATTTCAACCTATCCATCAGATTTATGGGAGGAGATTCTATGGGAAAGCGGTCTTCAACAAACGATCCTTGAAAGTTGTAGGGCTCTCTATGACAAGCTACAAAACGATCTTTCTAGTTTGGATCTTGCTCTGGAGAACAAACAAAGTATAGAGATGGTTTTGCAATCATTACAAAAATTCATTGAGGTATATGAGGATCTTGGACAAACAATAGACAGTTTTGTTTCCTTGATGCAGAGAAGAAAGGCACAGGTGATGGGTCTAGACAAGTGGGATGTTGTGAAGGAGAGAGTCACTAAAGGACATACCAACCCAATGTTTAACTTCAAAGAGGGCCTAAAGCATAAAGAATTGAAAGTGAAATATTTTAAGCACCCTGAACTTGCACATTTTTCATATGATTGGTTCCTTGCAACCTATGGTCGGTTGCCATGGAACGATGAGGTTCCTAATTATTTTGCTAGGTTTTTTTATGCCGAATTTTTTGTAGGAATGAAGCCAGATTATAATGATATTCATTCTGAGTTTTATGGAGTTGGAAAGCGGAGGATATACAATCGAAAGGTGCTCGTAGAGATCCTAGTACTCTTCGACCTCCACCTCAGATATCTCATCCACATGGCTTGTGACTTACAAATTGAAGATGGAGCCCACATCACAAGTTGGGACAACTACAAGGCATAATGTTACCGAAGGTTTGACTTCAACATTTGTAGAAGTTGATGTTGGATTGAGTCGAGAGAGGGCTCGAGCCACTATTCGACAAGATTTTGTTTACAAAACAAATGATGAGTTAGATTGTATGGGAATTGAAGATCTAAAGGCCTATGCCAAGGTTTGTCGTGGTATAGCTTCAGATAGAATATCCAATGACATGTCAAGTAAAAGAGAGGCTTGTGTACTTTCAATCTATTAACTCTTTTTATTTATTTTGAATTGAACTTTTTGTTACATTATATCTATGTATGATAAATTATTTTTTGATGTATAGTAATAAATATGTTACGTAAATGTTTATTGGTTTTGGTTTTCTTGACAGTTAAATGAACATAATTTTAGAGTCTCCACTAGTCAAAATGTCGGAAAAGTAGAAGAGCATTTTGGAGAGGTATATTTAATACTTACATATTTATATTTATGTTTGAAAGATATTTTATTTTTTGTTTTTAAATTTAACTATGTATCTTATTGTTAATTTGACTTATCCATGTAGGTTTCATTAGATTCGAACTTTTTAGATGATTTTCCATCTATTGTGAGCTAATGATTTTATTTTTTTGTTTCAGTTTTAAGTTAATGGCTTAAGATTAATTTTTTTTGCTTTTACTATGATTTATTTATTAACAAAATTTAAATTTTAAGGGAAGAGAACATATTGAAATTAGCGGTGAAGATATAGGTTCTCTGATGAATGTGGATATTGACACTAAGGTAATTTTGTTTATAATTGAATTGTTCTTGAATTGTTCTCTGATATATAAGTTTAAATAGTTTAAATAATTTTTGACATTTGTAAATTACTTTTATATATGTTGAAGCTTGGGTCTCTTCGATCTTTTTGAGGCAAAGGGAAGACTCCATTGGAGGATAGTGGTGGAATTGTAAAAGTTTAATATTTTATTTTTTTCAATTTAGTTTAAAATAGTTTAAATAATTTGTAATATTTAAAAATTGTTTTTATACATGTTGCAGCTTGAGTCTCCTCCACCTTTTAGAGGAAAAGGGAAGACTCCATTGGATGATAGAGAATTTGAGGTAATTTTGTTAATAATTGTATTGTTCTTCAATATATTAGTTTAATGTTTTAATGTTTTGATTTTAGTTTAAAATTGTTTAACTAATTTATGATATTCATAATATGTTTTTATACATATTGCAGATTCTTATGAGTCCAAGGGAAGACCCTAGTGGAGGATAGTGGTGGACTTCCATTTAAAGAATTATTTATATTGTTCTTGTTTGTTTATATATATATATATATATTGTAGTTGATTTGGACATTGAGGAGCTTAATTTTTGGATTATACACATGTTCATGATTGTTTTTTTGGATTATATACATGTACATTGACCTTAGATATTGTTTTTTCGATTATATACATGTATATGTAAAGGTTAGAAATGTTAGGAAGTTTTGATAGGTGCAAATATATGAATGTATGTATTATTAAATTTATGTATGTTTGTTGTTGAATGTATGTATTATTTAATTTATGTATGTTAGTTGTTAAGAAGTTGAGAATTATAGGAATGTTAGGAAGTTTTGATAGGTGCAATCCAATCTTAAGAATGAATATACGAGGAATGTTAATGTTAAGAATGAACATGGTGAATGTCAGGAGTGAATGTGGGAGTGGGGAATGTTAATGTTGGGAATGCATGTTAGGAAATGTTAGGAAGTTTTGATAGGTGAAAATATATGAATGTTAGGAATGAGTATTAAGAATGACTGTTAGGAAATGTTAGGAAGTTTTGATAGGAATATTTTTTATTACTAAGGTAAAATTAGCAACTTGATTCTGAATTCTAATAAATTAAAGCTCAATCCATGAAGTTTCTAAGGTAACATTAGCAACTCGATTCTGAATTCTAATATTTTTTATTACTAAGGTAACATTAGCAACTTTATTCTGAATTCTAATATTTTTTTATTTCTAAGGTAACATTAGCAAGTTGATTCTGAATTCTAATATTTTTTATTACTAAGGTAACATTAGCAATTTGATTTTGAATTCTAATAAATTAAAGTTCAATCCATGAAGTTTCTAAGGTAACATTAGCAACTTGATTCTGAATTCTAATAAATTAAAGTTCAGTCCATGACTTCAAAGGTAAAATTAACAACTTCATTCTGAATTCTAATAAATTAAAGTTCAATGAATTCTAAGGTAACATTCAAATGACTTCTAATTAAATAACATACTAAATGACTAAGTACACAATTATTCCAAAATCTAAAACATCAATCCATCTTTGAGCATGATAGCCAATCTTAACATAAAAAATAAATGATATAGTTAAAAACATCGCAATGGAATGTCGTCCTCAATTATTCATTCATGGTCATATTTGGACAGTTTTCATTTTCTATTTTTTAAGTTTTTTTCGATGGAACTTGTACCAATTTTATTTGAGATGCACATACTAAATGACTATACTGACAACATATAACATCAGGTTCATAATCCTAAAAGTAGACATAATTTTCAGTCATACGGGTCTGCTGCAAAAAATAGCCTTTTAAAATGATGGATCCTCTCTCGCATGTAAATCTGTTGTCATTGTAGTCCTCCAATAACTTCATTTTTCCTTCATTGCATCGCATCAAATAATATTTTACATTTTCATTGTTATCTAAAGGTGCAATCACAACGAAAACATCTCCTGTGCAATTTACAATTGGCGTTAAAGTTTTTAAGTGAATTAAATTGACTATATACACATAAGGTGATGGACAACATTGAACAATCAACAAAATCATTACCTTCTCTAACATGATCTAAAATTCTATCACCATCAGATGATATTTTAATTTCTTCTGATTCTAATTATTCTATGCTTGCTAGTGGCATTTTCCCTTTTGGATTAATCTCTATGTGTTCCCAATGTTTTACGTAGTTGTTTGTTATGTTTTCACAAACTTCTATAGATTCAACATTTTTAGTAGAAATATGACAAAAACATGATTGATTTCTACTGTCAAATGCAAACATGTTTTGGAAGGATTTTGTTTGAATAGAGTGAAGTTCTCTAGTCCCATGTATGGTGCTAGCCTTGTATGGTATTGATCTATCTATATCTTGGACCCCAACAAACCAAAAAAACCTACACAATAAATGATCAATCACAAATGACAACTTTTAATGTTAGTGTACAAATACTTCAATGTTAGCACATACATTTTTTAAAATTGACAATTAATATAAATTAAAAAAATCATGTACATACCTGCGCATATCTTTTGATTGTTGACGACAATCATGGCTTACATGTGATTTACACCATTGGACAACCTCTGCAACTGAATGGAATCGTCTAGAAGAATGGTTCATTTTCCATCTTCAAAGTTTTCTTTTTATGCATACTCTTGCACCATTATGTTCACCTTTTCCATGTACAGTTTCAAAGAAATTCCAGGGATGTTTAATGTTCAGTGCTTTATGAAGTTGACATAACCAAAAAAATGACCATGAAGATTTAAATTTTCCTGCACATCCATCCAACCATATCCAATGTTCAGTGAATTTAACTTTATGAATTTTTAGTGAATCATAGAAAACTTTTTCAATACAGTGTTGAACAAAATGTGTATTGTGTGTACGATCATCGCTGATATAAAAGCGATATTCTTTAATCATATCTCGATTGTCACACGTGCTTTCAATTCCATCAACATATTGTTGAGAATGTCTATATAGAACTTGGACAAATATCAAAACTAGGTTAGAATGATAATATTGACTTTGAATCTCTTTTTGTGTAGCAAATGTGTTGTTTTCTGCAAAATCAACCACAGAAAATTGTTCCAACTAGAAAAATTTCACGGGAATGTTTGAATTGAAGGCCTTGCCATCGTGTTCTCTATGAATGCTTGGTAAATTTATAAATTTCACTTTCAAATTTCTTGAGAAAATCTGTCACACATATTTTGTCTTCTCGCAAATTAATTCTTTTGGAATGTGCATCACTAGAACTTGTAGAATAATTGTTGTATTCATATCTTCCCCAATCAATGGTTATATTTGAAAGCAACTGATAATTATCAATAGAGTATTTATTGTGGAATAAAACAATATTTGCACAACCATAACAATTTTTCCCATTGACACATTTCTTATTATAAAATACTTCATCGTGATTTCTCTCACATAGAGTTTGAGATATGAATTCATGTAGTGTGGGAGGAGGTGGTGAATTTGTCCAAAACATTTGACCAAATTCAAGAAACGTGTTGTAATATAATTGAAATTTCACATGATAACGACAACAACATGTGTCACGTATAGTAATAGATCTAACATACCATGTTTTTTGTTGCACAAATGTAGTGATTGACATATTAATTCCATGATGATCCTCCTTGAATTTATTGAACAATTGCACTTGTGTCACTTCCATTATATGTTTTGGACGACTTTCATATACATTTCATGATACTATTTGTCGTATCACATCCCTTGAATTTGGTGAAACTCGAGCATATTCCAACCAATATTTATGTACAATATATTTAACACCTTCTCCCATTCTATCTTTGTAAGGTTGTCTACAAATAATTGCCCAGCAAGCAAGTTCATCATTTTCATCTATTTGTATTATGAATTTTCTATGTTTGTATAATGTCTTTCTTGAGGTTCCAACTGCTTGTTCTAGTTGTGTTGTCAAACATTTTTGTCTAGTACTAGCTAAAACAATTGTTGTCTGAATTGCTCTATGTGCAGCACTGGTATTTTTCTTTCTGGATTTTTCAATTTTTTTTATTGCATCACCTATATTTTCTATCACATTATGTTTCAGTTTCGACTCTTTTGTCACCTTGTGAATACCCAATAATGACGTAGCACCTTCTAACTTCTTGGATACCAATAAACATCTCAAAATTTGCGCTTGTCATTCTATTGAACAATCCTTGAGAATATCATCATAAATTTTTGTAGCACGATATTGTGCAACATGTATGGGTATTTTTTCTCCATATTTGTCACAATCAATGTCTTCTAACATTTCATCATTAATGGTGAAAGTACCTATACATCAAGTTAAATTTAATTTAACATATGTCCAAAAATACAATTCATTATAAAAAATGAATTTGAAAAATACATGATATATACATACCAGGTCCAATTTCTGGATCTTGATTTTGATCTTCAATATTTCCTTCATCAACATTAATATGTAAATCACTATTTACATCTTCAACAATGGTCTCTTCAACTTTCATTTGTTATTCTTGTACCCTATTTTCAATTTCCATTTCATCAATAGTGTCATGTAAATCTGTTCTACTATCTTCAATTCTCTCTTCCATTTCTGCAACCCTTGCTCTTTTGGCTCTATTTCTGAGTTTTTGTTTTTTCCCTATTAGCATCATCATCACATTTACGATCACTTTTTTTTTTACAATTTCTCTTATTTCCCATGATTGTTTAATATCCTTTGTAAAACAATTGAAAAAAAACCCTCTTTGAAAAAAAAACTTCTTTGAAAAAACAACTTATATAAATATTTTGGGAAAAAAAACTCCATTGCAAAAATACCTGACAAAAAAACTCTTTGGAAAAACCCATTGCAAAGAAATAACCTAGTTTGCAAAAATACCTTGGAGAAAAAATTCTTTGAAAAAACCCCTTGCAAAGAAAAAACTCCTTTGCAAAAATACCTTGGGAAAAAAACTCTTTGGAAAAACCCATTGCAAAGAAATAACCTACTTTGCAAGAATATCTTGGAAAAAAAACTCTATGAAAAAACCTCTTGCAAAGAAATAACTTTTTTGCAAAAATACTTTAGAGCACAAAATCTTTGGCAAAAGTGCCTTGGGAAAAAACTCTTTGAATGTACCCCTTGGAAATAAATAATAAGAAAAATCCCTTGTAAAAAAACTCCTTTGGCAAAAGAAATCTCCTCCGAAAACCCCTTCAAAAATATTTTTACTTACACGAAATGAAAAGGTGTGAAAATAATGAGTCTTTTTCATTTTACTTATAAGAATATAGATAACATAATTTTTTTTCCAGCCGATGAAATTTTTTTGTGTTTAGTTTTTTGGCCGAACAACCTTTCTTGTAACGGTTCTGTAACGGAAAAACATTATTCGGCCAAATAGCCTCTGAGACCTGAAACCTGCACAGTTTTCAGGTTTCTCCATTTTCGGAAGGTAAAATGAATGCCTTACACTACAAATCGATTCTCGGACTTGATACCATTAGTTTCGTCATTAAATCTACTTTTCATAGGTTTATATTTTGTTGTGTATAGGTGAGATCCGATATTTTTATTTTTTTTGTTTCTTAACATGTGTTGAGTTTAGTTTCATCTCTTTCAAAGTGCAGTGAAATGAAAAATATATAACTTTAAAAATACAGCACCTAAAAAATTGAAACAAATATGGTGCAGTCAATTGGAGTGTCTACTTCAAAAGGATATTGGTAGATTTTTAATTTTTATTGTCAATTGAGAGAAAAGTGTCGCAACCAAAAAAATGTTTAAAATCGACAAGGTTTCCCCATTGATCAAATTCAAAAAAATATTATATTTGGTATATAGATCTGTTGGTTAGAAAATTATAGTCATCGCAATAGTATATTGTGTGTATATTGTCGTAGCATATTTTTTTTTCAAAACACAAGTTTAACAATGATTTTAGGGGCGTAACCAAACATGACTATTTTTTAGTCCTTTCATTTTATAAGGAAACACTGTCAAACATTTTCCAAAATGACATATCAAATATCAATAAAAAAAATTGAAAAAATTATGAATAGAAAGTTAACATAATTCTCTAAAATTTTTGTTCTTACTTAAAAGTGAAATTCTAAATAAAAATATCACTTTCGTTCACCCAAAGTTGAAAAACATGAAAAAATTAGATTTATTTTGTCATAAGACCCCCCAAAATAGACACCCATCTTCATGGATTCACCTGGACAAATTCAAGTGGCTCTGGAAGCCAATTGGAGTTGTACATATGTCAAGGTGAGAAATGACCTCAATCCCCCCTAGGTGGACCAATGGAGACCCAACTCAACCCAAACAGTCACGAATCCCCATGTGAACATTCGTGAGGTGTGCTGGGTCAATAATGAGTCCTAGAAAAGAGTTGGCAAGAATATTGAGGTGAGTGGGGTGCTCTAGGTGGCAATAAATGCTCCCGGGAGAGCTAAAATAAGCCAAATACACCACTAGTGCACTTGGTCACGCCTGGACCCCAAAAATCAAGGAGGTAGCACTCCAATGCATTAATGAGGGAGCACATGGGGTGGGTTGACCAAACTAGGGCATTGTTATTGGTGTGAACATGTCAAAATAACCAAATATTTTGTAAAATTAACTCTCCTAAGTCTAAACCATAGGATATCTTTGCATGTGGGAAAATAAACTTAGCCTAAGGTAAAAACTATGTACTAAGGGTGTATTACTGCTCCTACACCCCCCCTTATGTTAGGGTACACAGGGTACTCCTAAAGGACCGAACACCAAGAGAAACCACTTTACACAAATGAATCACAGATCAGTACACCAATGTTTGTCACATGGTTAAAACCCTCGAGAGGGAAATAGTCCACGGCCCCAGCCAAATAGCTACTTGGAGCAATTTATTATGCAAAAGAAAGAAAAAAAAGTTAAATGAGCTTCTCATAATCAATCAACTAGCCAAGGACCCTCTATGCTCTTTAAATAGAGATCATAGACCAATCGGGTGTTAAGCCATGGATCAATGGTAGGTATGATCTAAGAGAAGTTGAACCGTCGGATCACTCTATGTCTAGAACATATCGTGATCATCGGATTAAAATATTTACAAATGCATACTAATGCATACTAAAGAAACACGCTTTTACCTTACGGATATATTACACAAGTTGATCTTAACTAACTCCTAAGTGTCTAAATATCCTAACATCCCCCCTTAAGAACAACTTGGGATAGGATTGAAGGATTTGCAAAAGTGACACTATTAGGAGAAGGAAGGAGGCATTAGAGCCTATCCCCCCTTAAGGACACATTCCTGAACTCCTAACATAGACTAAAGTTTAGAAAACTTTGCTTCTGTAAGAGACTTGGTGAAGATGTCTGCAACTTAATCATCTGTAGGGCAATAGAGCACTTCAATAACATGATCATGAACAAGATTTATGATGAAGTGCATGTGTATCTCAATGTGTTTGCTGCGTTGATGTAGAACTGGATCTTTGGCAAGCTTGATGGCACTTTGAGTGTTGCACCAAAGTGGAGTAGGTTGTTGCTGCTCAAATCCAAACTCTGAAAGGATCTGTCGAAGCCACAAAGATTCCTGACTGGCATTAACTTTGGCTCAATATTTTGCTTCTGCTGAAGAAAGAGCAAGAGTTTGTTGTTTCTTACAAGCCCAAGTGACAGGTCTAGAGCCTAGACTGAAAACATAACCTGCAGTAGACTTTCAATCATTAGGATTGTCGACCCAATCTAAATCAGTGAAACCAACCAACAAAGGTTTCCCCCCTATACTGTAATGAATCCCAAATTGAATTGTACCTCAAATATATCGACGTATTCTTTTCGCTGCTTTCCAATGACTTTCATGAGGAGTTTGCATATAATTGGCAACACGACCAACGACAAAGGAAAGGTCAAGACGAGAATGAGTCAAGTATAAGAGACTACCAACAAGTTGACGATAGAAGGTGGCATCTACTTCAGGGGAAGTACAAGTGGCAGAAAGTTTGACTCCAGACTGGAAGGGAGAAGGGGCTGGTTTACAATCTTCCATGTAGAAGCGACGAAGAAGGACACAAGCATACTTAGAGTGGGAAAGAAAGATTCCTTCTTTGGTTTGCAAGACTTCGAGACCAAGAAAATAATGCAAATGTCCTAAGTCTGACATTTCAAAATTTTGCTTGAGACTGGATTTCACATGGGTTATAATTTTAGGGTCACTATTAGTAAGGATAAGATCATCAACATAAAGAACAAGTATGATGAGATGGTTTCCTACTTTCTTGGTATAGACATTGCGGTTAGAATGGCATCTAGAAAAACCAGTGTCAAGGAGAAAGCTATCCATTTTGGCATACCAAGCTATAGGAGCTTGCTTAAGGCCATATAAGGATTTCTTAAGGAGACAAACAAGGCTAGAGTTATTCTGAACATATCCAGGAGGTTGTTCCATGTAAATCACCATGTAAGAAGGCATACTTGACATCCATTTGATGGAATTCCCAGTTATGTAAGGCTGCAAGGGAAAGAACAAGGAAGATGGAGTTCATTTTTGCTACAAGGGCAAAGGTTTCATTGTAGTCAATCCCTTCAACTTGAGAAAAACCTTTGGAAACTAACCTTTCCTTAAGTCTTTCAACACTTCCATCTAATGCATACTTAGTTTTGTAGACCCATTTACATCTGACAAGTTTTCTTCCTTTTGGAAGAGGAACAAGATCCCATGTATCGTTCGCCATTAAGGAATGATATTCTTCATCCATAGTTGCATCCCAATCTAGATTTCCTGAAGCTTCTGCAAAAGTTTATGGATCATGATTCTCAAAAACTTGAGCCAAAAGAGAAGAGGCTCACTGAAACTGAGAACATGTTCGACGTTGATCTTTAGGATCACCGACAAGATCACCAGCTGCTTCACATCTTGAACGGAGCCATTAAGGAAGTATTGGTGCTGGTGCAATTGGAGGAACATGAGTAAGCATAGGTGGATTTTCATCCTCACTGTCATCATCAGAAATTGGATTTGAAAACCTGTCAAGGAAGCTGGAAGAAGAAGAAGAAGAAGGCACAATCGCCGAATCAAGCTCGCAGGACAAAGATGGCACACCCGCCAGGTTAGGCTCGCGGGCCAAGATATTTTCATCAAATTTAACATCTATTCTAATTATTATATCATGAGAATGTGGTTGAAGAAGTATATAACCTTTTACATCTTCAGAATATCCTTGACAAATATGCACTTTTCACTTTTAGGCTGCAATGCTTTCCGTTTTTCATCTGGAATGCGAGCTCATGCTTCACAACCTAACACAAAAAAGTGATTTACATCTGGTTTAGTTTAATTTTACTCCATGCTTCTTCCGGTGTTATACCTTGTAAAACTTTAATGGGTGTGCGATTAACTATGTAATTTGCACAATTTATGGCCTCAGCCCAATATTGAAGATTTAGTCCCTTAGATTGGATCATACAACTAGCCATTTCTTTTAAAGTGCGGTCCTTCCGTTTAGCTACACCATTTTGTTGTGGTGTATATGGAACAGTTTGATGTTGTTGGATTCCTTGTTCAGTGCAAAAAGTAGTGAACTTGTTGTTAACATATTCTCCTCCATTGTCAGATCTTAACTTAATAATTTGATGACCAGATTGTTTTTCAACAAGGGCCTTGTAGGCCAAGAACATGTTAAATACTTTGCTCTTAAGTTTTAGGAAGTAAACCCACGTGCGTCTGGAGTAGTCATCAATGAAAGTTAAGAAATATTTAAAACCAGAAAAAGAAGCAGATGGAAGAGGGCCACACAAGTCACTATGCACAAGCTCCAAGGGAACCAAGGCGTGCCAAGAGGCACATTTGTCAAAACTGTCTCGATGATGTTTTCTGAGTACACAACCGAAACAAACACCATCCTTGCAAGATACCACCGGAATACCAGTCACCATATTGTCTTTACATAGTTGTTGCAATGAGCAATAATTTAAGTGACCAAATCGCTGATGCCAAAGTTTGCTCAAATTATCACTATGAGCAACAAAAACTGAAGGAAAAGGTGATGACCCAAAGTTGTTAAATTTGTACAACCTGATAATATCATCAACAGTTCCAGTAGCAAGGATATTTTAAGTATTTTTAAAATCCTTGATTACAACTTGGTGAGGTGTAAACGTCACAGTTTTACCTTCACCTGAATGAGTAATTTAATAGACTGATAACAAATTGTAGGAAATTTTTGGAACACATAGTACATCACTGAAATGACCATTTTCTACTGGAACTGTTCCAGATCCTACAACACTTAGAGATCTATCATCACCAACAAATATTTGTTTGGTGTTACATTCATGCATAGTAGAAAACATGGCTTTATCGTTAGCCATATGATAAGATGCTCCAGAATCAATGAGCCATTCAATTGAAGTAGAAGAAGAAGATGCAGTATAAGAGTAACCAGAAGCACAAAGTGCATGTCAATGAGAGTTAAATTCTGAATATGAATCTAGGCTGATGTGGTGCTTCTTCATTGCTGCTTCCAAGGCTGCCATCTTCTTAAAACACGCAGATTCATCGTGATTATCTTTCCCACAAAAAATGCAATGATGCTTAGTCTTCTTTCCTTTTTGCATGGATCTTTTGTCATTTTTTAAAGAATGAGCTGACTAAGAGGATTTGTGACCCTTGTTGTTTGGCTTATTATTGCGAAAATTCTGTTTCTTGGGAGGCTTGGAGTTTTCTTTCTGTTGGGACAATAAGGCTTTCCCAAATGTATCTGCATTGTTAATTATTCCAAGATGAATGAGCTTATCTTGCTCTCTAATTAAGGAATCACAAAAGGATTCAAGACTAGGCTCTTGATAGCTAGCTACAGTCAATGATTCTTTCATGGAGTAGAATGTAGATACAAAAATAGAATATGCAAGTCCAAGTTTGGAAAGAATATGATAAATACATTGTTTGTCTTCTTTCTTAATCTTGCATTCTGCACATAATAGTCTAAGAGTTTTATACTTGGATAAATAGTCTTGAATGCATGAAAAATCATTTGGATTCAAGGAAATCAACTCATTCTCAAGTTGATGACCTCGAATTTCATTGTGTTTACCAAACATGGATTCCAACTTTTTCCAAGCTTTATCAAATTCATCAATTTTAGATATGTGGAAATGCAAATCAATAGAGATTGACATCCCAATCAATCCACGAGCTTCATCACATCTATTTGCCCATTTAATTTTCTTATCATCATTAGTGGGTTCTATTTCTTTCCCTGAGGTTATCCTGAAATTTCCCCTACTTCGTAGAACATCTTCCATACGAGATTTCCATGAGAAATAGTTAAAACTTGTAAGTATAATATCACAAGGGGCAGCTATACTATAAAATAATGGCTGAAAGAATAGAAACTAACAGTCTGGATGCAAAGAGCTCAAAAATATATGCGATTTAGAAACAAACAGCACTGAAAACTGATTCTGAATGATGAATTTATTCTTGATCAAATAAAATGTTGAAGATGTCCCCAATGGTGACGTGGCAGATATTAACTTGACCAACCAAAAAAAAGAAGCCCCCTCTTCCCAAGATCAACCTTTGACAATCACTTTTACAATAAAGTTGCTTTGAAGTGAATCATTTTTGTAGAATAAGTGATGTTCACTTTTACAATAATATGACTTTAAATATTGCGGCAATAAATTAAATACTTAAGTGACTCACTTTTTATTTTGTTTTATTTATGTGAGATATACATTTACAATAAAGTAACTTGAAAATAGAAATTGCATGCACTAAAAAGTAGCTTGATAAGACTTGAACTCAAGACTTATCAAGGAGCAAAGCAACTTTGGACCAAGTGAGCTAAGTTTAAAAGCTACATAAAAGTATGGAAAGAGGAAGGAGGTTTTTTTTTTTTTAAACTCTTCTATCTCATTCTCTGTGCTTTCCTTTTTCTCCTGCAAATCACAAAAAAAACGAAAAAATAAAAATAAAAAAATTTCCACACAATGGGGTTAGATCTTGGTTAGCTTACCCAAAAAGTATACGTTTTTAAGTTTTCTCGTTGTTTCTGATTTCTCATGATCACACAAGGTGCACGGCAAAGAGCATACGTAGCCGAGAAGACAAAAAAAAACTTTCCCTCATTGTTTCTGATTCACCACGATCACGCAAGGTGCACGGCAAAGAGCATACACAGCTAGGGAAGTCAACAGTCCAAGACTAAAACAAAAAAGATCTAATAATAAGACTGATAAGATATGAGATATTTAAAAAAAATAAAACAAATCGGTCACTATAACTTTATACCTTCAAATTTGCCGAAATGGGTGTTTTTGGAACAAACGGAAACGGTTTTTGGTGAAACAAAAACTATTTCCAAATGGAAACAACACTCTAGATGCAATGGAACAGCTCCCATAGTCCAAAAATGCACAAAAAATATAGAACCAGAAACCTTTTCAAAGTTTCGGCAACACCGGTTCTAGATCTTGATCAAAACCGAAAGCGACTCTTCATAAAAGTTCTGATACCATGTTAGGGTACATAGGGTGCTCCTAAAGGACTGAACACCAATAGAAACCACTTTACACAAATGAATCACAAATCAATACACCAATGTTTGTCACGTGGTTTAAACTCTCGAGAGGGAAATAGTCCACGGCCCTAGCCAAATAGCTACTTGGAGAAATTTATTATGAAAAAGAAAGAAAGAAAGTTACATGAGCTTCTCATAATCGATCAACTAGCCAAGGACCCTCTATGCTCTTTAAATAGAGATCATAGACCAATCGGGTGTTAAGCCACAGATCAATGGTAGGTATGATCTAAGAGAAGTTGAACCGTCGAATCACTCTATGTCTAGAACATATCGTGACCGTTGGATTAGAATATTTACAATGCATACTAATGCATACTAAAGAAACACACTTTTAACTAATTGACATATTACACAAGTTGATCTTAACTAACTCCTAAGTGTCTAAATATCCTAACACCTTAATCCAGAATTAGTACTTCTCATGATTTTGAGGTCTTGGAAACTGAGGCACAAGTCACCTTTTACAAGTTTTATTAATCCATGTAACAGATGTAAGGAGGAAAACGTCATGGGACAAAACCTCTGCTCAAAAAAATGGATTATGACATAGAAAAATATGCATACACTCCAAACTAAATAAAAATGTCTGGAGGAATCTTCTTCTTGGGAAGAAGTGGAATGTGCTCAACCAACTCAGGAATAGTTGCATGATGAATCCTTAGACCATGTAGAAGAACTGAAATGCACTGATGGGAGAGCAAATGCTGCTCTTCAGAATTGAACTTCGAACCAAACAGAATTCCATGCCTGAAAGAGACTGAAAATGCTTGAGAATAGGTGACCCCAAGCGATTCATAAGGATCTTTAAGCATCAAATTCGAATGAAGGTTTTAATCAGCTACAAGAATATGGAACATGAGTCCCAAATGTGCCATCATGATGGAAAAGGATTTTCCATCTTCATATGAACTTGAAGGAACTCTACTAGTGATGGGGGAGGGATATATGGGAAAAATAGTGTGAAGCAATGAGAGATATTCACTTGACATCCAAACTATCCATATTTCGAACCGATACTCTCATGTGAAGAAAACCCATCTTCCAAAGAAGGCTCACTATGAACATCAACTAGCAATATATCTTGCCCATTCGTAATAGAAGACATAGAGGAGAAGGGTGTAGAATGGATAGATAAATCTTCAGCAGTAGTGATGGTAGAAACTCATATGCTGTCTTCATGAAACATAGCTTCTTGACAAGGAGAGGAAGCCACAAAGGAAGAAACTTGAGTTGGATCATTTGTTGAATCTTTGGCTACTTCTTCCTCTTCATTTCGAACAGCTTCTTGAGAATGGCATGAGGCCAATATCATAGGATGAACACATAAGGAGGTGCCCATTTTCTTTCTCTCCATATAGTTGACATCTTATTGTTGTATGACAAGAGCTTTATCTAGATTTATCCAAAGCTAGAATGGGTAATCAATAGAATCAAGGATGTAGTGCATTGTAGGAGGTATAGATAGACACATAGTTCCATAGGCTCTATCATTGTCATTAATCCAAGCACCCTTCTCTTGACAAGACTCTATTTCTCTCACATCACCAATGGACACATCATAGAGACATTTCCTCTTGAGATATGCACACATCTTCAACTTCCATCTAGAATAGTTGAATGGGGAAAGGAGAGGAACAAATTTTGAATCCATGAAGTTGTTGTAAAACCTGCAATGAAAAACACCCACATAAACTAGAAATATGCCCTAAGCAACAAATCAACCTCACAAGAATTGTTGTAGCTCCAACCAGCTTTGATACCATGTGAGAATTGCATCTCAAACTATATCTAGGAGCTAGAACAATTTCACCATCAAAGTGTTTGACAAAAGATGCAAGAGAAAACAAAGAGACAGAAATAGATGGAACAACATATGTGAAAGGTGTTGATTTCTTGTCATATTATTATCATACGTCATTTATAATACATTGGATGAATTCAAGTGGCTTTGGAATCCAATTGGAGTTGTACATGTGTCAAGGTGAGAAATGACCTCAATCCCCCCTAGGTGGACCAATGGAGACCCAACTCAACCTAAAAATTCATGAATCCTCATGTGAACATTGATGAAGTGTTTTGGGTCATTAATGAGTCCTAGAAAAGTGTGGGTGAGAATATTGAGGTTAGTGGGGGGCTCTAGGTGGCAATAAATGCTCTTGGGAGAGATCAAACATGCCAAATTCACCACTAGCGTACTTGGTCAAGCCTGGATCCCACAAATCAAGGAGGTAGCACCCAATGCATAGTGAGGGAGAACATGGGATGGGTTGACCAAACTAGGGCATTGCTGTAGGTGTGAACATGTCAAAATAACCAGCTATTTAGCAGAATTAACTCTCCTAAGTCTAAACCATAGGATATCATTGCATGTGAGAAAATAAACTTAGCCTAAGGTCAAAACTATGTACAAAGGGTGTATTATTGATCCTATAGCTATCACATATGGCAACAGATAGTACAAAATTCATAATAAATCATCCTTGAAGATATCAAACTCTCTTCTTACGAAATTGTTGATTTTATTATAATTTTTGTCATAAGGAAAAACATTGCAAAGAGCGTGCAGAGGAAAACAATAATGATGTTCATCATAGATAGAAGAACATCAAAATGTTAGCAAAAACTATCTCTAAAGAATCTAAATCGTTTGTCCTTCCAAACTTAGATACTGACCGCTCTAAATACAACAATTCAATCATGAATCTTAGGAATGCATAATTCCATCACTACTTGTGCCCTCGACTGAAACTAAAATATATATGAAAGAAAGAGAAACTTTGGAACTTAGGAAGAATGAGGAAATTTGCAAGAAGGATGCATCCTATCCTTACATGATCAAAGTAAAAGAGAGTAGTGGTATATTGATAGTGTATGCTCTAAGCATATGATAGGGAATACAAATATTTCCTTGAAATTTAAAGAAGATAGGGAAGGGAAAGTTTACTTTGAAGATAATGGATTTACAAATATTCTTGGAAAAGGCACGGCAAGTCTTGGAAATAACAAGACCAAAGATGATAATTTCCTATTTGTTGAGAATATGAAGCATAACTTGTGTTAGGTGCTAGAAATGCCCTTTTCCCCAATCTATCTATCCCTTTTCCCTAGATTTTGCCTCTTATTTATAACCAAGTCATTACCTTCCCAAATAATACGCACGTATTTCAAAGGTATAATTCATTATTGCTCTATTTCATTAATG
This sequence comes from Pseudotsuga menziesii, assembly GCA_001517045.1. Taxonomy (NCBI): domain Eukaryota; kingdom Viridiplantae; phylum Streptophyta; class Pinopsida; order Pinales; family Pinaceae; genus Pseudotsuga; species Pseudotsuga menziesii. The sequence goes on along the minus strand of LPNX010802271.1, from coordinate 775,887 downwards.
CTTCATATTGTTTAAGGTTATGAACTTTATCTTTGAATTGCATTGACTCATGATTGGTTTTACAAGAAAAGTTCAGAATCTCTAGATGTTCTAGGTGTAATAGCTCGTTGAACTCGGGAGGTAAAGAATTCCTGGGGCCAGTTTCCCTTTTTATGATTCATACAAAGTCGTTGACGAGATAAGCTCGGATTTTTTTCCATGTAGCAGATGAAACAACCCAATCATCTTCCTTCATCAACTGGAATACTTTCGGCCTTTTAACAATTCAGATTAAAAGCTCATTCATGATTATGAACTAATTCTATTTAATGCAATAATAGATGTAACTGTTTCTATTTTGATTCGAAAGCCTGAAGATCGTAGATATTCATGGCTGCCTGATATTAGTGGATCTAAACTAATTCCTCCCTATATAAGTATGAATAGGAAAATTGAGCAAGGGGGTTGGTAATATTGAAGAAGGATTGTAGCAAAGAGGATATTGAATTGTACTTTAATCATTTTAATAAAAGAAGCAACAATTCTCAATATATTTGTGTTATAGATTTCAGTAAGCCTTTAACAACATCTCTTTTAGAAGGCCAGGTCTCGCCTTCTTACATAGTTGTTGGTGTTAGTAGACATTTTAGTTTTAATTATTTTCATTTGGTGTGGAATTCCAATTAGGGGTATTTTTAGATAGTTGCAATAGTAGTTATCGTATAATTGCATCGTTATACTTTTCTTTGGTTTGGTGCACAACAATGTGGTGTGAACAGTAGACTGTGTAGAGTAATTTCCTTTCTTATGAAAAGTGTGCTAATTAGAATCGTTGTTACAGTCACGCTCAACTCTTGCACATTATTGTTATTTTTTTTTGTAGAATTTGTTGAATTAGATAGATCATTATCTTCATGAACTGAATATTTTGGTGATGGTTTGTAGTTGTCTTAATTTTGTATTTTATGATTTAACTTCTTACAAAAGAAGTTCTAGTTAATTTATTCTTAAATCAGTAGTTGTAGGATTGGTATTGTAGGAATTAGCAATTCTTTGAGTTCTTAGATTTATAATTTAGATTGGTTTTTATAGGGATTTCAGTTGACTGAGAAGTTGTTAGGTTGCATGATATGAATTTCATTAATCAACTATTGAAGTGTTTATGCATTGATTTCGCTTAGTTACCTTTGAAATAAATAGACTTTCCTGGGTCAACAATTTATATTGAGAACTCCACTTGTTACTGAAATTAATGAGCATATGAGTGACCATCATTTTGCATCGTTGCCAGGGAAGGTAATTGGTAGACATACAGAGTAGTTGATTGGTTCAATTTATTTAGCTATCCTGATTTTTGGGTTTGAAGGGACAATAAGATACGGTGAATAGTTGTGCATCCTACAATAGATCGAATGGGTTCCTACCCCAATGATCAAGTATGATTATTTAAGCTTGCATGAATATGAGAAGAAAAAACAGGAATCCCCCAGAAGCACTAACTTTGTAGGTGGAAGAGGCCGAGGACAAAACCAATGTCTAGGAAGACATGCATTCACTGCCGAGATAATTGCTAGGGTTGATTCTTCTACTGGAGCTTTACATCAAATATCCTCTTTCGTAAGAAGGAGACTTGTCCTTCTTAGGATGGATTCATTAGTATCAACTATGGAGAAATCGGTAAGTGCTTTAACCCCACCTAGTAGTCCTCAGAAGCAACCACCAAAGGATAGGGGAAGTTCTGTGGGGTCAATAAAAATAGAGGAGATCTATCGAAATAATGGGCATGAGGTTACTAAGGAAGAGTGGTTGAAATTTCGACAGGAATTTGAGGATCTGAGAAAGAAAGAAGAGAAATACAATGATGAAATCCTAAATTGGGAGTGGGGGAAAATGATGACAACCAACATGAAGAAACAGTTGCTACCCTGCAGTTCCTTGCTCGACAGACAACTGGACAGGATCCCATTAAAAATATCTCACCCTTGGTACTGCCAAATTTCCATGGTAATTCCACTAAATATCTAGATGAATTCCTTTTGAATTTGATATCCTATGTGGAAGCTATGATTATATCTCTAATGTTTAGAAGTTGAAATTGTTTCCAGCCACTTTGAAAGGAAATTCCTTGCGATGGTTTATGAGTTTGGGTGGTGAAAGTGTTACAACATAGGATCAAATGAAATAAGTATTTCTTGCGAAGTACCAAGATTATTGTAGGACTAAGGACAAGAGAGAGGAATTATTCGAAATGGTGCAGAAAGATGATGAAATCTTGGCGGACTTTGTAGAAATAAACCTATATAATGTGCAAATATCATACCATACTGATATTGGGAGTGATGTTCTCAAAATAAATTTATTATGAGGGATAAGAGAATATTTCCTCGATATGCTCAATTTATTAGGAAAAGGGGACATCTTTAATGAGTCATTTGATAATATTGTGGATCTATGTTGAAGATACTCCATATCTTCTTCCAGATCCAACACAAGAGACCGAGATGTCCTTGTCAGTTTTTTATCATTCAAGGTAGCATTATCTTAGGATCTTATCTGAGAGAATAACAAGCACAGCAATAAACACAAGATACATGAGACACAAATAATTTTCCTCAGGGAAACCATAAAGGAGAAAACCCCGCAAGTTCCTCAGAGATAGAATCAACACCAAAAGCAAAAGTAAAACTTGAAAACATAAACATGATCTTCAACAGTAGTTGTCTCTTTCTATGATCCCATCTTCTTCTCTCTCACTCATGTGCCCCAGTGAGTGAGTGTGTGTGTGATAAATAGAGAGTCTCATGAGTCTATTTATATTATTTCATTCACTTATTCTTTAACTCTATTATGTAGGCTTGAGTAATCATAACTCATTTATGTAGGCTCGAGTAACCACAATAGGGGTACTAATGACCTAACTTACATTAACTCACCTAGGGCCAACTTCTCTAGGAGAGTCTAATAACCCTAGTGCCCCACAACTGCGGGGAATTTAACCCTTGATCAATAGGAGGGTTACCCATAATGCCTTTACATGACTTGTGTAAATTATTGAATCTCCTGATAGGAACATCGGGGCATGACATGACTCAAATACATTATAGACACTTCCCAGAATAAACATCGGGTTACAATACATAAGATATATAAGTGAATACATTCTGAAGTTACAAATACATCAACACTTCCTCTTAACTAGAAAGGTATTCTCTCGACACAATTTATTAGCACAGGTCTTCTTCTCTGTATCATCTAGATTATCATTGAGTTCTCGTCATCTTCATATTCAAGTCATCCTCATATTCAATTCATCTTCATCTTGATCTGGTTCATCACTCGATCTGGATCATCACTGTTGGATCATCATCACTGGATATGTATCATCATCACTGGATATGTATCATCACTGTTGGATCATCATCACTGGATCATCACTCTATCTAGATCATCACTACTAGATCATCACTGGTCATCACCACGGGTGCTATCTCTTGATTCTTCTCATCACAAGAAGTTCTACAGAGCCAACCCTTTTTCATGCTAGTTGTAGGCCTAGCCTCCAAGTAGGTCTTGATCTTCTTCAGCACTTATATATTACCATGGGAGGAACACATCCTGTCAACCATGTAAGAAAGGAACAACAATTATATCTTACCATGGGAGGAACACATCCTATAAACCATGTAATAAAGGCTCAGCACTTACATCTTACCATCGGAGGAAAACATCCTATCAACCATGTAAGAAAGGAACAACACTTATATCTTACCATGGGAGGAACACATCCTATCAACCATGTAAGAAAGGCTCAACACTTACATCTTACCATGGGAGGAGCACATCCTATCAACGATGTAATAAAGGAACAACAGTTTTATCTTACCATGAGAGGAACACATCCTATCAAGCATGTAAGAAAGGCTCTCAACCCCAGGATGAGTGTCAGTCCTAGACTGAACCAAATTCCTGGTAACTGACCAGGTTTCTCCATTCTCTCAAAGAATGTCCTTTACCACTTAGATATGATCATGTGGGATCCAATCCCACATTCATATCAAAATGGCTCAGCACTCACATTTGACCATGGAAGGAACCAATCTTCTCACCATGACAGAATGGCTCAGCCCTTACATCTGACCATGGAAGAAACCAATTGTATCACCATGTTAGAATGGCTCACGAACTCATCACTTCCCCTTGGAGGGAACCTCGATCTGGAGAACACCAAGCTTCTCCCTGAAGTACTCAAACTTCACTCCGGCTAATGGCTTAGTCAACACGTCAGCTATCTGTTCGTTCGTCGCAACATACTGGAGCTTCACTGCTCCTCTCTACACCATATTCCTGATATAGTGATATTTGATCTCGATATGCTTCGCCTTGTCATGGAACACTAGGTTCTCAGACAACTTCACACAACTCTGGTTTTTGAAATATATACAAGTAGCATCCAACTGGAGATAAAATAAATCAGACAGTAGCTTCCTTAGCCATATTGCCTCACAACTAGCTGAACAAGCTGCGACATACTCTGCTTCAGTTGTACTCAGTACCACACAGGCCTACTTCCTGCTAAACCAAGATATCACACATGATCCCATACTAAAGCAACACCATGAGGTGTTATTTCTATCGATGGCACTGCTTTCCCAATCTGAATCAACATAGCCTTCCAGGTTAATCTTCTGATCAACCTTATACTTGAGCCCATAATCGAATGTACCCTTTAGGTACCTCAAAATATGCTTTTCAACAATCAAGTGATCATGTCTCGGATCTGTCAGGAACTGGCTCAAGGTGTTCACAACAAAGAAAATATCTGGTCTTGTATTTGTCATGTACATCAAGGACCCCATCATCTGACGATACATTGTGGCATCAACCGCTTCTGATGAAGAATCACTCAGTATATTTAGGTTCGATGCCATAGGTCTTGTCATGGCCTTGTAGTCCATCAACTTAAACCTCTTCAGGATCTCTACTACATAATTCCCTTGTCCAAGGAAGATTCCATCCACATTCTGCCACACCTGCATGCCTAGAAAATAGTGCATCATACCCAAGTCCTTCATTTCAAACTCATCAACAAGCCTCCTTCTTGCAACTTTAATTTGTTCCTCTTTTCTGTTAGGAACAAATCATTGACATATAATAGGAGCATCACTGGTCTTCCACCTTCAACCTCGAAGCAAAGGTTGGAATCTGCTTTACTCTAAGTAAAGCCTAGAGTTATCAACAATCTATCCATCCTGTCATACCATGTCGAACCTTAGGATCTTCTGCATCCACTCCCTCTGAAGTGGAGCATCATTCTCCCTTTGTATTTCGTACTCTATGCACTGAAACATTATGTAACGAAGTGACAAGTAGCTTCCTTTGCTACTAATATTCTATGTATCCATCTAGGATAACTGGATACCAAGATCCTCTGTCTTGAACTTTTTAAAAAGTTCTTCTCGCACCCATTTGTGAGCTTGTCATCCTCTATCGAATTTCATCTTCAACCTTGTAGCAAAGGTTCAGATCTTCATCAAGCTCCTCATGTATGTGTTATCCCATGGGTGTCTTCTGAGCTCGTACAATGCCTTCTTTCATTTTCACACATGATTCTTCCTATGATGTGTCTCAAATCCCACTGGCTTCAAATGTCTCTTCGTATTCTATGCCTTATTTTCGTGAGAAGCCTCGTGCTACGAATCTTGCCTTGTATCCCACAATGTTTCCATCTACTACATGATGGAACTAAGAACTTCCCTTCATGTATTGATACTGCATCCTAGACATCATTCTTCTTGAACTGGTCTTCCCTTTATTCTTGGTTACTTCTTCATAGCTCAAAGGTTCTGCATCAATGATGTGATTGCATTCGTCATATTATTCTTCATCTTGAACTTTCAGCACTTGTTCTTCGGAACAAGTCTCATCCTTCTTTGCTTGTAGGCGATTTTACGCGATCTTTCCTACAAGTGAAATGCATTAGTTGTATGGTTAGAAACATTTCATAAGGTATATTCATAATGAAAAATTATTTTGCATCAAGATATATGATTATGCAACTATTTTTATCCAATACAACATTCATCCACATCTCACGAAAACTTTCAGATGCCTTCCATCTCTACCAGGACAACATTGATATTGTGCACTAATCCAATATGTCAGCAAAGAGGTTTCTGTTACAAATGTTAAATTTAAATATTAAGATAGGTTAATTTTATTAAATGTTTGTAATTAAACTAATAGGTGACTTGAAAAGTCACCTCTCTTCCCCTCTTAAGGTATAAATACCCGAGGCAATTATTATTGTAAACCATCTTCTTCATATTTATTACTTATACATTTTACATTACGTTTCTTTTCTCCTCCATCAACATTTCTGCTATTTCATTGGTATCAGAGCCTCTTGGCTCTCAGCACCAGTCCACCACCATCTCACCTCCACTGCACACCTCCTCTTTACTGTCCACGTGCTCATGCTGCACTCCATCTCCACCTCCATCCTACTCCACCATTCTGCCTCTCCCCAGCACCCCTCCTCCTGCCTCCTCTCCAATACCAATTTAATATTGAATAAATTATTAATATTAATATATTTTTATTAATATTATTATTAAACAAAACTATATTATAATAGTTATTGTTATTATAATTATTTTAAAAAAAAAATCGTGGCGGGCTGGCATCATATCACAAACAAAAATAAATCCAGATTTAATGCTGGGAAAATTCCAATCACAAGATCAATGGACGCTCAGTTCGACGAAATCAATGAGAAGATTAAAAAGAACTACAAGGAACTCTAGGCAAAGATCAAACAAATGAGTGACAATTTGGCATCGACTTGGAAACAAATCACATCATGAATGGAGAATACCTTCCTCACTCTATAAGAAGACCAAAAGAAAAATTAGGTAGTTTTAACCGCCATCTTAGACATATTACAAATATCTAATGACCCACATCCAAACTCTTCAAGAACACCAGAGCAGCCAGATCCTCTATTCAACATGTTGTCCTCAAACTCGTATACACAAGGACACCAAATGCGAGTGAAAGTCGAGTTACCCAAATAAGACGGGGACGAACGACAATGCATAGCATTGATTAACATCCATTACGAAGGTGAGAAAATTAAATATGCCTCCATGCATCAAGAAGGAAATGATTACAATTGGTACTTATGGTGGAAGAACACTGCAAGAATATGTTGTCACAACTGGGCTAGTTTCAGGAATGACCTCATCAAAAGATTCCAGGGCGTTGAAGAAAAATATTTTTTTCCAAACTCACAAGGTTACAACAAAAAAACAGTGTCGTTGCGTACACCTGTGAGTGGGAAGCGTTGTCAACTCAAGCCCTAGAGTTAACCGATGAACAATGATTACAGACCTACATATATAGTCTTAAACAACACATCTGTGATGAACTAGAGTTACATAACATCTCTACCTTGGAGGAAGCACAATGCAAAGCCAGGATTATTGAAAAAAAATTCAAGAAATCTTCTCATACACATTTCGACAAAGATGACTCCAAAAGGAAGCCTTTCCAATCAACATACATAGGAAATCCAAGATATACACTGCCACAACTCAGGTAAGTAATGAAGCCCAGTTTTGAGGCCTAGAGAATAAAGGAAGGGAAATGTAAGTTCTGTGGAGACAAATGGGATCCTAAGCATCGGTGCTTACAAAAGAAATTGTATGCATGTGAAGCAGAAGAAGTAGAGTTGGAAGTTGAAGAACCAATTGAGAATGAGGCAGATAGTCAACCAGACTACCAAACAAAAATCAAGGATGACACCCCAAAAATATCATTAGCCACTATTACTGGAATCTCCCAACCGCAAACATTGAAGATTAAAGGACATATAAAAAATAATAACGTTACAGTTCTCATCGACTCTGGAAACACCCATAACTTCGTTAATGCCATCCTTGCTAAAATATTTAACTTATTTGTTTGTCTAGTACCTAACATGAAGGTTATGGTAGCAGATGGCAAGAATATTGACAATTTGGGAAAATGTCACAAATTCAATTTACAAATGCAAGAATATAACTTAGAATCAGATTTTTTGTGGTACCTTTGGGAGGATTCGATGTAGTATTAGGAATACAATGGTTACAAACCTTGGGTACATACTTCGCAAATCACCAAGATCATTTTATTGAATTCCAGTCATTCGGGAAGACACACAATTTATACAGGTTCCAACCACCTCCGACACAGTTAGTTACATCACATCAGATGGAAAAACTACTTCGGAAAGGCACACCAGCATACATACTGCAATGCCAAGAAATGGAGCTTCTAACATGTGAAGGAGACATGGACAAACAAATAGAGGTAAAAGAGATGATTAAAAAACATCACAAGGTGTTTCAAGAACTACCCATGGAGCTTCCACCAAACAAAAATATTGAGCACATAATCAAATTAGAACCAGGGACAAAACCTACAAGTAGCACACCATACAGATACCCACATCACCATAAAACAGAAATTGAGAGGTTAACTCAGGATCTTATGAAGTGTGGCATCATTTAAAAAAGCAGAAGCTCTAGTAGTGCTAGTACAAAACAAGGATGGGTCCTTCAAGCTGTGCATAGATTACAGAGGACTGAAGAAAATAAATTTCCGATCCCATTCATCGATGAGTTGTTGGATGAACTTCATGGGGATAAGTACTTTTCAAAGTTGGATCTCCGATCTGGTTATTAACAAATCAAAGTTAGAGTATAAGACATAGCTAAAACTGATTTTCGCACTCATGAAGGCCATTATGAGTTCAAAGTAATGCCCTTCGGGTTGACTAACGCTCTAGCTACGTTTCAAGCTGCAATGAACGAATTGTTCCAGCCATTCTTAAGGAAATTCGTACTAGTGTTTTTTGATGACATTCTCATATATAGTGTTAGAATAATCCGTCAGGATTATTGAAAATAAATAAAATAGGAATATGAATAGATAGGAAGCTAAACCAGCTGAGCGGAAGGTGAAACCCAACCGCCAGGAGATTTGTATAAGTATAGGCTTTTGCATTGGAATAGATAATCAATCGGGAGTTATACCTAACATATAGAAAAACATGGAAGGATAATTTGGAAGACTTAAGTCAAGTACTTACCATTTTGGATGAAAACAAATTCTATGCGAAGAGGTCTAAGTGCACCTTTGGAAAAGAAGAAGTGGACTACCTAGGTCACAAAATATCAAAGGAAGGTGTCCAGGTTGATCCAAGTAAAATAAAGGCAATCATTGAATGGCCCAAACCTGATAACATATCAAAACTAAAGGGATTTCTAGGCCTACCAGGATACTATAGAATATTTGTAAAGAATTATGCCCATAAAGCCGCCCCTCTCACAAATTTATTGAAGAAAAATTCCTTCCAATGGAATAGTGAAGTAGAAAAATGTTTTGAAACATTAAAATGCATGATGTCTTTAACTCCGATATTAGCCACACCAGACTTCACAAAACCCTTTGTAGTAGAGTGTGATGCATTAGGGTTCGGATTAGGAGTAGTTTTGATGCAATAAGGGCACCCAATAGCATTCGAAAGTAGAAAGCTCAACAAGAGAGAAAGTTTGAAGTGCACTTATGATAAAGAGATGCTAGTCATTATACATGCCTTAACAAAATGGTGACAATACCTTCTAGGGAGAAAAATACTGATAAGAACAGACCATAACAGTCTTCAATACCTCCTCCAACAAAAACCATTGTCAACAGAAGTGGATAGAAAAAATCGCTACCTTTTATATGGAGATATTACATAAAAGAGGGAAAGACAATTTAGTCGTTGATGCTCTATCTAGAAAGGATGAAGTCCAGACATATGCAATTTCAATCATTATTCCAGAATGGTTGGACGAAATACGAAGAGAATACGCTAAATATCCAAACACGTGTGCCTTAATCGAAGACCCAAATAGAGGTTCAAAATTCAAGTGGAGAAATGACATCTTGTGGTACAAAGGAAGGATCTATTTAAACCCAACATCAATGTTTAAAACTAAGGTAATGATAGAATCTCATGATTCACCTGCTGCCGGACATGTAGGTTTTTTCAAAACATATTACAATGCCATACAGTCATTTTATTGGAAAGGAATGCACAAGGACATTCAAAAATAAAAAGCTGAATGCGACACATGTCAAAGGAATAAAAGCAAAAATATCATGACTCCAGGGCTACTCCACCCATTGCATATTCCAAAGCAAAAGTGGGAGGAAATTTCTATGGATTTTATTGAAGGGTTACCCTTATCAGAGGGTAAGGATAAAATTCTTGTGGTAGTAGATTGACTAATGAAATATGCACATTTCATGGGCATAAAGAAAACTAACTCCGCTAAACAAATAGCTGAAGTGTTTTGTAAAAATATTTACAAATTACATGGTTTCCCAAAAATTATAGTTAGCGACAGAGATGCCAAATTCACAAGCAATTTTTGGAAGGAATTCTGCAAACAAACAGGGATCACTCTTAATATGAGCTCAGCATATCACCCACAAACCGATGGGAAAACTGAAGTGGTCAACAAGTGTCTTGAAACCTACCTCCATAGTTTCATCACAGAAAAACAGAACAAATGGTTACAATGGCTACATCTCGCAGAATGGTGGTATAACACTACGTATCACACCTTAGCAAATATGACTCCTTTTCAAGCATTATATAGTTATGAAACACCCCTATGGAAATAAATCATTCAAGGAAGCACAAAAGTACCCACTGTAAAATATCAACTAGAAGACAACCAATGAATTATGTAAACACTCAAGGATAATTTAACTATGGAACAAAATCGTATGAAACAACAAGTAGACCAGCATAGAACTGAGAGAGAGTTTGAATTACTAGATTGGGTATTCTTAAGACTTCAACCATACAAACAATTATCACTAAAACAACAAGGAAAGAACAAATTAGCACCTAAATTCTATGGTCCATACCAAATTATACGGAATATTAGCAACGTAGCATATGAGCTAAAGTTACTAGAGACAAGTCAAATTCACAACGTCTTTCATGTATCAAATATTAAAACGTTGTTGGGTCAATAACAATCAGTTCAAACAACACTCCCCACTCTAGATGAAGAAGGGAAACTAATCTTAGAACCAGAAACTATCATCAACATCAGAGAACGGAGATTACGCACTAGAATGATCAAGGAATACCTCATTAAGTGGAAGAATTACCCAGAAGAAGATGCATCATGGGAAACAAAGAAATTTGTTCAGCAACACCCGTCTTTACCCTACTTTGAGGACAAAGCAATTTAAAAGGAGAAGGCAATGTTACAAATGTTAAATTTAAATACTAAGCTAGGTTAATTTTAGTAAATGTTTGTAATTAAACTAAGAGGTGACTTGAAAAGTCACCTCTGTTCCCCACTTAAGGTATAAATACCCGGGGCAATTATTATTGTAAACCATCTTCTTCATATTTATCACTTATACATTTTACATTACGTTTCTTTTATCCTCCATCAACATTTCTGCTATTTCAGTTTCATTCTAGATAAGTAGCAATGGAGAGTTGTATAGCACCATGAGCTACGTACCCATTACATGCATATTAGTAGTATACTATCATTAATGCAAACATTCTATCATGCATAATACATCAACTGAATATAAACAAATGCATAACAAAACAATATCGTGAAATGATGATTGAATACTTATATTTATTTGTTTCGTGGGTAGACTCCTTCTTGAGCCTTCAGCTTCATCATCTTCTTCATTCATCATTTCTTATCCCAATGATAATATGGATAAGAGTTTCTTCAAGATTTGAGTCATTTGTATTCCTCATCGCTTGAGGGATCTTCTTTGGATGATGAGAGGTTGATATTCAGTTGCTCCCATCTTCTCTTCTCTTATTATGAGTCAAGATTCTTCTTCTTCCTAGAGTCTGCTGAAAGTAATCACTTCCTTCTAGCACACATTCCTTGCATGAATGAATCCAATGATCTTGGGAGGCCATTCAAGGTAGCTATCACCACTTGTACATTCTCCACTTCTTCTTCTACTACTACAAGTTGTTCTTTGATTTGAGAGACCCTCGTAAATTATGACTGTATGGTATCTGCATTCTGGATCTTCACATTCTTCAACTGTTTTCTCAAAATCATATTCTGATTTATGTTCTTCCCTTCAAATAGCTTGGTCAAGGAATCAAACATCTCTTTTGGTGTATTTAGGGAAGACACTTGTGGTATAAGATGATCTGTGTTTGAATCAACAATGATCTTCTTGGCCTTGACCAAGTTCTTATGGTGTAAGGATTTTAGCCTCATCTCCCTCTAGAACTGGAACCTCTCTACTTATGTAGGTGTCCATATCATTTTCTTCAGAGAGATCATATACTTCCATGCTTGGAAGTTGTCAAATTCACCAAGATTATCATCAAGCTAATGTGATAGATCACTTTGAAATGAGAACCTCAAATGAAAATAGCAAAAGATTAGATCTTACCAATTTGAGGTGTCCGTTCTGGTTCCAGAGCTGGATAATCTAGGGTTTGTCAGAGAAACCCCAATTTTAAAAACTTGGAATATTTCAGATATGATTGGATAGAAAGATAGAACTATTTAGGGTGAGCTGTCCAATGTACCCCTTTTCTGAAAACAGTGGAGGGAAGCTCCCAGAACAGGAAGCCCTAGTTTTCCAATTTCTTCCGCAAAAATTCTTGATACTATTTCTGTGGTATCTCTGTAATTACTACTCCTATGTGTCCGCAAATTCGCATTAAGTTATGTCCATATGTTCCTGTTCCAAAACCACAGGTTTGATCAGAATTGGTTTCCCTAAATGGGACTTATGAGCGGTTTCCCAAGGTGACCTGTTTCAAGACTGTTCAGAATAGCGAAGTTGTACAGACTTCCACCTGTCACTGTTTCATCTTCGGGGTCTAAAAATTCTACCACAGAAAGTACAGTCCGTGTAATTTCTGGAACATCTTGAGAAATTTCATTTGTACCTTCATATCCCAAGATATAGCAATTCTCCCTAGGTGTCCTGTTTATGGATGAATCCTGGAAGAGGATGGAACCCTAACTTGGAGGAATCATATCTCCTACAATATAGCGAATCTGAGGCTAAAACTTAGATACAGTGTACATCAGGATTTTATTTTCGACCTATGAAATTTTTGGCTCTTGATACTTCTTTTTCCAGCATAGGGTCAAACTAGGGTTTTACTTTCCCGGAGTTATACCCAACCAAAAATCTCTACCTAGGTCTCTAAAATTCGATTTTGATGAAATGAGAAAAGCTATTTCAGGCTCACTAAAAAATTATTATTTTGTAACAATCCCTAATTTCACAAACCAAAAACTGAAAATGCCTGGAATCGAATTCCGCCTCGACAGAAAGATGCGCCCTTCAATGGAGAGTCATCCTAGCATATGTTTGCTGATGGATTGTGGAGAGAGACCCAAAAAGTAAGAAGTCCTAGCTTATGCAAGTGCACAATGTCTTCTTCTCAGGTTAATTCTGATACCATGTTAGATTTTTATCATTCAAGCTAGCATTATCTTAGGATCTTATCTGACAGAATAACATGCACAGCAATAAACAAAAGAGACAAGAGACAAAAATAATTTTCCTTGGGGAAACCATAAAGGAGAAAATCTTGCAACTTCCTCAGAGATAGAATCAGCACCAAAAGTAAAAGTAAAACTTGAAAACATAAAGATGGTCTCTGACAGTAGTTGTCTCTTTTTCTGATCCCAACTTCTTCTCTCTCACTCATGCGCCCAAGTGAGTGTGTGTGTGTGTGATAAATAGAGAGTCTCACTCTCTATTTATATTATTTCATTCACTTATCCTTTAATTCAGTTATGTAGGCTCGAGTAACCAAAACTGGGGTACTAATTACCTGAATTACATTAACTCATCTAGGGCTGACTTCTCTAGGAGAGTCTAATAACCCTAGTGCCCCACAACTGTGGGGACTTTAACCCTTGATCAATAGGAGGGTTACACATGATGACTTTACATGACTTGTTTACATTATCGAATCTCCCGATAGGAGCATCGGGGCATGACCTGACTCAAATACATTACAGACACTTCCCGAAATAAACATCAGGGTACAATACATAAGATATATAAGTGAATACATTCTGAAGTTACAAATACATCAACAGTCCTTACAAGGGCACAAAAGTTAGCTAGTGGAGGGGCTACTCGGGAAAAAATAGGTAATCTTCTTGAAAATTTTAAAACTGATATGATGAGTTCCATTTCCTCATAATTGGATGCCTTGAGAGAAAATCAGAGGTAAGCAGAAGAAGATATGGCACTTGGTGTATTTTTTCCTAAGTGTAGAAAGAAGCACCCATTGAAGGAATTCCTTTTTGACAAGGTGGATGTATGTGGCCTATGTGATTTGGATCATGATACTAAATATTCCCCTTCACTTCCAAAATTCAAAGAAGCCATTCAAAAATCCAACGTGGGCACGGAACAAGATTGTTTTATCTCACAAAAAAGCCTTAGCAACCTCGGGCTCCAGGTATGAATCCAGACCCTATAGATTTTAATTCCTAGAATAACATGAATAATCAATTCCCTCCACAATATTCTTATCCTAATGCATAGTGGAACCCACCTACTCAAATTGCAATGCAATATCCTACCCCTTAGACTCCATTGGAATTACACTCAAACCAAAAATCCCCTAGGTTTCCTAGTTGGAGGAATCCTTATCCAGGAAACCAGTTTCCTCACAATCAAGATCCTCACCCGTAGTATCAGCAGCCACAACTAAATCTCCCTAACAATGCCCTATCAATGAATCCACCACTTCACCCTCAAGTAAATCCTTAACCTAACCCTAATCCTAATAATAAGGTAGTGCAGTAATTTGAAACTTCCAACATGCCATATTATTCCATTTCCTCTCTCCCTTGCAATGAATTACACTTACAACTAGGGAGGGTTGTGGAACCTATTGGCATTGAGGATTTTCCATCCCTTATGACCGAAGAGAGAATGAATCAACAATTTGAGAATTCATTTAGTACAACAATCCCCATTATTGAGGATGTTGAAACACCAACTGAAACACACAATAAGACATCGACTTAAACACTTGCAGAAACACGTACCAAGACTCAACCTACACAATTTTTGAGAGAACCAATGTATCCTGAAAGTTTGGAATTACAGAAGGCAATGGAACAACCTCGTTTCAATATCCTAGGAGAATTGAAGAACCTTTATGTAAAGTTTCCACTATTACAAGCCCTACACGATGTACCTTTCTATGCTAAGACTGTTAGGGATATGTGTGTGAAAAATACAGGAAGGAAGCTTAAGGATCCTCCTACAATTCATGTAGTGGGGAATTTATCTGAACTAATGATGGGAAGGGCTCCATTGGACAAATACGATGACCTAGGTAATCCCATTGTCACAGTATCTATTGTGCATACCCATATCTCCAACGTTTTGGTTGATTTAGGTGTTGCGATAAATGTTATGACCATTGAGATTGTCAAGAAGCTAAGACTCACTAATATCAGGCCTACCCCTACTATACTAGAATCGGCTGATAGATCTACGATCAGACTTGAAGAAATCTTGGGTGACTTCGTTGTCTCCACGGAATCATGGGAATACCCTTCAAACTTTCTTGTTTTGCATCCTAAGTCACAGCTGGGGGGACACCCATTAATCTTAGAGAGACCATGGTTAGCTACAACATATACATGTAGTAACTATAGATCAGGATCCATGATGATTTTCGATGGAACTGATATAAAAAACATGACCTTATATCCTCCATCTCGAACAATATCATATGTTGAAACTCCATTGTGGATGGATTTGGAGGAAGATCAAGGAAATCAACCATTGCTAACAATTGGGAGAGCCTTGACTTTAAAAAATGAGATCGAGCATGACACTATTAGCAGTTTTATTACTAATCCAATGTCTATCACCTAACATGCACTTCAAATCCTGAATAGTACCTTAAGCGAACTAGAACAAGAAGAAATCACCGAAGAAACCTTAGTCTGTAATGCTGAAACAATCCTAGTAATTGAGAACTCAAAAAGTATTCCAGTAGAAATCGAACCGAGTAAAACACTGAATATTAATCCTAATCTTACGACCGATGAACTGGAACATCTCGTTACACTATTGAAAAATAATTAGGGGGGTTTTCTTGGGAATATACAGACATGAGGGGTATTCCCTCAGGACTATGTACTCACCACATCGATAGAAAAAATGATTCCATGCTAATATGTCAACCTCAATGTAGAATGAACATAAACTTAAGAGACATTGTGAAGGAAGAGATTAAGAAACTCTTGGAGGAAGGTTTCATCTATCCTACTTCGGATAGCGAGTGGGTTTCCCCACTAGTGGCGAATTTGTGTAGATTATAGCGAATTGAATAAAGCAACACAAAAATACCATTTCCATTTACCATTTATTGATCAGGTTTTAGATACCTTGTTTGGAAAATAATTCTTTTCTTTTATGGATAGCTTTAGCAGATATAATCAGATCCATATTGCCCCTGAAGATCAAGATAAAAGCACCTTCACTTGTCCTTGGGGCACCTTTGAGTATAGGCTTCTTCCCTTTTGGTTATGTAATGCACCAGCTACATTTCAACGATCTCTAATTAGAATCTTTTATGAAATGGTCAATGATTGCATGGAAATATTTATGGACGATTTTACTCAGTATGGTAGTAGTTTGACAAAGATTTAAGAAATTTGGAAAATGTTTTAGAACACTGTGAATAGACCCACCTATCCTTGAGTACTTAAAAGTGTCATATGATGATGAGTGAGGGTATAGTTCTTGGGAATTTTATCTCCACTATAGAAATCTAGGTAGATCCAGCTAAAATAAAGGTAATTGAAAATATTCATACTACTGGAACAAAGAAATAGGTACTTAGTTTTCTTGGACATGCCAGTTACTATAGACAATTCATAGAATTTATTTGTAAATTAGCATCCCCTTTATTCACATTATTAATAAAGGATTTACAATTTGTTTGGACAGATGCATGCTAGACAACGTTTGCATAACTGAATAGAAGGTTGTCCACAACACCTATCCTAAGAGGGCCTAATTGGGCCTTTCCTTTTCACATTTATGATGATGCTTTAGATACTGCTATTTGAGTAGTGCTGCAATGACAAGAAGGCCATATCCCATATGATATCTATTATGTAAGTAAGAATCTAGGCCCTGCTAAACTAAACTACACAGTGACAGAAAAAGAATTCCTTGCTATTGTTTATGTCATTAATAAGTTTAGACATTACATCATTGGGTATTATACTTTTGTGCATACTGATGAGTTAGCTATTAAATATTTAATGAATAAACCTGTTACTAACACTTGAGTGACTAGGTGGTTGTTGTTGTTACAAGAATTTGATATAACTGTTGTTGATAGGCCATGAAAGGAAAATGTTGTTGTAGACTTCCTTTCTCGGCTAAATCACAACGACGATAATTCACCAGTCGAGGATTCCTTTCCTAACGAGCATTTGTTTGTAGTATCAACATACTCCCAATGGTATGCATATATCCCTAATTATTTGGTTGTAAGTAAGCTTCCAGCGCACTTATTAAAATGAGAAAGAAGAAGGATCGTACAACAGAGTGCTAGATATTGTTGGATTGAAGGGAATATATTTTACACAGGGCTTGATTTGGAAATGAGATGATGTGTGAGGGAATATGATATTCACAACATCTTGAAAGCATGCCATGATGAGCCCCATGGGGGGAATTTTTCTTATAAGAGAACTAGTAATAAGGCATTAAGGATGGGATATTTTAGCCAACCATGTTTTAGGATGCGAAGAAATATGTTCAAGACTGAGACAATTTCCAAAGGATGAGGCAACCAAACAAATTAGATGAAATGCCACTTCATCCACAGTTAGTGGTTAAACCTTTTGAAAGGTGGGATCTGGATTTTGTAGGGCCTATCGACCCTCCTTCAAAACAAAACTTTTTATATCCTGGTTCGTATAGATTACATGACTAAGTGGGTGGAGGCTGTGGCTTTGGTAAAAGACAATGATCAAGTTGTGATAGATTTCTTATATGGAGAGATCTTAACCCACTTTGGGGTATCGAAAGAGATAGTAACAATTGGAGGACTGCAGTTTGTGTCCCATAAAATGGAATCCCTGTTTAAAAAATATCATATTTAGCATCAGATAACTTCACCATATCATCCATAAGCCAACGACCACGTGGAAAGTACGAATAAGGTAATTGAAGCTATCCTTACAAAAACCATGAAGAGTCACTGCAAATATTGGGATGAAAGGCTTCCAGAAGCATTATGGGCATATCGTACTACATGGCGCAACACTACAGGTTTCTCCCCATATGAAATGGTGTATAGAAAGAATGTTATTTTTCATATTGAATTCGAGGTCAAAAACCTAAAGGAAATTATAGAATCAAATATGGACTTAACGAGGGCTTAGAGGAACATGTTTGATTAAGTTAATTGAATTAGATGAGAAGCGCACACCTGTTGTACATCAAACAACATTAATTCAACGTCAGCGCTCCATGATAGGTTTATAAAAAAGAAGGTATTTTGTGAAGGAGACTAGGATTTATTATATGATTCACGGTTCAAGAAGGATTTTAAGGGAAAATTATGTACAAGATGGCTCAGACCCTACATAATAGACAATGCATTCGACAACGGAACCATCTGTTTGGCCACTACCGATGAAAACCAGTCATCTTTGTTTGTGAATGGTCATTGGCTACGACTTTACCATAAACCTATTTCAAAATATGCGTTCATCTCTCATGTTGAAGCTGATCTGAATTGTCAAATGATACATGAGCGGGGGTTTTCCCCTATTTCTAAGAATCCTTAGAATCTACTGCAATTGCACATAGAAATTTGTATATAAATAAACTGTTGATTTCTTTTGTTTTTTTTAATCTTTGACTGGTTTGTTGTTTTGAGAATTGTGTGCAGAAATACACACGAAGGTTTAGTCAGAGGGAAGCAGTTGCACTGGGCCAAACAATTTTGGTAATTCTGGATGATCCTTCTCAATTTGGATGACTCCTTGTAAGGAAAAGTGAACAAAATTGCATACCTCTGTCGAAAATCTATCACTCTCCCCGCGCTTTTACTAAAATGCCATCCAATTTCTCCGTTGAAACTCCACCAAACTGTCTAGTTTTCTTCGCTGAAACTCCACCAAAATGTTTATTTTTCTCTGTTGAAACTCCATTAAATTGTCTATGTTCAGCTAAAACTCTGTCAAACTATATATTTTTTCGCTGCAACTTCGCTATTTTTTCGCTGCAACTCCGCCAATCTTTCCACCTTTTGTTGAAACTCTGCCAATCTTTCAGCTAAAACTCCGCCAATATTTTCACTAAATTTCACTAAACTTTTGTCACATCTTGGGCATATTTTTACCCAAATATTTTTATTTTATGACAAGATTTTGCTAAAAGTCCATCACTCTACTACAGTTCCTGAGAAGAAAGCCAAAGAGTTCATCTATATTCCACATGTCTTTGAAATTAATGCTAACATGCATTCCAAGGATGCCATCTTAACTTCTATTATGTGTATGGCAATCCATAAATTGTGCTATGATTTTACACTTAAACAGTAGTTGCAAACTTGAAATAATGGGAATACAACAAAGAACCTTGTGAGAAACCTTTTTTGTTACTTGATCTGTTTGATATCTACTTATATGGCATTGGATACATTCTGTTCCAAATTCATGTTGTTTATAATATATAATATGGTCATTGGAGCATGCATCAATCGCTTCATACTGAATTCATATTTATTTCATGAAGATAGATAAATCTCGATATGTATGAGGTAAAATATTTGACCATGGTAAAAGAAATTCAACTATCCAACTACAACAAATTAAAGAAAAAAACTAACTAATATAATATAGAAAATAATATTAATAGAACATGTTTTATCTGTATTAATTTTACTTATGAATTAACAATAAAATTATTAGAGGAAAAATTATAACCTTAATCACGAACATATATATATGATGGAATATATTACATACCTTAACATCTGTGTGACTGATATGTTTGAAATGACATTCATAACCTTCAAGTTCATTATCAACAATATAACAGAGATAATATTTGTGTTGGAGCCTTCATAAAGGGGTTTGTATTCCTTCTCAAGATGAGATGAATCACGAACATCATCAAAGTCGTCATTTTCATGATCATCATCATCATCATCATCAATTCTAGCATTGAATGTATCATGGATCAATGTATTTGTACTATCGTCTTCAACTATGTTATTAGTATGAACATCTTCTTCAATATGATCATTAACGTGTTCTTCATTATTCATAGCTCCATGTTCCACCCATGCTTGTTTTGAAAATCATCTGGTGATATGCCGTATAATTATATGAAACCATAAAGAGATATTAGTTAATATTAAAAATATTAAAATAATACATACATTTACAAAAACTATCAATATAAAGACATATATAATGAAAAACTTACCAATGGACAATAGTCATGTCCCCCCTCAGTATGTCCATATTTCCTATAATGTATTTTGGCTATTGCGATCTTTACTCTTCTCTTTTTAAAGACCCTGCATTGACTACATGGAGAATATCATTTTCCATCACCCTTTCTTTTCAGTCTATCCCACAATCTAGCAAGCAACTCATGATTTTGATCGTGTGGATCAGGAATATTGTTATGTTATGACATTTTCTGATACCAAGCCTGACTGATGATTATCGGTCTTAAAAAATAGAACTCCACACTTCACTATTTTAATCACAGTAACCATTGAAATAATTGTGTATTTTTGCATGTAAAACAATCTGTGCGATGATTATAACTTCCGCAAATTGTCACTTATATAGAAAACATGTCAAAATATTCTTAATATAGTTTTTAAAATTAATATATCTTCGAATATACGAAGATAGTAACATACTTATCGGTGTAATATGGTGGTCATATTTTTTACTACAGAAGTAAAAGATCTGACTAATTGAGTCAGATTTTCGTCGGTTGTCGGAAATTCAATGTCAGCTTGGATAAATTGAAAAAAAAAATTTGTAATTACAAAGGTGAATCTGACAGCAAAGTCAACTTCATCGGATGGCATCATATTTTATGATCAAATTTTGGGTTCATATCTTGTTGTGCCAGAGAAATGGACAATGAGACCTGTCAGACTCGCAATAGAAAAAACATACAAGAACAAAAAGTAATTAAAAAGTTAATATCCCTAAACATATTGATGTAGAATATGTATGTATAACTATTATAAAGCATCATTCCTTCAATAATTTTAATTTTTCTATATTATTTATTTTTCATATCAACAAAAAAATTAAAAATTATTTAATTTAGTCATTTTACATTTCCAAGAAGATTATGAGAATCCCAAAGGATGAACTAGGTGATATGTGAAATGTGTCAGTAGGGGTGTCCAAAAAAAGTGTACAAAGAGATGGTATAGACATAATTGCATTGCAAGAGGGTCCATCTCAACAACAACATGCTTTTAATGTATGAAATCATTTATTCTTAGGATTATGTATATCTCTTTAATTAATTCCACGTTAAATATTTAATTTCAACTGTTTTGTTAATGCAAAAAATAAAACAAAATAGAACTCAATCAACACACAAGACATGGTTGATAGAAAAGTTTGTGAGTACTTGTGATTTCCTTATAATAAAGTAAGATTTCACAGTGGTTTTGATTTGTATATTTCATTTTTTTTAGTGTCAATCCTTGGATTTTGTACTATATATATTGTCTTACTTCTCTCTTTTCATAGTTAAAAAATTCTCTATATTAAATTTATGATTAATTGTGACCCATCATAAAACTTGTATAAAACTTACAGTAAACAAAGTATGTAGTGAAATCAACATAAGATTTTCGAATTTTGAATAACTTCCATAGAATCAATCACGACAATACACTTGTCTAATGCTCATCCATAAATGAAAAAGCATAGGTCTTAATATACCCCAAATAATAAACAAGTGTATAGTAACCAACTTGTTATGTAGAATTTAATACCACAGTAATTATACAACAGGTAGTTGAATCTCAAACCACTTGAGATACAACAGCCTGTTACATAGCTGCCATGACATTGAAACCTCTACAACAAACTAGTTAATTTTAGCCCTCATTGACACCAGGACGTACTATCATCAGTTAACCGTTCGTCACTTACTGTTATCTGTTCTTGCATTTGATGTCGTGTTGCTTTCGTCTACCTTTTATCTTCCTGCGACAATATCTTATTCTCACCTTCTCGTTTCATCAACTTTCGAGCCTGCATAAAGATTCTGGAGTGATGAGAAAACTTCTTGGAGTCTTATCGCTCATATTATTGGGGGACTGCCATGGCTGTCCGGTTGTTTTGTCTTTGCTGATTAATTATTAAATCTGAAAGTGCCATTTCATAAGTAAGCCTGAATTATCAGTGGACTGCCATGGTTTTCCAGTATTTTTGTCCTTGCTTAATAAATTTTAAATTGCCACTTCATAAGACTGGTCCCTGGATGATCAGATCGACTCCATGTGAACCTTATTGACGTCACTGTGTCCATGCCACCTTACACAAGTATTACAGTGCAACTACTTTTCAGGCATTTATGGTGTCGTACGTTGCTTTCTCATAAGTTTTTGTCTGAGTGACTCCAACTGCAGAATGATTCTTGGGTTGAATCTTTCATTTTCATTATTTTGAAATCATATTGTTCAGATCAGTGGCGGGATTTAATTTGCGGGTGGAAAATTCCATCATTTTCATGCTTCTTTCTTTTTGATCTACCGACGAGTTTCCAAATGAAAGAATTTAATGGTTGTCAAGGGGTTAACAAGGTCAATGTATGATTTAACTACACTCTGGTTGTAGGTTTTTAAAAGCCATGGAAAAGTATTCAGAGAGCTTAATTTTGGTGTAAGTTTTTAATATTTTAGGGTATATATATATTTTTTTATTTTGGTTGAAATATAGTTGGAAATATTTAAAAAACTTAGAAATATATATATAAGTTATAAAAGTTGTATAATTTGGTGTTGAATTTATTTATGAATTCAAAAACACAATTTAAACACTTTTAAATTTTGATTTTACAATCTTTTTTTTACAAGATTCTCACCAAAATTCATAGTAAAATAGATAGATTACTCTCTTAATTTCTGCAATATTCTATGTTTCCAACATTTTTTGACCATATTTTTAGTCTTATTTTGTTAGAAGTTGGTAAGTTGGTTGGAAATCTTTAAGAAAATCTTAGAAAAACATATATTAGTCATGAAAATTGTATAATTTAGTGGTGAATCTAATTATGAATTCAAAAACACAATTTAAACATTTCTAAATTTAGGTTTTACCCAAAAAAATTAAGGAAATCTAATCAAAACCCACAATAAAATAGAAAACCTAGAATAAATACATTACTCCCTTAATTTTTGCATAGTTTGAAAATTAATTAATTTTGTATTGATACTATAAATTTTACAAAAAAATTTGATTTAATTAAGTTGTTTTTTATATTGTTTATTTGTTTTTAAATTTTTATATGCAAATAGTAATTTCCTTATTATCTTTATTTAAAGAAAATCGAATCAGATGATGATCTCCAAGATGAGAGACTTCTCTAACCTCACTCTTGGTTAAGATTGTTTCTTTATCTATCACTTTGTTATTAGTCCCTGGCAGGGACTATATGAATTGGCTTGTAGCTGTTTCAATTAGGTTGGCACAAAAACAGAAAACATTTACACAAAAACCAAGAATACTTATCCTAAGTATTTCTATTACATGATATTATAATATGATAATCTACTTAATCCAAAAATCAATATCATAAAAAATTACTGGTTAGCTAATCAATAAATTTGACCTATCATTGACCTCATCTCGAGGCGTAGTGCCATTATTTCTATTAAGATAATAGTTAAAATGCAAAAAACTAAATGTTTTTTTATCAAACTAAGTAATGCCAGAAATTACTTAGCATTACTTCGAAATTTAATTATAAAATTAAATTCTATGAGACAATTTGGGTGGGTATGTTGTGTCGGGTAGGTATGTTGTGTTGTTGCTCTATCCTTTTTGCACCGCCACCTCCTTACATGCAAGGGGCAAGTGTTTGTGGCCACACATATGATGTATGAGGCAGAAATCATCTCCGTTAGTTCTTGTTCCTGACATGCAAGGCACTCTGTATGTGTCCATGTGCATGTAGCCTACACCCAAGCCTATACCGGGTCTAGTAAATATCTGCAACTTCTGTATGCAAGCTTGGATGTCTCAAATGTTCAATGTTGCACCAGCATTGCATCGAAGACTCTTCCAAAACTGGATCTGCAACTCAAGGATATTAAAATTATGAAATTTCTCTGTCACATTTCATTGTTACTTTATGCATGGTCATCCCTAAGCAGTAAGATACAAGCTTTGGGAGATTTAAAGGTGTAGGCACACAGAGGGTGCCATAGCACATAGCCCTATGGATGAATTGAAGCACACATCTTCCATCAAAGGTTCTCCTACGACACAAACAAATCACAGCATACCCACCAGTCACTACCAGCCCATAGTCCGACAGTTGATCCACTGTTTCGTATAATAAAACCCTTCATGGGCCTGGTTCGAGGCAATAATGTTCAACCAAGGCCTGGCATTGATCTTAAGGCAAGTATATTCCTGATTCTATTTCTTTTAATTCAAAATCGTTCCATCTGCCCTGCCTTATCTAATTCTTATAAAGTAGGAATCTATCCTAGCCATGTTGGTCGGGTTCGTAGTGAATGAATAAAAGCATGCGCGTAAAAGGTGATTTCCATACCTTAGTTAGCGAGATCCAGTTAGTAGGTGAGATTTTGCTAGTTTATGAATCCGTTGTTGGATTATCTACTCCCCATGGCACCTTCTCCTTATAAATTTATAAGCCATTTTTTGTATAATCACGTCTATAATGCAATCTCATATTTATTACAGCCTTGATTTCTTGCTTCAGGTACTAGCTTCTTAGAAAATTGCTGCTAGCTGGATGCAACCGTTGTCCGTCTTGAATGAACCACGAAGTTTCTCTGGGTAGCGTACCCAAAAGCATAAATTTCTCTGGTCAACATCTAGTTTCTTATAAGCAAAACCCAAAAGCAGATGTTTAGTCAGTTTATTCCGTTGATGATTGCTACTATAGGATCTCGAAATAGTTGGAAATTTCATCGTCGAACTTGGTTGGTTGCTAATAAGATGGGTTCACTATGAAAAAAACCACTACTTTCGAGAGGCAAGAACTGGAGAACAATAGAAAGACAAGAGGATAGCGACCTTATATTCTTAATTTAGTAGAGGTGACTCGACCTTATATTCTTAATTTAGTAGAGGTGACTCGCTCGGTCTCCTCAGAAAGAGTAACTCGTAATGGGTCTATCGCTCTCACATGGTCTTCTAACTTATAGAATCAAGCCACTTTTCTATCAACTTCAGTAGATAGCGCATGTTTATGGCCCAGGGTAGAGCTTTCACTAAGAAAGAATGACAGGGTTTATAAGGCATAAACGCTCAATGCAAAAGACACCTTCATATCTATGTAAGGAGAAAATTCCATGTGGCTTAGGTGCATGGAATATGTGGGCCCATGGAACAAACAAATGTCTTAAGAAAAAACAAATGTCTTACATCATTGAGCATGGAAGGAACAAATTTCTTAGTGCTTCTCAGCATGCTCTTTGCACGGCCACTCTCACCATCCCCTGTGCACTCGAATTGTCTTTCCAATAATTCGGTTCTTTTAGATATCTTGGCATCTGCATCTTTGTCTTGGATTAAACGCAGCCATGCATCCCAACACTTAGAAACAAAAAAGAAAATTAAAAGATACAATGCTTCATATTCAATGATACACCAATGAATGATGAGGTTCTTAATGGTGGTCAAGGTCTGAATAGAATCGATGGTTAGACCATTAGACAAATGAACTACTCCAACGGTCTACTGGAAAAGTGTCTCACACCCTAGAAATCTCAAAATACATGCTAACAGAAAGCACAACGACAGACCTTAAATAAAAAACAAGAAAGCACTATGACACACCTTAAATGAGAAGCAAGAAAGCACAACGACACACCGTAAAACTTGTTTACATCTATGAAATTATTATCAAGAAATAAGAAAGCACAACAACACACCGAAATGAAAGAGATCTGAGATCTGACTTGACCGAAAACAATAACACTATGGACGGGAGGACCCCTCCCGCTAGAGGAAAAAGCCTCAAAGTTTTGTTAAGCTGTTACTGGTCTGTTTTCAATAGTCTGATTTATCTTTCCCAACCAGGAATTTTTTGTGTCTAGGTCAACAAAACTCGGGCTCAATAACTTCTCAATCTCGGCATCTTTCAGTTGCGGCCTCTCAAATTTCACTCATTGAGGCGTATTAATACTCCCTGGCCCAGTACACTGGTATTCATAGAAGGAAACAATGCTTTTACAATTTTCTACCTTCCACTTAGTATCCCAACCCTCTGGCTTGATGCAATGATCCATAGACGCCTGAGCGAATAGAACTCTTGCGATTGGTCCTCATGGGCGCCTCAGATATGACTGGACCCCTTGGGTGCCTGTAATAGTACAGCTGCATGACGACCATCACTCGTTGTTTAGTGAGATTAATAAGGAAGGAAACAACAAATAAACAAATCCCATTCCGTTGATAATATTGTGATCATGTAATTACCTACGGAACACAAATCATGTTGAAGAATCGGCCTTCTCCTGTTTCTGTGCGGTGATCCACCCATCAGCGTTGCTGTAAATGTTGCTTTCTTCTAACACAGCCTTTGCATCGCCATTCATGAAGTCGACGCTGCCTTCGATACGACATCCTTTCAAGTAGTGATTTCCTTGGTGTAGATAGAGAGTATCCTGATGATTAAGATCAATCCAGCACTTTGCAGTTTTATTGTTGTAGCAGTGTCAAAACTATATATATATATATATAATTTAAGGTCCTGCTCGTTTCTTAAAATCGAGCCATTTTATAGTGTGGATGGGATGATTTGTGTAAAGTTGAGCTTGAAAATGCGGGCCCTTTCAATTGACGTTGATTACACTTTGTTAACATCTTATACATATAATATAATATTTACAAAACATGTGCTTTCAGCTGCCAACACAATATAGCCTATAAAGTTTTGTATCTTTGCTCAGCAATTTATTAATAAATTGTACTCTCACAAAGACTCGAAAAACTTTGAAGTTTATTGTAATTTGACAAAATTACAAATCTAATAAAAACCATATTTTTTCATGAAAGTAATATGACCAACCTTGCATTCGATCTTTTTGCATACATTTATAACTATTTAATGCAGCCTCGCTAAATTTATCCAATCTAATTAGTCGATCAATATGAAAGTCGCTAGAGTTTATCCAATCTAAGTCTATCAATATAAAAGTTTCGGTCAACAAGATATGCTTTGTTTATTATCGGCTCCAATAAGCAATAAGATAGGAGATATACATACTCACCGCTCCAAACTTATTAACGTTCAAGGGTGGTTGTACTTTAGAGGAACTCGAAAACTTTCACTCAAAGAGAAAACTTCAAATTAGATCAAAGATACCAATATAAGCAATATCACCAATATCAAAAACCTAAAGTTTATTAAAACATGGTGATCACGCTAGAGTTTATTAAAAGTTTATTAAAACATGATGATCATGATGTTCAGACAGTTCTTCACATCACTAAAGTCTCGCAGCTAAAGAATTGGAGTATATGCAAGTAAATCATTCTCCTGATTCTCCTGAAATGCAGTTTTGATATCAATTAAAACTGGCAAGACTCCCATTTTTCCATACTACTTATTTACAAAAAAATTGATAGCAGCAGACTCAAAGATCTCAGAAAGCTCAATTTCTAAAGGCAAAGACTTGCTTCCTTTAGCAGCTCCTCTTGTTTGATTTACCAATACAGTACTTTAATTATATTGTTTTATTGGATTATAATTCTATATTCATAATCAAGGAAAATCAAAGGTCTATTTGATATCAATTATCCACTAAGATTCAGCTACACATATATGTAGTTAGAAACTATACCCAAGTATATTTTTATTTCATATTAAAAAAAATCGATATTATTAAATTATATATGTAATTTTTTAAAGCTCTTTTTTATTTTCATTTTTAAATAATAAATTTTTATTAAAAATTAACAATTATTTAT
Organism: Pseudotsuga menziesii; assembly: GCA_001517045.1. Taxonomy (NCBI): domain Eukaryota; kingdom Viridiplantae; phylum Streptophyta; class Pinopsida; order Pinales; family Pinaceae; genus Pseudotsuga; species Pseudotsuga menziesii. Next base: position 747,616 of record LPNX010802271.1, on the reverse strand, counting down.
ATATATTTTAAACATTTTTAAAAGATTAAATTTAATTAAAATATTTTATTATAGTTTAAAATTTTTAAAACAATTTATTTTAACAATTTTTATTGTTTTTAGGTGGAAGACTATTTTATTTTAAAAATTAAACTTTAATTTTTAAATTAATTTAAAATATATAGTTAAAATATTAAACTATAATTCTTAATTTTTAAATTGGTCAACGATTCTTTCTTTAAAATTAAATTTTAATTGGAATTTTAGTCTTAAACATAAATGGAAATGGAATTGAACACTCTTCCCATATCCCTAAGAAAAGATGAAAAGATGGAGTGGACTTACAACTGGGCTTTTTGTTGTAATAGCTAGTTATTACTAGATGAGGCTGTATGTTTTCGGATATATTTCTGATATGGCTGTATGCCTTTGGTGATATGGTGTTTGTCCCTGGATTTTATTTTTGGTTTATATGTGCTCTTTTTGGAGAATCATCATGATTGTAATTATCAGCTTGCTAGTTGGGACTTTTTGTGTTAATGGTTTTTTATGGCCATCTCTCGAATGTAAATAAAGATATTTACGACTTTTTTCTTTGGAAAAAAAGAAAAAGAAAAGATGAACACTCTTCCCATATCCCTAAGAAAAGAAGATTAAAGTTAGAAGTCTAGTTTTAAACATATTAATAGAATAGCTTATTCTTTCTATGAGGGAAAAAACTTAAACATATTAATGGAATAGCTTACTCTTTTAAGAAAAAAAACTTAAACATATTAATGGAATATCACAGTTGGTATATATCTATTGGAAAAGAAAAACTTAAATATATTAATGAAATAGCACATTTTTAGCATATCTATTTATAAATTCAAAAAATCAATTTAAACATATTAAACATATTAATTTGGTGCTCAATCTATTTATGAATTCAAAAACACAATTTAAACACTACTAAATTTGAATTTTACTAAATTTTTTTTCACGGGGACCAAAACCCACATTAAAATAGATAGACTACTCCCTTAATTTCTATAATATTCTATGTTATGAACCTTTTTGAGCATATTTTTGGTCTTATTTTGTTGATGTGTGTAAATTTTTAAGAAAATCTTAGAAACGCATATATTAGTTATGAAAATTGTATAATTTAGTGGTAAATCTATTTATAAATTCAAAACACAATTCGAATACTTTCAAATTTGGATTTTACCAAAAAAAATTAAGAAAATCTAATCAAAACCTACAATAAAATGGAAAACTTAGAATAAATACACTGCTCCCTTAATTTTTAGGTAGTTTGGAATTTAATTAATTATGTATTCACAATATAAATTTAAAAAAAGTTAAATCTTATAAAATCGTTTTTTATATTGTTTATTTTTTTAATTTTTATATGCCAATAACATTACCTTAATATCTTTATTTAAAGAAAATCAAATTCGATGGTCCCAAGATAACATACTTATAAAACTTCACTCTTGGGTTGTTTCTTTATTTATGACCTTGTTATTTAATTTACATATACACTACTTTAATTATATTATTTTATTGGATTATAATTCTATATTCAAAAATCAAAGCATAGATCTCCTTGACATCACATATCAACTAGTTACACATATATGAAGTTAGAATTCATATCTAAAAAAATTGATGTTATTCAAATAAATATGTATTAGTTTTACAACTCTTTTTTAAATAATAAATTGTTTATTAATAATTTAAAATTATATATATTTTAAATTTAAAAAAAAAAAATTTAATTAAAATTTTTTATTATAATTTAAAATTTTTAAAATAATTTCTTTTAATAATTTTTTTAAGTAAAAAAATATTTTATTTTAAAATTAAATTTTATTTTTTAAAGTAATTTAAAATATTTAAATATTAAATTATAATTTTTAATTTTTAAATTTATCAACCATTATTTCTCTAAAATTAAACTTCACTTGAAATTTTAGTTTTAAATATAAATGGAATTGAACACTCTTGTCACACCCCTAAGAAAAGATTAAAGTTATAAGCCTTAAGTCACACCCCTAAGAAAAGATTAAAGTTATAAGCCTTAAGTCTAGTTTTAAACATATAAGTCATATGTCTAGTTTTAAACTAAACATATTAATGGAATAGGTCACTCTTAGCATATCTATCACGAAAAAAATCAAAGTTTGTTATTTTATTTTTATTCATTTTTAAATTATAATTATATAAATAAATAAATTATTATTTTATTAGCTTTTAATTTTTATTTATAATTATTTAAAACTTTAGTATTTTTTAAATTTGATTAAAAGAAATTAAATTTATTTTACTTAAATAAAGTTTTTTTTATTTTATTTTACTTAAGTAAAGTTTGTTATTTTATTTTTATTAATTTTTAAATTATAATTATATAAAAAAATATAATTATTATTTTATTAACTTTTAATTTTTATTTATAATTATTCAAATCTTTAACATTTTTCAAATTTAATTAAAAGAAATTAAATTTATTTTACTTTTTATTTTTTATTTTTAAAAACTAAATAATATATATAAATACAATTTAGTATTTTCATTTTTACCAACCAAAAACTAATTTAGTATTTTCATTTTTACCAACAAAAAACTAAGTTAGTAATACCTTTTTGTGAAATATTTAATTATTATTATAATAAAAATATAAATAAATAATAATTTTATACTTTGACTTTTTATGTCTTCTTTTATTTTTTAGTTGATTTATACTCAATTTTATTCTATTTTTAATTATTTTTACTTTTTAATATATAGTTAATTTTATTTTATTTTTTTCATTATTTTTACTTTTTAATATATAGTTAATGGTGCTTCATAGATTTTTTCTGCTATTTTTACTTTTTAATGTATAGTCAATGGTGCTTTATAGAAAAGCTAAATTTATAAACAAATATGTCAAAATATGCCAATGTTTGTCATTGTAGAAATCAAAATATGACCAAATTTATATAATCCAATCCATCAAATTCTATTTAAAAAATTCTTTCATTTGAATAATTCATAACCTCTTTAACATTTTCAACCCTAAGGGCTAATTCTTTTGATAATTATTTATCAAACACAAACCTAGGTCAACTAAAAATTAAATATATAATACAAATGCAAGAAGATAATCATGCTAACTTTATTTACACATCCTTTTCAAAGGCATGGATTAATGGATTTCTCTTTGATTGTTTCTAAAATGATAAAATATTAATTAGATAAATCTTTAGCTACATCTAGAATGGAATGAGTTACTCTATTAAAAATATGAGTTTTAGGATTGAATTCATTTGTAATCTATGATGGCACTAAGTCATTCTCATATGCTCTACATGCTTAGTAATTTGACATACTTCTTACTATGTAATAAAAATATTTAAAATAAACATTAATAAAATTTTGAATTATATTTGAAATAAGCCACTATATATATTAAAAAAATGAATCCATGAATCAATTCAATTGTAATCTTGGTGTCACTAAGCCATTCTCATATTCTCCACATGCTTAACACTTTGATGTGTTGAGAAAATGTACACATATCTTGGATTTGTTTGTTTGACATCAACTTTCTCTTTAACATACATAAATACTATATTTAGAAAGTTTCATGCTTAATAATTTGACATGTTCCATACTATGGACATGTATTTATTGGTTTGATAACAACTTTCCCTCTAACATATAGAGATGTTCGAATTAGAAAGTTGGTGATATAATAATTTTAAGTTTTTAAAGGTTCAATATCACCATATCTCTCTAGATTGTCCAATGTATTCAATATTTGTGAAAGGGATAAGGGTTGAGTTCTCATTATGATATTCATGTTTGCATTCAAAAGGGGATCTTTTAAGCAAATGTTGGTTAAATGTTTATGTATTTATAATATTAATTTATCTTTTTCATTATTAATTTTTATAGGTACAACAATTTGTATGAACTTGATGTGTTTTTAATAAATAATAAAGCTTACAATTCCTTCTTACATTCTTCGAATTTTTGGGAAACATGTTTCTTCGATTAGTGGCATCTATGTAGTCTGTACTCTTTATAATTTGTATGATTACTTATTTTTTATTTGTATTCATTCAATATACATAACACGGTTCAATGTCTAACTTTGGTTGGGCATTGCAATCTTACAATTTTATTGTTTTGTCGCTCTATTCTTTTGTAATCGTATTATAGGAAGAAATTTTATATTTTTTTAGATTTACTTATTGCATAACATAGAAATCAAGATAGGATATGGAACTTTCAAATTATACTCTTTTACATAACTTGATTATATTTTATTTTTATGAAGTTTGTATCATTTGTGTGTCTACATTTAATCTCCAAATTACAGGAACGAAGCTTAAAAAAACATTTTTAACTAAACTGACTAATTAAAATTAAAAAAAATACTAATTTGGATTAACTCGAGCTAAAAAAATTTAGCATCTCTTCGAAAATATAAAATTCCAAATTGTTCACCACTTGAATTTACTTTTTTGCATAATAGTTAGTCCTGTCAGAACTGGGAATGATCATTGTATTAAAATATTCATCCTTGTTTTGTAAAGGGCTTTTCCATTTGCATTAAAAAGGCTATTGGAGTTTGTTATACAATAATATATATTTTCCATGGTCTAAATAATATCAATATGTAAACATTTCTCAGATAATACAAATCAAAATAATAATTGGAATAAAGATTTTAATAGTCAAATTCTCATCTCCAATTCTCACATTCTTTTATGTTTGTTTTGATTTGACCTCAAAATTATATTGGATTTACTATGTGCCAATTGTAAATAAATATTGTAATGATCTCATATGTAAAGATGCAAGTATGACTTTGAAGAAGAGTTGTCATTCTATTTTCAAGAAATATACATATTATATTGAAAATTAATTTAAAGGAGTAAAGAGGTTGTAATGATACCATAGGGAAAGTATGATTATGAAAAAAAATTGTCATTGTATTTTCAAGAAATATACATATTATATTGAAAATTAATATAAAAGACTAAAGTTTGCTTTTGAATATGACAAAAGCGGCTATGAATTCATTAGATGTGGAAAGGAAAGGGGCTCATGAGGTGAAAAGTAACCCAAAGTATTCTAATTTTCATATTTCCACCACGTTTCTTATTAGAAACCTCAACCACCAATCATTAACTTATGGTGGTTGGTAAGGATGTCCACCTTATAACTAAGTAAGCTAGTATATGTTTGAAATTTTTAGAGTAACTAATTGGGTAATCTAGAATTCACTTCAAAATATGGAATTTGCAAGTTTGATGAGAGCATGGGTTTAGTATAAGACATGAGGAGTTTAAGAGACTTCACCCATTAGGAATTTGCATAATTTTTTTCATTTCCATAGGAGTTTGAGTGGAAGTTTTAAAAGGAATTGATACTTTGTTGGGTGGATCTAAAAAGTGGTCAATGGTTTGTTGATCACATGGTTGTAAAGGGATTAGTGGGATATTTCAAAAGAGCTTGATGGATTGTTTCTTTAGTTTTGACCATATTTAAGAGGGACAAAATGGGATATTTTCAAATGGGATCTCACATATACCCCCTATCAAGTTAGGCTATGAGTACACTTGCCACCTTTGTACCTACCTAGTGGTTCATTCCACACTTGATGCAACATCCCTTCTCTATGCATAAGAGGAATACCTTGTGCTTCTAGCACCTGGGGAAATTACTTTCTAACTAGGAACCCAAAAAAAAACTGCTATGGTGTCGGGTACCACTGAACATGCACCCTGCTACTTATTGATTAAAACTCTGGAACAAAATCTACGACCTCAAGGATCTCCAACCACATGCTTTGATACATGTTCTTAGGATTTAAAGGAGCATTAAGATAATTACTTGCAAGAGAAATAAAATTATACAAGAAATCATTAGAGTTAGACACGCAATGTTTATGCAGAAAACCCAAACTAGGAAAAAACACCATAATAGATCTATTATCTCCCTTGACCAAAATTAGGCAAGCCAGGTCAAGTGAGCTAGCCACCACTGACCTCCAGGCCTCTTTACAATGGAGCCTCCTCAAGCCTTATAAAGACCTCCTTACATGCAATACTATGGTATGAAAATACCATGGTAAATTACCATGGGCTAGAAAACACCATGTGCCCAAAAATTATGTGTTAGATCTCAAACACCTATGACTCATTCCCGAGTCAAGTTTAACACTAAAAATAATAGACGGTGGTTAACATTTTTTTTTTGTAAAAAAGGCATTACATTACTATTTCCAAAACATATTACATGCCTTCAAAAAATTTGGCCTTGTCAGTGTACAGCCACCACAACAACCTGATATTCATCTTCATACACTTCTTGGATGTTCATCGTTTAAGAACAAACATAGAAAAGAACAAAATACCGACAACTCGTCCTAAACCTCTATTACATAGTCTGGACTTTATCATCTTCAAAACAAAGACTTTACAACTTAAGAATATGAAATAATATTACTTTCCAATACACTACCACCACATAGGAATAAAACTAAAAATAAAGAGACTAAGAGCAGAGGAAAAGAGGCAGATGACCCCATCAGAAACCCTTGGTCGACGTCGTCCCTGAGGGATGAAGCATGAAACACGAACGCCCTGCACTGGTGCCAATGCCACCATTGTCATGTTCTCTCCCGTCCACTAGAGAGAGAACATGACCATAACTACTCACTCTAATTGTTGCTGGAGCATCCAGCTCAAAGTTCAATCTATTCAAGTATGTGTATAAATTCTCTAACTTCCTAATAACAGAGAAATTGATCCTGTTAGTGATCCATTCGACGATCTACGAATAAATATATCAGAGAAGATTGAATGACGGAGAAATACCGCGATGGAAATTGATGGTCACCATCTGTTCCGCACCTGGGAATAGATCAACGACTGAGAATCAACCCGTAAGAGTTGACGGTGTGGAAGGATTGAGTTTGTGGAATTGTGGAAATATGGAAATTGCGATCCTGCATCTTGCATTCCACATGCAGAATAGACCGTTGCAGAAAGGAAAGTTGCAGAAATAGAGATCTATGAAGATGCATCCCGCAAGTTGCAGAAGGAAATCTGTGGGGAACAGAATTTACAGAAGGACGTTTTCACATCCCGTAAGTTGTGGAAGGGAGAGTTGCAGAAGGAAATTCAACCTATCTTGGATGGATCTGCTCATTCAGGTCATCACTAATCCAGAAATCTAAGCCCCATAACGTAATTTAAAAATGCATTGAAAGAAAGCATACACAGATGCATACAATTGCAATTATACAGTGGAAGCAATTCATTAATTCAACACATTAGGAATGTTCATCATATTTCATTAAGCAAATACAACTGCAGAGATTAACATAGATAAGAATAATTATCTTAAAAGAAGTTTATCCCACAACTAGCTATGTCACTGCAACGTTCCCTCCAACCATAGGCCAGTGCGCTCATCAATCTCTCAGCAACACTACCACCCACAAGCTGGGAATGATTCCCACAAGGAACAAGGAACACTAGCAGGCTCACACATAGCCAAGGATACAACAAAACTCAACCAAGTCAATAGAGTTGGGTTTATCAGGATGCAAACAACAAGCCAATATACTGTTGGGTTTATCAGGCTAATCAGCCAAGCCAACTAACATATGGGTTTAACAGGACACACCTCCAAGACATCTCACTGATGGGTTTATCAGACTACAGTTAGTCAAGGCAACATTCACATTGAGGACCAGCCAAGCCAACTAATAGATGGTTTTATCAGGATGCAAAGGAGATGGAAATCTTGAACTGCTAAGCTAGTGAGCTCAACCACCGATCTATGGACACCTGCACTAGATCGGGCTTGGATCCTAAAACATCTACACACCCAACACAAGGAATCATCCCCTTCTCTGCTACACATTCCCTTAGGCTATCCCTTCCATTCCAGTGTTTTTCAGGGTGTGTAAAGAAGAAAACCAACCCCTCTATATCTATTTGTGAGGTTCCTACCTACACTAGGTTTATAAAGCTAGTTCAGACCCAATTCCACTCCAAACCAGTTCATACCAAGGCAAAACATGGACACACAACAAACCACAACGTCAACACAGCAAAACAGGATTCCACTCACTTTATGATAGAGGAGACCATTGCACAATAACAATGAGGAAACCATAGAGGACTACTCTTTCTCATAAAATCGAGTGATCTTCACTGCTCATTCATTCAACAAACAAAGGAGACCCCGAACCTTTGCGTGGATGAGGATGGTAACAACAAGTGATCAACCCAGAGAAAAACACGATTATGCCAATAGGCTGAACGCACATCGCACATGAACGGAATGGAATAGAGAATGATCAGAATATCGACCACCACGTTTCGGTGAGAACCATATGATGGACTGGGCATGCACAACGAGGAAAAAAACTGAAAACGTGAAGGATGGATGATCAAAAACATCTCGCCTCTCTCCAAAATGTGAGGGAAGATGAAAACATGAATACATGAGGGAATGGTCATACGTTTTTGGGTGTTTTATTTTGACACATGGATTTTCCCCAATGGCTCAAGGTTAAACATTGCCCCCCCTTATCCTTAGGAAATCATGCCCCCATCTCATTATTTGTTGCATTGGCATAGCTGGTTGTGGGTTTTTAATTAAAATGCATATTTATTTGATGTCCAAAATTATAATGTGTTGGCTGGCAAAAAATACCATCGACCTCTATTTTTAATCGTCGAAACATAAAACTCTAAATCAATGGTGGGGATTTTTCCTTTAGCTCCACGCCATGATTAATTATAGCATTTTCATCATATATATTTAATGCAAATGGGGTAAAAAATGGGGTGTTACATTCCCCTCCCCCTTCAACAACACGACCCTCAGTGCTTTACAAAATTGAACAAAAATGCTATGCTGGTATCTCCCAAAGTGCTTCGTAGAATTGAACAATAATGGATGTGCCAATTGCATGGCATCCTCTAGCTTCGATGTATCCTCTCCAGGACCGTAGTGCTCCAATTGCACCTTCACCTTCCCTATGGCTCGGTTCTGGAGCATTGTGACCTTCCTATAGAGGATGTGCATTGGGTCAATTTGGAATTCTCCCTCAGGTTCCACCTGAATCACATCCTAATTTATCACATGGTTAGGATCATGTACATATCTCTTAAGCAAAGAAACATGAAAAAAATTATGAGCCCTCATGATAGTAGGAAATTCAAGTCTATATGCAACTGGCCCTATTATTTCAAGCACTTTAAATGACCCATAGGATCTAGGCGAAAACTTGGCACAACTTCCAAGATTCAAGGAACTCTTATTTTCCCTCACTCTGAGGTAAAAATGATCCCCAACACTGAACTCTCTGTTCACCCTATGCTTATCTACACAGCTTTTCTGTCCGTTCCAAGCTGCTTTCAAATTCTTCCTGATATTTACAACCTCTTGCTCCATCTCCTTGAGAAATTATGGACCAAGTACAACCCTATTCACTGAATTATCCCAAGTCAATGGTGTCCTACACCTCCTACCATACAAAGATTCATAGGGACTCATCCCCAAGGATGTTTGTTGTCCATTGTTATAAGAAAACTCTACCAAGTGTAAATAATATTCCCACGTGGTTGGTTTTTCCATCACATACATGAGAAGCATGTCTTCAAGCACTTGATTTACTCTCTCTGTCTGGCCATCAGTCTAAGGATGGTAGGCAGTTCTAAAATTCAACTTTGTACCCAAATCTGCAAATAACTCCTTCCAAAAATTGGAAGTGAACTTGACATCTCTGTCAGAGGCTATTTTCTTAGGAAATCAATGCAATTTGAAAATATCCTTCATGAATATCTTTGCAATGTCATCAGTCTTAACCATAGACTTAACTGGTATAAAATGTGCTACCTTTTTCAACTTGTCCACCACAACCATGATGGAATCATGTTGTCTCCAAGTCATCGGAAATCCTGTAATAAAATCCATGGAAATAACTTCCCATTTTCATTTTGGAACTGGAAAAGGTTGCAACAAACTTGCTGGGTGTTGATTCTCAACCTTCACCTGATGACACTTCATGCACCTTGAAATATATTCAGCCATGTCCTTTTTCATTCCTGTACAAAAGTATTGCTTTCTAGCTGTAAAAATTGTCTTTTGATATCCTGGGTGACTAGAATACGGAGCTTGATGGATCTCATCCATAACAAGCCTCCTCAAATATGCTACATTTGGAATATAAATTCTGTTCTTATAAGTGAGAAGTCCATCTTCTTCTAATTTATATCCCTCATACTTCTTTTCAAGGCTTTGTTGCTGCAACTTTTCCTTGACCTGGGCATACAATTCATCTTCAGTAACATGATTAACAATCTATTGCCTCAAATCCGATTGGAAAATACTAATGGATGCCACATGCATTTCCTACACCTTCCTGCTAAATGCATCAACTACCTTATTCTTTTTCCCCTTTATGTTCTTGATTTCAAAATCAAACCCACATAGAAACTCCAGCCATCTATCTTGCCTAGCATTTAGAGTAGGCTGATCAAATAAATACTTCAGACCACAATGCTCTATCCTTAGCTCAAATCTTCTTCCCATCAAGTAATGCCTCCACATCTTGAGATAATTTATTATGGATGTAAGTTTCAAATCATGAGTGGCATAGTTTTTCTCATGCTCCTTCAACTTTCTTGACTCATAACATATTACGTGGTTGTCTTGCATAAGAAATTCTCCAAGTCCTTGAACACAAGCATTAGTACACACCACACAAAAAAATTGGGTCTGCAACTTTCAAGGCTGGTGCACTTGTGAGAAGATTCTTCAGCTTCTAGAAGCTTTCTTCACACCTCCATGTCCATTCAAGCTTTATTCCCTTCCTTTGCAACGAAGTGATGGCATGTGCAACCTTGGAGAATCCTTCAATGAATCTCCTGTAGTATCCTACAAGTCCCATAAAAGATATTACTTTTGTCACATTTCTTGGAGTAGGTCAATTCATAATGGCTTCAATATTGCCAGGGTCCACAGATATACCCTTTTCTGAGATAATATGACCCAAATACTGAATTCTATCTTTATAGAAGTCACACTTTCTCAACTTTGCATATATCTTATGCTCCCTGAGCAATTGCAATGTTAATCTCATATGCTCTTCATGCTCTTCCTCATTCTTAGAATAAATAAGAATGTCATCATAGGAAAAAAAGAACAATCTTGTCCAAATACCTGCTGAAGACACTATTCATAAGGCACATAAATGTAGCTGGTGCATTTGTGAGACCAAATGGTACCACTACAAACTCGTAATGTCCATACCTTGTTCTGAAGGTTGTCCTATGAATGTCTTCATCCTTGATCCTCACCTAATGGTAACCAGACCTCAAGTCAATTTTGGAAAATACCTTTTCTCCTCTCATTTGATCAAAGAGGTCATCAATCCTAGGTAAAGGATATTTGTTCTTCACAGTGACTTTGTTCAGTTGTCTGTAATCAATACACAATGTGAGTGTACCATATTTATTCTTCACAAACAGAACTGGTGCTTCCCAAGGGGACACACTCGGCCTGATATACTTATTATCCAACAACTGTTGCAACTGCATCTTCAGCTCTCGCATTTCTGGTGTACTCATTCTGTAGGGTGCCTTGGACAATGGTGCTACTCCTAGCATAAGCTCAATTGTGAAATCAATGTCTCTCTTTGGAGGAAGCCCTGGAATCTCATCAGGAAAAATATCCCTGAATTCTTGCAACACATGAAATTCCTCCAACCTAGGAGTTTCATTCTCTATTTCCTCCCCAATATGATCTGCATACAACTGGCAACCTTTCCTACAAAACTTCTTCAACTACATTGTTGAAATATGTCTCAACGAAATCACCTTTGGAATGCCTCTTACAACTCTTGGGTTCCCTTCTTCATCCATGCATTCAAAAGTCTTATTATAATAGTCGATATTTACCTTGTGAGCTTCTAACAAATCCATTCCAATGAGAACATCATAGGAACCAAGTGGTATAACATTCAGATCTACACAGGTGACCAATCCATTCATCACCAATGGGCATTTCTCTACCACTTCATTAGTCTTTCTCTTAGTTCCAGTGGCTAGCCGAACTAACCATGATTTGCTATGCTTTACTTTCTTAAAAGCACAAATATCCATGACTCTAGGAGAAATGTAATTGTGAGTAGAACCAGGGTCAATCAAAATAGAAATAGATTGCTCAACAATCTTACTTGAAAACTTCAACCATAGTTGACTAGTGATCTACATGGCGGTCCTTGAGCGTTGCATAGATCATATGGATGAACCTTGCTACTTGAACCACTATTTCTACTTCTTGAATGTTGTAAGTTGGCCTTGCATTCTCATTCTCAAGTGGAAAAATCCTGCACATGTGGGGTCTGTTAGTGCCAGAAATTGTTCTCAGACTACTAGAAGAACAAGCCAACACAATTTCAAATAAAAATAAAATAAAATTGGTTTTAAGGGTTTTGGTTTTTGGTTTTAAAAACTTCATCAGCAAGGAGGAAATAAACATCCACAAGCTAATATAGAACTGAATCATGCAAGTTGGATAAACTAGGGATCAAACACATCCCAATAATCCATAAACATTACACATGAAATACTAATTCCACCCATAGGCTACAAGAATTTACATGAATAAACCTTTAAACAGGAAATGAAATTATAGATTGAGCAATCAACCAGATCAGAAATGAAAAAGCATGATAGGGAAAATGGCTTATCAGTTTATATATAATCAATAACAGTCATCCACTTACATAAGAGTTATAAATGCTAGCTTGAGAAATCAAAGCTCCAAAAGCCTCTCCTTGAGTGAAAAATCCCCCTCTCAAAACTATATGTTTATCTTTATTTTATCATTACAAAAGTAAATTAGTTCCATAACTACCTTATAGGTCGAAATTTGAAACAGTTACATCAATTAGTTACATGATAATTCAAAATATTTAAAGACAATTAACCCAAAAATAACAAATCGGATTTGGGGAAATTTGGTGAATTTATGGAAATTTGGGTCTCAAAGATTCCTTCATATCTCTCGATCTAGGACACCTGTGCAAAAAATGAGAGATTTTTTTTAAATGAGTATGTTATGAACAAAAACCTCTCTTGGTTTTTCAAAATTCCCCTTCAATTGATAGGAATACGTGCTGCAAATTTGTGACTAAAACAAGAAATTATTAAATAATTCAAACCCTGGAAATATGCCACAAAAATGAATTCAAATATCTCAAACGATAATAGTTGTTGAAAAACTGAGAGAGGTTTTTATGAATGAATCTATTGTGGACAAAAACCTCTTTTGATTTTCCTGAATTCATTTTCATCTCCTCATAATCGGCTCCCAATGACAATGACAAAAACAGGAAAAACAGAGCTGCTACAGGAATCTCCTCATGAAAATATTTGACAAAGGACTAAAAAATGAGGGTTAGATTATAAAGCAAACTTGAAATAAACTTTTATTATAATTTTTTGAAAGCTTAAATATATACATATTAACTAATAATCCCAAAAGACAAACCTTGAAACTAAAATAATGAAATAATTCAACCATTAAAAGCATTAAATCCAACAAAAACGACTGATTGTCAAAAATTGTTAAAATCAACATAAAATGTAAAATCATTTTAAACCAATGGTTGAAAATTAGGACAAAAGGAATAGATAAACTAAGAACAAGATCTAGTTATAACATCTGGCTCTTGCTGGAGGATGAAGTCCTCCTTGTGAGGCTTCAAGAACCTATAGACCTTATGCCTTATTCATGGGGTCATTTACCAAATCTCTGCAACTTTCTCAAACTATGAACACATACCTCTTAAATGAAAAAATACTGCTACAAACCAACATACTAAAAACAATCTACATGCTTGTATAGCGAGCTTATTCTACTATTTACTCCTACTAATCGGAGAAAACAACCCAATCAAGTGTAATCATTATTCCAATGAAGCCAAGAAACCATTTGACTAAGAATCATAATTCCATGCATGCTACTGTTTGAGAAAACCCACAAAAGATGTGATAAATGCAATAAAGAGTCTGTAGGCAACTGATACTTATGTCTGGAAATAGGAAGTATGCCAAAAGCTAGAGCATTAGAAACCTTTGAAAAATACAATTCCATCCAAGAATCCACAGGATCATTAAATTTCTGATTTAAAACTTCAATGTCTTCATTATATTCATCATAAAGTGAAGAATTCTCTTCCTCTCCATTGGTGTTCTTTTTAAACTTTGGCTCAAGAATGGAAACCAAGGGCTTTTCAAACTGCTTCTCGACCTTTAAATAAAACCCTTGATCAAAACTTGAACAAATAAAATTCTAAAAGTGACCATAAGTCAAGAAGGGCAGCGTATTTCTTATATAAATAGTAAGAGGTTGAAGAGCAACAACTTCTTCTTCATAACATGATAATCTCATAGTAGAAATTAGGAAATTTCTACTATAATCCACTGAAAGTATATTATCATCGAAAAAGTCAACAAACTGATATGATGAATCAACACAAGCGTCATTTATATCCTTGTTCATATGAAAATTTGAAAATGATGAAGAAAATTGTCTTAAATCTTAATGATACCTACGTCTTCTTCCTCTTCATAAGCTTGTATATCTTCAACATGAGCTTGATCTCGAAGCATTTTGCAAGCTCGGATGTTCTCCTCCACTCCTTTTGCATCCTCAAACAATTGTCTTAAAGATTATGATTTTCTTTCTAACAGGAAAAGGACAAGATCTGAATGTTGAGCCCTAACATAATATACCCTAGCAAGTTTTTCTGAAGGTCTGATCTCCGTAGGCATACTGATATAAAAAATTTGAAACCTCCAATTAAATTTAGTAATTGGCTCATCATTCTCTCCTTTCAAACTATAAAATTTGGAAAGAAATTAATCATAAGATTTATTCTTACCCCAATACTTCAAAAAGACATCATGTAACTCTTCCCATGATCCAATTGAATCAGCTTTTAAATTTCAAAACCAAAACCCAACATCTCCAGCAAAGTATTTCGAAAATAACCTCATGACAACATCCTCATGCATGATTTCAAAATTATCAATAAAATTATGAAAATATTCTAAATGCTTCTCTGCTATAATATGGTCTTTTCCAATAAAATGGGGAAGATATTCAACAAAGTAGGAAGGGTAACGATGTAAGAGAGATGGAATCCTAAGAGGTTTAAACATCTTCTGTCTCAGTCTAGACTAAAAATCTGTGAGTTGAAAATGAGGTTCAACAAGATGTTCGCAAGTTTCAGCAGTGATGGTAGAAGGTAATAGATTAGCTTTTTTCTCTACAAGATGACCAGAATAATCAGATTCAAGAGATATGGGTATATGTATATCATACTACACATGTATTTCAAATGAAGGAATAGGATCAACATCAATAAAACAAGAAGAATGCAGATTTTCTTCTTCCAAAGAGGGATATGTACTTGAAGGTTTATGATCATCGGAATAGACAAAACAAAAAATAATTATTTTGACATGCAATGGAAAAGACATGAAAGAATTGACGAATAAGAACAAAACCTCATGGAGGAAAGTAACAAGCTGATACCCAGTCTTTCCATTTGGCTTCTTCATTTTTCGGTCAACAAAATTCTCCTTGTAGTGGAATCTTTAATCGTGGAGTAATCGATGAAAAATTGTAGTCTAAAAGATTTTATGACTTTGTTCACCTCTCAAAATCAGATGAATAATGATATCCTAGGGAAGATATACTTTAGCTTCATCCCCGGTAACGGCGCCAAAGATATTAGTGCCAGAAATTGTTCTCAGACTACTAGAATAACAAGGCAACACAATCTCAAATAAAAATAAAATAAAATTGGTTTTAAGGGTTTTGGTTTTTGGTTTTAAAAACTTCATCAGCAAGGAGGAAATAAACATCAAAAAGCTAATACAGAACTGAATCATGCAAGTTGGATAAACTAGCGGTCAAACACATCCCAATAAGCCATAAACATTACACATGCAATACTAATTCCACCCACAGGCTACAAGCATTTACATGAACAAACCTTTAAACAGGAAATGAAATTGTAGATTGAGCAATCAACCAGATCAAAAATGAAAAAGCATGATAGGTAAAAGGGCTTATCAGTTTATATATAATCAATAACAGTCATCCACTTACATAAGAGTTATAAATGCTAGCTTGATAAATCAAAGCTCCAAAAGCCTCTCCTTGAGTGAAAAATCCCCCTCTCAAAACTGTATGTTTGTCTTCCTTTTATCATTACAAAATTAAATTAGTTCCATAACTACCTTATAGTTCAAAATTTGAAACAGTTACATCAATTAGTTACATGACAACTCAAAATCTTTAAAGACAATTAACCCAAAAATAACAAATCGGATTTGGGGAAATTTGGCAAATTTCTGGAAATTTTGGTCTCAAAGGTGTCTTCATATATCTTGATCCAGGACACCTGTACAAAAACTGAGAGAGGGTGTTTTAAATGATTATGTTATGAACAAAAACCTCTCTGGGTTTTTCGAAATTCCCCTTGAATTGATCGTAATACATGTTGAAAATTTGTGACTAAAACAGGAAATTATTAAATAATTCAAACCCTGAAAATATGCCACAAAGATGAATTCTAATCTCTCAAACGATAACAACTATTGCAAAATTGAGAGAGGTTTTTGTGAATGAGTCAGTTCTAGAAAAAAAATTCTTTTGGTTTTCCTGAATTCATTTTGATATCCTCGTAATCTGCTCCCAATGATAATGACAAAAACAGGAAAAATAGAGCTGCTACAGGAATCTCCTCATGAAAATATTTGACAAAGGACTCAAAAATGAGGGTTAGATTATAAAGAAAACTTGGAATAAAATTTTATTATAAGTTTTTTAAATCTTAAAGATATACATATTAACTAATAACCCCAAAATACAAACCTTAAAACTAAAATAATGAAATAATTCAACCATTAAAAGCATCAAATCCAACAAAAATTATTGATTGTCAAAAATTCTTAAAATCAACATAAAATGTAAAATCATTTTAAACCAACGGTTTAAAATTAGGAGAGAAAGAACAGATAAAATAAGAACAATATCTAGTTATAACAGGGTCCTCCACATTTCCAATATTGGAGTGGTTCTCTGTTTTGTGGTGGTTCTCTTGACTTTTCTCCCACCACTCTAGCTGGTTGCTTCTCAACTTGGGATGGATTCTTCTATTGATTCCTGAAGTTAGAAGGTTTGAAACCTTTCTTCCTTTGGTCAGAATTCTCATTCTTCTTGTCCTTCCATGTCTTATGATAATCAGGTTTTCTTTTGCTTTGCTCATAGCAATACTTAGCTTTCCTTATCACTTCTTCCAGAGTTCTAGGTTCATAAAACTCAATTTTGTCTTTGTAGGACTAAGGAAATCCACTCAGGAAATGATGGATTTTCACCTTTTCATCTTTGATGTACCCGACATACCTCAACAGCTCCAAGAACTTATTTTCATACTCTTCCATGGTCTGCTGTCGCAATATTAGCTCATGGAATTCTTTGATTTTATCATCATAGTACCTGTTAGAGAGGTACTTCTTCTTGAAATACTTCTGGAACTATTTCAACACAATCTTCCTTTCATTAATATTTTTCACTTTCCTGAAGTGCTCCCACCATATGGATGCTCTTCCAGTCAAATTGAAGATGGCTACTCTAGCCTTCATATTTGCAGAGTAGTCTTGGACTTGAAATATTTCCTCATCCTAAGAAGCCAAGATTTAGCTTCTTGACCATTCTTTATCTCACCATTGAATGTAGGAGGCCTTGCCTTCTTAAATTCATCATGTGAACGGTTTTGGTAGCACATATTTATCTTATTCTCTTGAGAAGAAGAACTTGAACCACCATTGGATCCTTCAGAGTCAGATGACCCACTAGGATATCTCTTTCTTTTTCTAGCAGTGCTCTTACTTCCTTCTAGTCTCACTATCTGGTCCCTAGAGTTCATCTGCCTCTGAATATATGTCAAACTTTGTAGCATGGATACATTCAGCTGAACCTGCTCCTCCAGAGCCTTAACCAATCTTTCATTATCTTCCCTGTAACTTTGTATATCCACCCTTAGGCTTCTCATGGTGGCTGCAAAATATGGGGGAGTATCTTGAAACCTCCTCCCATTAGACTCTATCTCAGCATTTCCAACTCAGACATTCCCCCCCATAGCATCTTCCTCATATTCATTGGGTTATGTGCATCATGACACATGTCAGTTCTCACGGCTCAACCAAACCAAATTTACTAAACTATACTATATGGAATGCTGCCCTTTGAAGGTGACTATAATTCTGCAAAATGTGTTGATAAACGAAATTGTTAGCTGCATAATAAAATCATAAGTAAAAACCATTTACCAACAACTCTGTTAACTATTCAACTTGGCCCATCAAGGCCCAATGTTGCAACCTGCATCTCTGATACAACACTGTCACGTCCCCTCCCGTTCACTAGAGAGAGAACGTGACCATAACTGCTTGCTCTGATTGTTGCTGGAGCATCCAGCGCGAAGTTCAATATATTCAAGTCGGTGTATAAATTTTCTAACTTCTGAATAGTAGAGAAATTGATCCTGTCAGTGATCCATTCGATGATCTACGAAGAAAAATCTTAGAGGAGATCGAACGACGGAGAAAGACCGTGATGGAAATTGACGGTCACCATCTATTATGCATCTAGAAATAGATCAACGGTTGAGAATCAACAGTTGAGAATCAACTCAAAAGAATCAACGGTGCAGAATCTGTAGAAATTCAGGCCTGCAATAGATTAATTTCACCCACAACAATTAACAATTGATCATGCAAAATTATCAACAATGGAGACTGAATATGGAGCTGTAACACAAAATTATATTAACTGAGTGTACAATAGCCAACCCTGTAATAACATAGGGTACTGAATATATAGAATACATGAGCAAATCAAATGCATAAGGAAGCATCCAAATATAGCATAAAGCAGGCTTACCCAAAATAGGCAAATCCCCCATAGGTGTAAAAAGCTGATCCCAAATCTATCAAGGACCCCATGAATTAGCAAGGGCGCATGGGAAATCTAAAGAGTGGTCAAATGGCAGCTCATACATACTTTTTCATGGAGGAAAGAGTGGAGGAGAAAGAGGCAACAAAGCTGATTCACCTCACCTAGTCTTGCTTTCCTATGTGCCTTAAAACACTGAAAAAGCAGGGAATAAAGCAGAAAAAGCAGATGGGCACCTAGGAGGCCAGGAATAAAGCAGATTTGATTCCTAAGGCTTTCCCAAGCGCTCCATGAGTCAATAATGGCAAGTTTGACCTCTATGGATAGGCAATTAGCAACTTGCACATGGTGGGACTCATGGACTAGGCAAATAAGACAAAAATAAATGAATTAATGTCTAAGTGGGTAAATACTATGTGTTGATTATTCTAACAGAATCAGGGAAATTTGGAAATTGCGATCTTGCATCCTGCATCCCGCATGCGGAATAGATCTTTGCAGAAAGGAAAGTTGTGGAAATAGAGATCTGCGAAGCCACATCCCACATCCTACATCTCACATCACGCATCCTGCAAGTTATGGAAAGGAGAGTTGCAGAAGGAAATATGTGGGGAATAGATATTATAAAAGGATGTTTCTGCATCCCGCATGCTACAAGTTGTGGAAGGGAGAGTTGTAGAAGGAAATTCAACCAGTTAACAAAATTCTTGGACAGATCTGATCATTCAGGCCATCACCAATCCAACAATATAAGCCCCATAATGTAGTTTAAAAATGCATTGAAAGAAAACATACATAGATGCATACAATTGCAATTATACAGCGGAAGAAATTCATCAATTCAACACATTAGGCATGTCCATCATATTTCATTAAGAAAATACAATTGTAGAGATCAACATAGAAAAGAATACTTATCTTGAAAGAATTTTGTCCCGCAACTAGCTACATCACTGCAACGTTCCACCCAACCATAGGCCAGTGCACTCATCAATCTCTCAGCATCACTGCCACCCCCGAGCCGGGCATGATTCCCACAAGGAATAAGGAACACTAGCAGTCTCGGACATAGCCAAGGATACAACAAAACTCATCCAATCCAACACAGTTGGGTTTATCAGGATGCAAACAACAAGACAATATAATACTGGGTTTATCATGCTAATCATCCAAGCCAACTAACAGATGGGTTTATGAGGCCACACCTCCAAGCCATCTCACTGCTGGGTTTATCAGACTGTAGTTAGTCAAGCCAACATTCACATTAAGGACCAGCTAAACCAGCTAACAGATGGTTTTATCAGGCTGCAAAGGAGCTCGAGCTATGGACACCTGCACTATATCGGGCTTGGATCCTAAAACATCTGCACACCCAACACAAGGAAGCATCCCCTTTTTTGCTACATATTCCCTCAGGATATGCCTTCCATTCCAGTGTTGTTCATGGTGTGAAAAGAAGAAAACCATACCCTCTAGATCTATTTGTGAGGTTCCTTCCTACACTAGGTTTATCAAGCTAGTTCAGACCCAATTCCACTCCAAACCAATTCAGACTAAGGAATAACATGCACACACAACGAACCACAATGTCAACACAGAAAAACAGGCTTCCACTTAGTTTGTGATAGAGGAGACTGTTGCACAACAACAATGAGGAAACCACAAATGACCACTCTTTCTCATAAAATTGAGTGATCTCCACTGCTCATTCATTCAACAAACAAAGGAGACCCTGAACCTTTGCACAACTGAGGATGGTAACAACATGCGATCAACCTAGAGCAAAACACGGTTCTGCCAATAGGGTGAACACATAGCGTGCATGAATGGAATGGAATAGAGGATTATTATAATATGGAACACCATGTTTTGGTGAAAGCCAGATGATGGACTGGGCATGCACAACGAGGAAAAAAAACTGAAAACATGAAGGATGGATGATAAAAAACGTCCCACCGCTCTCCAAAACGTGAGGGAAGATGAAAACATAAATGCATGAGGGAATGGGCATACATTTTTTGGTTTTTTCGTTTGACACATGACCTTTCCCCAATGGCTTAAGGTTAAACACCCCCCCTTATCCTTAGGAAATCATGCCCATATCTCATTATTTGTTGCATTGACATAGCTGGTTGTGGGTTTTTAATTAAATTGCATATTTATATGATGTCCAAAATTATAATGTGTTGGCTAGCACAAAATACCATCAGCCTCTATTTTTAATCATCGAAACATAAAACGCTAAATCAATAATGGGGATTTTTCCTTTAGCTCCACACCATGATTAATTACAATATTTTTCATCATATATATTTAATGCAAATGGGGTCAAAACGGGGTGTTACAACCATCTTCAAGGTCATTTATACATTGGCCACCTTTACCCAAAACTAGCCCCTAAGTACCTGAGACGCCCTCTGAAAAAGCCACTTAAAGAGGAAGGTAGAATTGAATGTTCATTTTACTTTCCATAATATCCATTTTCCTGTGCATGATCCTACAAACCCTATTATGATATTTCCAATCATGTACAAGATGCTCATCACCAACCGCTTTGTTCTCATGGTCCATGAGAACATTAGATATGATACCTTTCATAACCCAGAAAGTGGCTATGATCCGACCATATGCCAATAGTGGGGCAATAGTTGAACCAAGTTCAAGAATCCACTCGACAACCTCCTCTTTTCAATCCTATGATATTGAGGCCTTAAACTTCTCCCACATATATTTTTCCACTTTCTCAATCTCCTCTTGAATGGCCATCGGAATTTGATCATGGAAGAAACAAGTTACCTTATATGCTTTCTTCTTCTCTCTCATCACCCTTAGGTATTTTCCCCTCTTCGTATTCTACAACATCCTCTTTCATTTTGACCCTCAAGGTGCCATTGTTACTCTCCATAGAATGCAACTAACTTCCACACACCACTATCTCCTTACAATAATTTGCACAAGCTCAGAAAAAGGAAATAACCCAGGAATCTTCTAGAAAATATTGATCCTTCCCCCCATATTTATAGTTCTTTCCACATTCCGTTTCATAAATTCCTCCATCATTGCTCCACCTATATACTTCATTTGCAGGATTACCACCGCATTCATTACTAAAATTTGTTCTAAATTAACATATGTCATCCCCTATACGAGGACCCGATCATATCCTATTCTCATCATAACCTACTGAGGACCTTGATTGTTCATTAAGTTGGGGGTTAAATCATCCTATACCTTCATCATCTTCCCGAGGTGGTCTATCCTCATTACAGATGGTGGTCAAATTTACCGCGTGGGACTTGTTGTGTCCATCATCAAGGTTACTCATGTTAGTACCTTCCCTCCTCGTCAATTGGATTTCCTATGATGTTAGGTGAGCACATTAGGAGACACATTCCTAGGTCCCAATACCATCCAAATATCCCTATTGGTATCTATGCATTTCGTTCTCCCCATGTTTTCCAAAAATGTCCACAACCTTGTTCCCATCCCACTTGACATGGATGAAATTCCAAGCATGGGGAACACATAGCAAGGATTCCAACTTTTCCATACTAAATAAAAGCATCCAAATAATCACCATCTTGGATAACCTTTTCCCATTCAGTAAATTTTTTTCCATCTAGATAATAATTTGAGAATCCCCTTCAATGATGGTAGGTTCCAAGCCTTTGCTGATAACCAAATCTAACCCGAAAAGGAGGCGTTCAAGCACATTGGTGTTATTAGTTTCATTGCCAATGTAGCCAAAATTAACATGCACAATCTCACCTTCCTGGTTTCTCATAATTCCACCAAAAACACCAATTCCAGGGTTGCACTTGGAGGCCCTGTAAAAAAATAGTTTAAAATA
Organism: Pseudotsuga menziesii; assembly: GCA_001517045.1. Lineage (NCBI taxonomy): Eukaryota > Viridiplantae > Streptophyta > Pinopsida > Pinales > Pinaceae > Pseudotsuga > Pseudotsuga menziesii. Next base: position 724,749 of record LPNX010802271.1, on the reverse strand, counting down.
TTCTGGGAGGAAGGAGACCCATAGTCTAGGATGTTGATGTATTTGTAGCTTCGAAATATATTTTGATGTATAGTATCACTATATGTTGGTGTACCACCATCGAAGATGTGTTTTCCTCCTTTCGGGATGTCATTATTGTGTATGGACCTTGAGGTACAACCTCCATTGTAAGTCGGGGCAATAGTCCTGAGTATAACATCATGTAATATATTTTTGGTGTCTCTCTAGGAGAAGTCGGCCTTGTTAGGGTAAGAAGTCAGGCCCAATCATGTATTAGGTCAGTCACTTGAAGAGTATAAATAGGGAGGCACCCTCCCTCATTTATACACACTTACACTCACTCAAGTTCGCATGAGGAGAGAGAGAGAGCAACAAGGAGGAAAAATAGACAGCTGCATAAGACTTCTTCTTATTGGGTTTGTTCATCTTGTGATATAGTCTTTGTGACAAAACTATTATGAGTAAGTTTGCGGGGTTTTCTATTTTATGGTTTCCCTAGTGAAAATATTCGTGTCTTGTGTATCTCACACAATCTTATGTATCTTGTTGTACTTGTTATTCTTTTAGATAAATATCCTAATCAAGATAATTAGATTAGGAAAATTAACATGGTATTAAAGCCTCTGAAAGAACTATGCGACAATGCACAACATGATTTGAACCTAAAATCCAACGTCAGAATCTGATGTCATTCGACATCTCGTATGGATGTGTCGGATAGCAATCATTGAAAAGAACGACGATCAGGAAATTTTAATAGCGCTGTCGAATACTAAACACATCAGTCATCGGATATTCGACTCACCAGAGTGTCGAACATCCAATGGTATAGTGTCGAATATCCGACGATATCTTGTTGAATATCTGACAGTATGTCGACCCAAAAGTGTCGCATGTCTGACCCAAGAGTGTCATTTTTTTGACCCATTAGTGTCCGATATCCGATGGTATGTGTAGGTTTAAAAAAAAATAATGTAAGTTTTGAAAGATTTGAAATTTTGGGTCCCATATTTTCATTGGTAACTATGTTCAAGGTGTCGAATATCTGACGCTGGGCCATTATAAATATAATTTTTTTTAAACAGTTCGACATGTTTTTGGTAGAAGTGATGGATGATTTGTGAAATTATTTGTTCCTCGACGGATGATTTGTGAAAATTATTTGTTCCTCGACGGACGTTTTCAGGAATTGTTTCATTCTTCAACGGGCAGTTGTGGGAATTTTTTTATTCTTCGACAGACAGTTTGACGAGAATTTTTTATTCTTCGACTTCTCTCCGTTTGACAAAATGTTGATGCGTGGAACTTGATTTTTAAAAAAAGTCAGTTATATTCATTCACGAAGTTTGTGAGAAAATGTCAAATAGAAATAATCTAGATCCAAACGAAGACAATCGACAATTGCTTGCTAGACTATGGGATGCAGCGAAACAAAGGGGTGATGGAAAATGTTATTGTCCGTGTACTCAATGCAGGGGATTTAAGAGGAGAAGATAATTGATCTCAACAACCACAAAACATTGCAGGGAACATGGACATGCTGAGGGGGGGAATGAATATCGTCCATTTGTAGGTTTAGCATTAAAAAGTTTATTATATTCTTTGTTTTTGTAATTGTATGTATTATTTCTATTTTTCATATATTAATGTATATCTATTGATGTTTCCATGTATTTATATTAAAGGAAAGACACCCTACAACATATCGTCCAGAGGAAGTGCTTTTAGAACAAGTTCAAGATCAGGATCATGGAGCATGTATGTTTAATTGAGAACAAGTGAATGATCATATTGAACAATATGATCATACCGATAATGTAATTGAAGAAGATGGTACAAATACATTGATCCATGATTCATTTAATGTTAGAATGGATGATGACGATGACATTGATAATGAAAATGATGATGACTTTGATGATGTTCATGATATACCTATTCTCGATAAGGCATATGAACCCATTTATGAAGGCTCCAAAACAAATCTTCTCTCTGTTGTATTGTTGATAATGAACTTGAAGGTTATGAATGGTCTTTCAAGCATTGCAATCACATGGATGCTAAGGTATGTAAATTAATCCATCACATATATAGGATCATGATAAAGTTTATCTGTATACCTCTAATAATTGTATTGTTAACTCATTATTGATCATCGTACAGATGAAGCATGTTTCGTTAATATTATTTATTTATTACATTAACTATTTGTTTATTTATTTGTAGCTTGATAGCTGAATTTTTGTTACCGCCATCAAATATTTTACCTCGCACATATCAAGATTTATCTTCCATCATGAAAGAGATTGGAATGCATTATGAAGCAATTCATGCATGACCCGATGACCATGTTATATATTATAATCAGCATGAATTTGCAACAGAATGTCCGGAATGTCTTGTAAGTAGATATCGTATAGATAAAGTAACAAAAAAGGTGCCTCAGAAGGTTCTTCATTATATTCCCATCATTCCACATTTGTAATGACTATTCAGGTGAAAAAACATAGTGCAATTTATGGATTACCATGCCAGGAACAGAAGTCAAGATGATTTTATTCGAATGCCTGCATATGGTTCTGCTTTCAGAGATATGGAGGAAAAGTGGCCTCACTTTAAAGAAGAACCACATAATCTTAGGAGTTCTTTGGCAGCAGATGGTGTTAATCCATTTGTACAGATGAAATCCATTTACATGGTGTGGGGTATTTTTGTTATCAACAATAACATTCCTCCATGGTCGTTAATAAAGAGGGAGCACATAATGATGTCGATAATTATTCCAATTTTTTTTTTCTACAACTGTTTTATTTATAATGTAGTTGTGGCATCTCATTTGTCGTATTATGTTTCCTAATTTCATAGATATATATATCTATTATTTTACTCTTGTGTATAGTTTATATATCTTAATGCTTCTCATAATGATATATTTTACATGTACTTCAAATCAATCAAGTAAGTTCCAAGTCAAATATATGAATGTCTACATCGACCCTCTTATAGATGAGCTACTGAAGTTATAAAATGGCATCACTATGTATGATGTATCTAGACCAATATGAAAAAGACAATTTCAATTCCATGCAATGGTTGTATGGACAATACACGATGCCCCTAGGTTAACTTTATTGTGTGGTTTGTAATTTTAAGATCCACTTTAATTGCATTTAATTATATGGAGTAGTTAGAATAGTTTATATATGAATATATTTGACATAGATATTCCATATCTAAATATTGTAGGTCTTTAGACAAAGGGTAAATTTGCATGTCTAGTTTGTGGTCCTAAGATAAAATCTCGTCGTTCAAAAATTTTAAGAAAGGAGGTGTTTGATGAGTATAGGCATTTCATCTCTAAGAATCACATGTATAGAACAACTGAAAAAAAAAAAAATTCAATGGGAAGCAGGAGACTGCATTAAAACCACGGAGAATGACACCTCACCTTTGGAAGATGCAATACAATAGAAATCGTCATCATGGTATGTATGGATCATCATATATGAATTGTTATGTATTTTAATTTTTATTGTGAGTTTTTTATTGTAGTGGCCATATTTGATTTATGATGTAATTTATTTATAAACTAATATTCATGATATCCATCATGATCATGAAGGCATTAATGGGCTTCCACAAGGGATGAAAAGTTATCCTATTCAATTTAGCAGGTTGCCCTACTATGAGCACCTACAAATTGCTCATTTGTTTGATACAATGCATATTGGAAAGAACACTACCGAAACCTTATGGTGACTACTAGAGCTAAGGATGGAGACGGATAAAGTTGTGAAAGCTTGCAAAGACATTGAAGAAAGCAACCATGCAATGAAAGCCATAATCCAATTTCATACCAATGGAGAACAAGTTAATATAAACTCAATTCCATGGATGTTTACGGAGCAACAAAGCAATGTTGTTAAAGAAGTAATGCGGAAAATTAAATTTCCCACTGGATTTTGTGCGAACTTGAAGAATATCATAACCAAAAAAGGTGATTTTGCGGGGGTCAAAGCACATGATTGGCATGTCTTCATCAAGGTAATTATTATTGTTATGTCCACATAATTTATTTTTTTCATTCTACTGCATATATATATATATATTTTCTTGTTTGTATACTATTTGTTTAATAAATGGTGTGGTTTGTATATTGATATAGTATGTTCTACCTCTCTCTCTCCCATGCAACTTTGACAAAAATGTCAAACAAGTTATATATAATCTTGGTAAATACAAGAGGTAACTAGAGATTACTTGCATGTGCTTAGTGTTTCTTTAATTCTCCGTCTAATTTATATTTGTTTTTTTGTGCACTATTTTAGCATATATTGTAATTTAATGTTTATTGTTGTTAAATATCGTTATTGGTTTGTGTCACTTGTAGATGGTTGAAATCTAAATAAATCCATAAAGAAGATATAAAGTATTGGAGGAGAGAAATTCCTCATCTCATGTGTGAAATGCAGAATCATCTACCATCGGCATTTTTCAATGCACAGGAACACTACCTCATACACCAAGTTGAGGAGATTGAGCTGTGTAGACTTGTGCACTCAAGGTTCATGTGGATGGTTGAGAGGCACTTGAAATTTATGAAGGGTTTGGTGAGAGAATGAGCACATGCCGATGGTTCTATGATGGAAGGATATATGGTATACGAAAACATGTTGTATGTTAGTGAATATCTTCCCATTTTAGTGCCAAAGCTCAATTTACGTCGTATTTGTGATCCCGACTCCAATAACAAATTTGAAGGGGAGCAAATGAAGGGGAGAGGTAGTTTGAGGAAGATGAAAGGTAATTATTAGCTAGTGGATGTTTATTATATCATTCATATTATAATTGTATTTTTTAGTTATAATTGCTTCAATTAAGAGAATATACTTTGTTCAGGAGATTTACACCTTTCTTTCATTTTAATGGTTATTGTCATTAAACAGTTGGTCAAGAATGGGATGCAATTCATTTATACATCGCAAACAATCTTGACTTGATGAAGGTATGGATTGAATGATGCGAACAATCGGGTCATGGAATATCATGGGAAGGTGTGGCTTCATTTGTAAAAGCAGCGCAACGCAATGGAGATAAAAAATATTATTACACATAAAATACCAAATATTACCAATTACTGATCTGTTTGATCTATGTATTTTTAATATAAAATACCAAAAATTACAAATAACAATTATTATTACACTAAGGTTAGTATCATTCCCATTAATATATGTCATAAAATAATCATAAATAACCTATATAATGCTTATTAGTTACAGTTTATGCTTACCATTATCTTAAGATATTGTAGATTTCTTTTAATTTTAATTTTAGTTCATAGGTATTATGAGGAAGATATTCATTCATGAACTCTGTCCATGGATAGAGTTGATGAAATCTGTCCACATGGACATAGTTGATGAACTTTGTCCACATGGACAAAGTTGATGAACTTTGTCCATGCAGAGTTCATCAACTCTGTCCATGCAGAGTTCATCAGCTCTATCCCTGATCACTTTACTTAGCATAATGGATTTTAGTTGTCTTTATATAAATCATAAACAAAAAAAATATTATTACACATAAATACCAAATATTACCAATTACTGATCTGTTTGAACTATGTATTTCTAATATAAAGTACCAAATATTACAAATAACAATTATTGTTACACTGAGGTTAGTATCATTCCCATTAATTTATGTCATAAAAGAATCCGAAATAACCTGTATAATGATTATTAGTTACAGTTTATACTTACCATTATATTAGGATATTGTACTGATTGATCTGATTATTAAGCCTATAAATAGCCAAAGATCAACTCTGCATTCATAAAAGTAAGATCTCTTTGTGTTTAAGCATTAACATATACAAAGGGTTATAGGAATAATATATACCAAGTAAACTACTTATACCTAAGATCTAAGCTGAATTGATTACAACCTGTATTAATATGAAGTAGTATGCAAATGCTAATGATTACACTTTTCATACTCTAATTATTTTTACATTGTTGGCAGGTATCATTCATTTTTTCGGTGGTTGGTTTGTTTTGCTTCCTTTGTTGTTTGAGTTTATTTGTAGATATTGGTCGCAGTGTCATTTATATAAAGAAGGGTCATTTATCTTTATTTGTAGATATGGGTCGTAGAGTATTTGGATTTATAGATATGATTGGTCAAATCTATAACTCCAATTACTCCACGACTGATATCTACACATACAATTTAGAGGAAGCGGAAGTAGTAATGTTTTACTTGTTTCTTCTTTAAGGTATGTACTATTACCCACATTTATCATTCGATAGTTAATGTTTGGATAGAGTGCACGAACTCTGTCAATGTGGATAGAGTGCATGAACTCTGTCCACATGGATAGAGTTCATGTACTCTGTCCACATGGACATAGTGCATGAACTTTGTCCATGTGGACAGAGCGGATGAACTCTATCCAAATGGATAGAATTCATGCACTATGTCAACATGGATAGAGTTCATGTACTCTATCCACATGGACATAGTTCATGAACTCTGTCCAAATGGACATAATTCATGCACTTTGTCCATGTGGACAGAGCGCACAAATTTTGTCCAAATGGACAGAGTGCAACATCTTTTTGTTAAGAATTAAATTCTACCATTGCTTCCTGTACTTTATTTTGTTATAACATGTCTTTTATTATGGTAAGTATTTATATTGCTAATAAGTGTACCTATAATGTCCCATGTAGTTAATACAAAATAAATCTAAATTTTTATCCCACTACTACCTGCTTTGTTGGTATTTGGGTGGCTTATTAGATAAAGATGATTAGTATAATTTTAATTGTTTTTATAGTTGAATGCCTACATTGTAACCACCTATCGTAATAATTCAAATTGATAACAATTTTTTTATGACTTTATGGAATAATGAAAATATTTGTAGATATAATTTATGTATTAGTTTAGGATTTAAATTAAGATTTATGTTCATGAATTGATTCTTTGAAATAGATAAATGTAAATTTTACTTAATATTTGACGATATTGGTTCCATTTATTTAAAAAATAAAAAACACAAAGATTGGCACATTAATTTCTCATACATCCAAACATTAACTATCAAATGATAAATGTGGGTAATAGTACATACCTTGAAGAAGAAACAAGTAAAAGCATTAGTACTTCCGCTTCTTCTAAATTTTATGTGTAGATATCAGTCGTGGAGTAATTGGAGTTATAGATTTAATCAATCATATCTATAACTCCAAATACTCTGTGACCCATATCTACAAATAATGATAAATGACCCTTCTTTATATAAATGACACTGCGACCAATATCTACAAATAAACTTTCCCAACGAAGGAAGAAAAACAAACCAACCACCGAAAAAACAAACGATACCTGCCAACAATGTACAAAAAGTTAAGGTATGAAAATTGTAATCATCAGCATTTGCAAACTACTTCATATTAATATAGGTTGTAATTAGTTCAGCTTAGATCTTAGGTATAATTAGTTTACTTTGTATATTATTTCTATAACCCTTTGTATATGTTAATGCTTAAACACAAACAGATCCTACTTTTATGAATACAGAGTTGATCTTTGGCTATTTATAGGCTTAATAATCAGATCAATCACTACAATATCCTAATATAATGGTAAGTATAAACTGTGACTAACAATCATTATATATGTTATTTGGGATTCTTTTGTGACATAAATTAATGGGAATGATACTAACCTCAGTGTAACAATAATTGTTATTTGTAATATTTGGTATTTTATATTAGAAATACATAGTTCAAACAGATCAGTAGTCGGTAATATTTGGTATTTTATGTGTAATAATATCTTTTTTGTTTATGATTTATATAAAAACAACTAAAATCCCTTATGCTAAGTAAAGTGATCAGGGATAGAGTTGATGAACTCTGCATGGACAGAGTTGATGAACTATGCATGGACAAAGTTCATCAACTTTGTCCATGGATAGAGTTCATCAACTCTGTCCCTGATCACTTTATTTAGCATAAGGGGTTTTAGTTGTTTTTATATAAATCATAAACAAAAAAATATTATTACACATAAAATACCAAATATTACCGATACTGATATGTTTAAACTATGTATTTCTAATATAAAATACCAAATATTACAAATAACAATTATTGTTACATTGAGTTTAGTGTCATTCCCATTAATTTATGTCATAAAAGAATCCCAAATAACCTGTATAATGATTATTAGTTACAGTTTATACTTACCATTATATTAGGATATTGTACTGATTGATCTGATTATTAAGCCTATAAATAGCCAAAGATCAAATCTGTATTCATAAAAGTAAGATCTGTTTGTGTTTAAGCATTAACATATACAAAGGGTTATAGAAATAATATATACAAAGTAAACTACTTATACCTAAGATCTAAGTTGAATTGATTACAACCTATATTAATATGAAGTAGTATGCAAATGCTGATGATTACATTTTTTATACTATAACGTTTTGTAGATTGTTGGCAGGTATTGTTCATTTTTTTGGTGGTTGGTTTGTTTTGCTTCCTTTGTTGTTTGAGTTTATTTGTAGATATTGGTCACAGTGTCATTTATATAAAGAAGGGTCATTTATCTTTATTTCTAGATATGGGTCGCAGAGTATTTGGAGTTATAGATATGATTGATCAAATCTATAACTCCAATTACTCCACGACTAATATCTACACATAAAATTTAGAGGAAGCGGAAGTAGTAATGCTTTTACTTGTTTCTTCTTCAAGGTATGTACTATTACCCACATTTATCATTCGATAGTTAATGTTTGGATAGAGTGCATGAACTCTGTCAATGTGGATAGAGTGCATGAACTCTGTCCACATGGACAGAGTTCATGAACTCTGTCCACATGGGCAGAGTTCATGTCCTTTGTCCACATGGACAGAGTGCATTAACTTTGTCCATGTGGACAGAGCGCATGAACTTTGTCCAAATGGACAGAGTGCAACATCTTTTTGTTTGGAATTAAATTTTGCCATTCTTCCTATACTTTATTTTGTTATAGCATGCCTTTTATTATGGTAAGTATTTATATTTCTAATAAGTGTACCTATAATGTCCCATGTAGTTAATACAAAATAAATCAAAATTTTCATCCCACTACTCCAAGATTAGCTCTATAATTACCATTGCTTACTTCCTGCTTTGTTTGTATTTGGGTGGCTTACTAGATAAAGATTATTAGTATAATTTTAATTGTTTTTATATTTGAGTGCTTACATTGTAACCACCTATCGTAATAAATCAGATTGATAACAATTTTATTTTATTTTATGGAATAATGAAAATATTTGTAGAAATAATTTATGTATTAGTTTAGGATTTGAATTAAGATTTATGTTCATGAATTGATTTTTTTGACATAAAGAAATGTAGCTTTTACTTAATATTTGACGATATTGGTTCCATTCATTTAAAAAATAAAAAACACATAAAAAACACAAAGATTGGCTCATTAATTTCTGACACATCCAAAAATAAATTAGCTATATTCATTTTAAGAACTATTAGATAATATTAGGGACATCCAGGTCGTTATTAAAAACTTAGTTTTTTAGTAGCTAGGTCTTTGAAGTTGAGGAATTAACATGTAGAATTTGAATATGTTATGAGTTGATATATTAGATAATATTAGGGACATCTAGGTCTTTATTAAAAACTTAGTTTTTTTAGTAGCTAGGTCTTTGAAGTTGAGGAATTAACATGTAGAATTTGAATATGTTATCAATAGATATTTGTGTAAACTTGTAGATAATAAATTAGCTATATTCATTTTAAGAACTATTAGATAATATTAGGGACATCTAGGTCCTTATTAAAATCTTATTTTTTTAGTAGCTAGGTATGTGAAGTTGATTAATTAACATATAGAATTTGAATATGTTATGAGTTGATATTTGTGTAAACTTGTAGATATCATATCAAATGGAAAGAGAGCATCCTTTGAGACAAAAGTGTAGGAGTTCATCACATTCTTCAGGAGTTGGTGTCCCAAATGAAAATAGAAGATTATTGACTTCACCTCAAGATTCAGGATTATTGTATAGTTCACATTCATCTGATCATCGACGTGGTGATAGTGATAGAGATGATTCCGCCTTATCCTCTATGGATGAATGTGGATCTCTACCTTCTCTATAGGAGATAAGTGTGGATGCAAAGCAAGGTTCGCAAGAGGCTCGTCATCCTACACAGGGTGGCAAAGGTCAATCTAGGACACAATATGTCCAACTAGCTGAAGGTTTTACACCCATTTTGACCTATCCATCAGATTTATTGGAGGAGATTCTATGGAAAAGTGGTCTTCAACAAATGACCCTTGAAATTTGTAGGGCTCACTATGACAAGCAGCAAAATGATCTTTCTAGTTTGGATCTCGCTCTAGAGAACAAACAAAGTATAGAGATGGTTTTGCAATCATTACAAAAATTCATTTAGTTATATGAGGATCTTGGACCAACAATAGACAGTTTTGTTTCCTTGATGCAGAGAAGAAAGGCACAGGTGATGGGTCCAAACAAGTGGGATGTTATGAATGAGAGAGTGACTAGAGAACATACCAACTCAATGTTTAACTTCAAAGAGGGCTTAAAGCGTAAAGAATTTAAAGTGTAATATTTTAAGCACCCTAAACTTGCACATTTTTAATATCATCGGTTCCTTGCAGCCTATGGTCGGTTGCCATGGAACGATGAGGTTCCTAATTATTTTGCTAGGTTTTTTTATGCCAAATGTTTTGTAGGAATGAAGCCAAACTATATTGATATTCATTCTGAGTTTTATGGAGCTGGAAAGGGGAGGATATACAATCGAAAAGGTGCTCTTGGATATCCTAGTACTCTTCGACCTCCACCTCAGATATCTCATCCACCTAGTCTTGTGACTTACAAATCGGAGATGGAGCCCACATCACAAGTTTGGACAACTACAAGGCATAATGTTGCCAAAGGTTTGACTTTGACATTTGTAGGAGTTGATGTTGGATTGAGTCGAGAGAGGGCTTGAGCCACTATTCGGTAAGATTTTGTTTACAAAACAAATGACGAGTTTGATTGTATGGGCATTGAATATCGAAAGGCCTATGCCAAGGTTTGTCATGATATAGATTTGGATAGAATATCCAATGACACATCAAGTATAAGAGAGGTTTGTGTGCTTTCAATCTATTAACTCTTTTTATTTATTTTGAATTGAACTTTTTGTTACATTATATTTATGTATGATAAATTATTTTTTGATGTATAGTAATAAATATGTTACGTAAATGTTTATTGGTTTCAGTTTTCTCGACTATTAAATGAACATAATTTTAGAGTCTCCACTAGTCAAAATGCCGGAAAAGTAGAAGAGCATTTTGGAGAGGTATATTTAATACTTACATATTTATATTTATGTTTGAAAGATATTTTATTTTTTGTTTTTAAATTTAACTATGTATCTTATTGTTAATTTGACTTATCCATGCAAGTTTCATTAGATTCGAACTTTTTAGATGATTTTCCATCTATTGTGAGCTAATTGTTTTATTTTTTTTGTTTCGGTTTTAAGTTAATAACTTAAGATTAATTTTTTTTGCTTTTACTATGACTTATTTATTAACAAAATATAAATTTTAAGGGAAGAGAACATATTGAAATTAGCGGTGAAGATATAGGTTCTCTGATGGATGTGGATATTGGAACTGAGGTAATTTTGTTCATAATTGAATTGTTCTTGAATTGTTCTCTGATATATAAGTTTAAATAGTTTAAATAATTTTTTACATTTGTAAATTGCTTTTATATATGTTGAAGCTTGGGTCTCTTCGATCTTTTCGAGGCAAAGGGAAGACTCCATTGGACGACAGTGGTGGAATTGTAAAAGTTTAATATTTTTTTTTGAATTTAGTTTAAAATAGTTTAAATAATTTGTAATATTTAAATTTTTTTTTATACATGTTGCAGCTTGGGTCTCCTCCACCTTTTAGAGGAAAAGGGAAGACTCCATTGGATGATAGATAATTTGAGGTAATTTTGTTAATAATTGTATTGTTCTTCAATATATTAGTTTAATGCTTTAATGTTTTGATTTTAGTTTAAAATTGTTTAAATAATTTATGATATTCATAATATGTTTTTATACATGTTGCAGATTGTTATGAGTCCAAGGGAAGACCCTAGTGGAGGATAGTGGTGGACTTCCATTTAGAGAATTATTTATATTGTTCTTGTTTATTGATATATATATTGTAGTTGATTTGGACATCGATGAGCTTAATTTTTGGATTATACACATGTTCATGATTGTTTTTTTGCATTATATACATGTGCATTGACCTTAGATGTTGTTTTTTAGATTATATACATGTATATGTAAAGGTTAGGAATGTTAGGAAGTTTTGATAGGTGCAAATATATGAATGTATGTATTATTAATTTTATGTATATTTGTAGATGTAAAATATGTTCAGTGTTGAGAAGTTGAGAATGTTAGGAATGTTAGGAAGTTTTGATATGAATATTTTTTATTACTAAGGTAAAATTAGCAACTTGATTCTGAATTCTAATAAATTAAAGCTCAATCCATGAAGTTTCTAAGGTAACATTAGCAACTTGATTATGAATTATAATATTTTTTATTACTAAGGTAACATTAGCAACTTGATTCTGAATTCTAATACTTTTTATTTCCAAGGTAACATTAGCAACTTGATTTTGAATTCTAATATTTTTTATTACTAAGGTAACATTAGCAATTTGATTCTGAATTCTAATAAATTAAAGTTCAATCCATGAAGTTTCTAAGGTAACATTAGAAACTTGATTATGAATTCTAATAAATTAAAGTTTAGTCCATGACTTCAAAGGTAAAATTAGCAACTTGATTCTAAATTCTAATAAATTAAAGTTCAATGACTTCTAAGGTAACATTGAAATGACTTCTAATAAGGTAACATGCTAAATGACTAAGTACACAATTATTCCAAAATCTAAAACATCAATCCATCTTTGAGCATGATAGCCAATCTTAACATAAAAAAAGAAATGATATAGTTAAAAACATCACAATGGAATGCTGTCCTCAATTATCCGTTCATGGTCATATTTGGACAGTTTTCATTTTCTATTTTTTAAGTTTTTTTTCGATGGAACTTGTACCAATTTTATTCGAGATGCACATACTAAATGACTATACTGACAACATATAACATCAGGTTCATAATCCTAAAAGTAGACATAATTTTCAGTCATACGGGTCTACTGCAAAAAATAGCCTTTTAAAATGATGGATCATCTCTCGTATGTAAATCCGTTGTCATTGTAGTCCTCCAATAACTTCATTTTTCCTTCAATGCATCGCATCAAATAATATTTTACATTTTCATTGTTGTATAAAGGTGCAATCACAACAAAAACATCTCCAGTGCAAATTTCAATTGGCGTTAGATTTTTTAAGTGAATTAAATTGACTATATACACATAGGGTGATGGACAACATTGAACAATAAACAACATCATCACCTTCTCTAACATGATCTGAAATTCTATTGCCATCAGATGATATTTTTATTTCTTCTGATTCTAATTCTTCTATGCTTGCTAGTGGCATTTTCCCTTTTGGATTAATCTCTATGTGTTTCCAATGTTTTACATAGTTGTTCGTTATGTTTTCAAAAACTTTTGTAGATTCAACATTTTTAGTGCAAATATGACAAAAACATGATTGCTTTCTACTGTAAAATGCAAACACATTTTGGAAGGATTTTGTTTGAATAGAGTGAAGTTCTCTAGTCCCATGTATGGTGCTAGCCTTGTATGGTATTGATCTATCTATATCTTGGACCCCAACAAGCCAAAAAAACCTACACAATAAATGATCAATCACAAATGACAACTTTTAATGTTAGTGTACAAATACTTCAATGTTAGTACATACATTTTTTAAAATTGACAATTAATATAAATTAAAAAAATCATGTACATACCTATGCATTTATTTTGATTGTTGACTACAATCATGGCTTAGATGTGATTTACACCATTAGAAAACCTCTGCAGCTGAATGGAATCGTCTAGAAGAATGGTTCATTTTCCATCTTCGAAGTGCTCTTTTTACGCATGCTCCTGCACCATCATGTTCACCTTTTCCATGTCTAGTTTCAAAGAAATTCCAGGGATGTTTAATGTTTAGTGCTTTATGAAGTCGACATAACCAAAAAAATGATCGTGAAGATTTAAATTGTCCCGCACATCCATCTGACCATATCCAATGTTCAGTGAATTTAACTTTACGACTTTTTAGTGAATCATAGAAAAAATTTTCAATACAATGTTGAACAAAATGTGTATTGTGCGTACGATCATCGCAAATATAAAAGTGATATTCTTTAATCACATATCGATTGTCACACGTGCTTTCAATGCCATCAACATATTGTTGAGAATGTCTATATAGAACTTGGACAAATATCGAAACTTGGTCAGAATGATAGTATTCACTTTGAATCTCTTTTTGTGCAGCAAATGTGTCGTTTTCTGCAAAATCAACCACAGACAAAATTGTTCCAACTGGAAAAATTTCATGGGAATGTTTGAATTGAAGGTCTTGCCATCTTGTTCTATGTGAATGCTTGGTATATTTATAAATTTCACTTTTAAATTTCTTGAGAAAGTCTGTCACACATATTTTATTTTCTCGCAAATCAATTCTTTTGGGATGTGCATCACTAGAACTTGTAGAAAAATTGTTGTATTCATATCTTCTCCAATCAACGGTTACATTTGAAAGTGACTGGTCATTATCGACAGAGTATTTATTGTGGAATAAAACAAGATTTCCACAACCATGACAATGTTTCCCATTGACACATTTCTTATTATAAAATACTTCATTGTGATTTCTCTCACATAGAGTTTGATATATGAATTCACGTATTGTGGGAGGAGGTGGTGAATTTGTCCAAAATATTTGACCAAATTCAAGAAACGTGTTGTAATATAATTGAAATTGCACATGATAACGACAACAACATGTGTCACGTATAGTAATAGGTCTAACATACCATGGTTTTTTTTGCACAAATGTAGTGATTGACATATTAATTCCACAATGATCCTCCTTGAATTTATTGAACAACTGTACTTGTGTCATTTCCATTATATGTTTTGGACGACTTTCATATACATTTCATGATACTCTTTGTCGTATCACATCCCTTGAATTTGGTGAAACTCGAGCATGTTCCAACCAATATTTCTGTACAATATATTTAACACCTTCTCCCATTCTATCTTTGTAAGTTTGTCTACAAATAATTGCCCAGCAAGCAAGTTCATCATTTTCATCTATTTGCATTCTGAATTTTCTATGTTTGTATAATGTCTTTCTTGAGGTTCCAATTGCTTGTTCTAGTTGTGTTGTCAAATGTTTTTGTCTAGTACTAGCTGAAACAATTGCTGTCTGAATTGCTCTACGCGCAGCACTGGTATCTTTCTTTCTCGATTTTTCAATTTTTTTTTATTGCATCACCTATATTTTCTATCACATTATGTTTCAGTTTCGACTCTTTTGTGACCTTGTGAATACCCAATAATGATGTAGCACCTTCTAAATTCTTGGATACCAATAAACATCTCAAAATTTATGCTTGTCCTGCTATTGAACGATCCTTGAGAATATCATCATAAATTTTTGTAGCACGATATCATGCAACATGTATGGGTAATTTTTCTCCATATTTGTCGCAATCAATGTCTTCTAACATTTCATCATTAATGGTGAAAGTACCTATACATCAAGTTAAATTTAATTTAACATATGTCAAATAAATTTGGAAAATACATGATATATACATACCATGTTCAATTTATGGATCTTGATTTTGATCTTTAATATTGACTTCATCAACATTAACATGTAAATCACTATTTACATCTTCAACAATGGTCTCTTCAACTTCCATTTGTTATTCTTGTACCCTATTTTCAATTTCCATTTCATCAACAGTGTCATGTAAATCTATTCTTATATCTTCAATTCTCTCTTCCATTTCTGCAACCCTTGCTGTTTTGGTTCTATTTCTGAGTTTTTGTTTTTTCCATGTTAGCATCATCATCATGTTTACGATCACTTTTGTTTTTACAGTTTCTCTTATTTCCCATGATTGCTTAATATCCTTTGTAAAACAATTGAAAAAAAAAAACCTCTTTGAAAAAAACCCTTCTTTGAAAAAACAACTTATATAAATATTTTGGAAAAAAAAAACTCCTTTGCAAAAATACCTTGCAAAAAAGCTCTTTGGAAAAACCCATTGCAAAGAAATAACCTAGTTTGCAAAAATACCTTGGAAAAAAAACTCTTTGAAAAAACCCATTGCAAAGAAATAACTACTTTGCAAAAATACCTTGGGAAAAAAAACTCTTTGGAAAAACCCATTGCAAATAAATAACCTACTTTGCAAGAACATCTTGGAAAAAAAACTCTATGAAAAAACCTCTTGCAAAGAAATAACTTTGCAAAAATAATTTAGAACACAAAATCTTTGGCAAAAGTGCCTTGGGAAAAAACTCTTTGAATGTACCCCTTGGAAATAAATAAGAAGAAAAATACCTTGTAAAAAAACTCCTTTGGCAAAAGAAATCTCCTCTGAAAACCCCTTAAAAAATACAGCACCTAAAAAATTGAAACAAATATGGTGTGGTTAATTGGAGTGTCTACTTCAAAAGGGTATTCGTAGATTTTTTATTTTTATAGTCAATTGAGATAAAAGTGTTACAACTAAAAACATGTTTAAAACTAACAAGGTTTCCCCATTGATCAAATTCAAAAAAATATTATAATTAGTATATAGATCTGTTAGTTACAAACTTATAGTCATCGCAATAGTATATTGTGTGTAGATTGTCATAACATATTTTTTTTTTGCAAAACACAAGTTTAACAATGATTTTAGGGGCGTAACTAAACATGACTATTTTTTAGTCCTTTCATTTTATAAGGAAACGCTGTCAAACATTTTCCAAAATGACATATAAAATCTCAATAAAAAAAATTGAAAAAATTATGAATAGAAAGCTAACATAATTCTCTAAAAGTTTTGTTTTTACTTAAAAGTGAAATTCTAAATAAAAATATCACTTTCATTCGCCCAAAGTTGAAAAACATGAAAAAATCAGATTTATTTTGTTAAAAGACCCCCCAAAATAGACACCCATATTCATGGATTCACCTGGACAAATTCAAGTGGCTCTGGAAGCCAATTGGAGTTGTACATATGTCAAAGTGAGAAATGATCTCAATCCCCCCTAGGTGGACCAATGGAGACCCAACTCAACCCAAACAGTCACGAATCCTCATGTGAACATTAGTGAGGTGTGCTGGGTCATTAATGAGTCCTAGAAAAGAGTGGGAAAGAATATTGAGGTGAGCGGGGTGCTCTAGGTGGCAATAAATGCTCCTGGGAGAGCTAAAACAGGACAAATACACCACTAGCGCACTTGGTCACACATGGACCCCAAAAATCAAGGAGGTAGTGCCCCAATGCATTAATGAGGGAGCACATGGGATGGGTTGACCAAACTAGGGCATTGTTGTTGGTATGAACATGTCAAAATAACCAAATATTTAGCAAAATTAACTCTCCTAAGTCTAAACCATAGGATATCTTTGCATGTGGGAAAATAAACTTAGCCAAAGATCAAAACTATGTACTAAGGGTGTATTAATGCTCCTACACCCCCCCTTAATCTAGACTTAGTACTTCTCATGATTTTGAGGCCTTGGAAACTAAGGCACAAGTCACCTTTTACAAGTTTTATTAATCCATGTAACAGAAGTACAGAGGAAAATGTCATGGGACAAAACCTCTGCTCAAAGAAAATGGATTATGACATAGAAAAATATGCATACACTTCAAACTAAATAAAAATGTCTGTAGGAATATTCTTCTTGGGAAGAAGTGGAATGTGCTCAACCAACTCAGGAATAGTTGCATGATGAATCCTTAGACCATGCAGAATAACTGAAATGCACTGATGGGAGAGCGAATGTTGCTCTTCAAAATTGAACTTCGAACCAAATAGAATGCCATGCCTAAAAGAGACTGAAAATGCTTGAGAATAGGTGACCCCAAGCGATTCATAAGGATCTTTAAGCATCAAATTCGAATGAAGGTTGTAATCAGCTGCAAGAATATGGAACATGAGTCCCAAATGTGCCATGGTGATGGAAAAGGATTTTCCATATTCATATGAACTTGAAGGGACTCTACTAGTGATGGTGGAGGGATATATGGGAAAAATACTGTGAAGTAATGAGAGATATTCACTTGACATCCAAACCTATCCATATTTCAAAAAAATACTCTCATGTGAAGAAAACCCATCTTCCAAAGAAGGTTTTCTATGAACATCAACTAGCAATACATGTTTCCCATTCATAATAGAAGACATAGAGGAGAAGGGTGTAGAATGGATAGATAAATCTTCAGCAGTAGTGATGGCAGCAACTCATATGCTCTCTTCATGAAACATAGCTTCTTGACAAGGAGAGGAAGCCACAGAGGAAGAAATGTGAGTTGGATCATTTGTTGAATCTTTGGCTACTTCTTCTTCTTCATTTTGAATAGCTTCTTGAGAATGGCATGAGACCGAGATCATAGGATGAACACATAAGGAGGTACCCATTTGCTTTCTCTTCATATAGTTGACATCTTATTGCTGCATGACAAGAGCTTTATCTAGATTTCTCCAAATCTTGAATGGGTAATCAATAGAATCAAGGATGTAGTGCATTGTAGGAGGTATAGGTAGACACATAGTTCCATAGGCTCTATCATTGTCATTAAGCCAAGCATCCTTCTCTTGACAAGACTTTGGTTCTCTCACAGCACTAATGGACACATCATAGAGACATTTCCACTTGAGATATGCAAACATCTTCAACTTCCATCCAGAATAGTTGAATGGGGAAAGGAGAGGAACAAATTTTTAATCCATGAAGTTGTTGTAAAACCTGCAATGAAAAACACTCACATAAACTAGAAATATGCCCTAAAAAACAAATGAACCTCACAAGACTTGTTGCAGCTCCAAATAGCTTTGTTACCATGTGAGCATTGCATCTCAAACTAGATCTAGGAGCTAGAACAATTTCACCATCAAAGTGTTGACAAAAGATGCAAGAGAAAACACAGAGACAAAAAATAGTTGGAACAACATATGTGAAAGGTGTTGATTTCTTATCATATTATTATCATACATCATTTATAATACATTGGATGAATTTGAGTGGCTCTGGAATCCAATTGCAGTTGTACATGTGTCAAGGTGAGAAATGACCTCAATCCCCCCTAGGTGGACCAATGGAGACCCAACTCAACCCAAACAGTCATGAATCCTCATGTGAACATTGATGAGGTGTATTGGGTCATTAATGAGTCCTAGAAAAGTGTGGGTGAGAATATTGAGGTGAGTGGGGTGCTCTAGGTGGCAATAAATGCCCTTGGGAGAGATAAAACATGCCAAATTCACCACTAGTGCACTTGGTCAATCCTGGACCCCACAAATAAAGGAGGTAGCACCCCAATGCATAATGAGGGATCACATGGGATGGGTTGACCAAACTAGGGAATTGTGGTAGGTGTGAACATGTCAAAATAACCAGATATTTAGCAGAATTAACTCTCCTAAGTCTAAACCATAGGATATCATTGCATGTGGGAAAATAAACTTAGCCTAAGGTCAAAAATATCTACAAAGGGTGTATTACTACTTCTACAGCTATGACATTTGGCAACAGACAGTACAAAATTCATAAGAAATCATCCTTGAAGATATCAAACTCTCTTCTTACGAAATTGTTGATTTTATTATAATTTTTGTCATAAGGAAAAACATTGCAAAGAGCATGTAGAGGAAAACAATAATGATGTTCATCACAGAAAAAATAACATCAAAATGTTAGCAAAAAATATCTCTAAAGAATCTAATTCATTTGTCCTTCCAACCTTAGATACTGACCGCTCTAAATACAACAATTCAGTCATGAATCTTAGGAATGCATAATTCCATCACTACTTGTGCCCCCGACTGAAACTAAAATATATATGAAAGAAAGAGAAACTTTGGAACTTAGGAAGAATGGGGAAAATTTTCAAGAAGGATGCATCCTATCCTTACATGATCAAAGTAAAAGAGGGTAGTGGTATATTGATAGTGTATGCTTTAAGCATATGATAGGGAATAAAAAAAATTCCCTAAAATTTAAAGAAGATAGGGAAGGAAAAGTTTACTTTGAAGATAATGGATCTACAAATATTCTTGGAAAAGGCATGGTAAGTCTTGGAAATAACAAGACCAAATATGATAATTTCCTATTTGTTGAGAATATGAAGCATAACTTGTGTTGGGTGCTATAAATGCCCTTTTTCCTGACCTATCTATCCCTTTTCCCTTGATTTTGCCTCTTATTTATAATCAAGTCATTACCTTCCCAAAGAACACGAATGTATTTCAAAGGTATAATTCATTATTGCTCTATTTCATTAATGCTTCATATTGTTTAAGGTTATGAACTTTATCTTTGAATTGTGCTGACTCATGATTGGTTTTATAAGAAAAGTTCAGAATCTCTAGATGTTCTAGGTATAATAGCTCATTGAACTCGGGAGGTAAACAATTCCTGGGGCCATTTTCCCTTTTTATGATCTAGCCGAAGTCGTTGATGAGATAAACTCAGATTTTTTTCCACGTAACCAAATGAAAAAACCCAATCATCTTCCTTCATCAGCTGGAATACATTCAGCCTTTGAATAATTCAGATTAAAAGCTCATTCATGATTATGAACTAATTCCATGTAATGCAATAATAGATGTAACTGTTTCTATTTTGATTCGAAAGCCTGAAGATCGTAGATATTCATGGATGCCCGATATTAGTGGATCTAAACTAATTCATCCCTGTATAAATATGAATAGGAAAATTAAGCGAGGAGGTTGGTAATATTGAAGAAGGATTGTAGCAAAGAGGATATTGAACTATACTTTAATCGTTTTAATAAAAGAAGCAACAATTGTCAATATCTTTGTGTTATAGATTTCAGTAAGCCTTTAACAACATCTCTTTTAGAAGGTCAGGTCTCGCCTTCTTATATAGTTGTTGGTGTTAGTAGACGTTTTAGTTTTAATTATTTTCATTTGGTGTGGAATTCCAATTAGGGATATTTTCAGATAGTTGCAATAGTAGTTATCATATAATTGCATCATTATACTTTGCTTTGGTTTGGTGCACAACAATGTGGTGTGAATAGTAGACTCTGTAGAGTAATTTCCTTTCTTATGCAAAGTGTGCTAATTAGTATCGTTGTTACAGTCATGCTCAACTCCTATGCATTACTATTATTTTTTTTCATAGAATTTGTTGAATTAGATAGATCATTATCTTCATGAACTGAATATTTTGGTGATGTTTTGTAGTTCTCTAAATTTTGTATTTAATGATTTAACTTCTTACAAAAGAAGTTCTAGTTAATTTATTCTTAAATCAGTAGTTGTAGTATTGGTATTGTAAGAATTAGCAATTCTTTGAGTTCTTAGATTGATAATTTAGATTGGTTTTGATAGGGAGTTCAGTTGACTGAGAAGTTGTTAGGTTGCATGATATGAATTTCATTAATCAACTATTGAAGTGTTTATGCATATATTTCACTTAGTTACCTTTGAAATAAACAGACTTTCCTGGGTCAACAATTTATATTGAGAACTCCACTTATTACTAAAATTAATGAGCATATGAGTGACCATCATTTTGCATCGTTTCCAGGGAAGGTAATTGGTAGACATAAAGAGTAGTTGATTGGTTCAATTTATTTAGCTATCCTGATTTTTGGGTTTGAAGGGACAATAAGATATGGTGAATAGTTGTGCATCCTACAATAGATCGAATGGGTTCCTACCCCGATGATCAAGTATGATTATTTAAGCTTGGATGAATATGAGAAGAAAAAAACAGGAATCCCCCAGAAGCACTAACTTTGCAGGTGGAAGAGGCCGAGGACAGAACCAATGTCTAGGAAGACATGCATTCATTACCGAGATAATTACTAGGGTTGATTCTTCTACTGGAGCTTTACATCAAATATCCTCTTCCGTAAGAAGGAGACTTGTCCTTCGTAGGATGGATTCATTAGTATCAACTATGGAGAAATCGGTAAGTGCTTTAACCCCACCTAGTAGTCCTTTGAAGCGACCACCAAAGGATAGGGGAAGTTCTATGGGGTCAATAAAAATAGAGGAGATCTATCGAATCAATGGGCATGAGGCTGATAAGGAAGAGTGATTGAAATTTCGACAGGAATTTGAGGATCTGAGAAATAAACAAGAGAAATACAATGATGAAATCCTAAATAGGGAGTGGGGGACAATGAGGACAACCAACATGAAGAAAAAGTTGCTACCCTACAGTTCCCCGCTTGATAGACAACTGGACAGGATCCCATGAAAAATATCTCACCCTCGGTACTGCCAAATTTCCATGGTAAGTCCACTAAATATCTAGATGAATTCCTTTTGAATTTGATATCCTATGTCGAAGCTATGATTATATCTCTAGTGTGCAGAAGTTGAAATTGTTTCCTGCCACTTTGAAAGGAAATTCCTTACGATGGTTTATGAGTTTGGGTGGTAAAAGTGTTACAACATACGATCAAATGAAATAAGTATTTCTTGCGAAGTACCAAGATTATTGTAGGACTAAGGACAAGAGAGAGGAATTATTCGAAATGGTGCAGAAAGATGATGAAATCTTGGAGGACTTTGTAGAAAGAATCCTATATAATGTGCAAATATCATACCATACTAATATTGGGAGTGATGTTCTCAAAATAAATTTATTATGAGGGATAAGAGAAGATTGCCTCGATATGATCAATTTATTAGGAAAAGGGGACATCTTTAATGAGTCATTTGATAATATTGTGGATCTATGTCGAAGATACTCCATATCTTCTTCCAGAACCAACACAAGAGACTGAGATGTCCTTGTTAGTTTTTTATCATTCAAGGTAGCATTATCTTAGGATCTTATCTGAGAGAATAACATGCACAACAATAAACACAAGAGACAAGAGACAAAAAGAATTTTCCTCAGGGAAACCATAAAGGAGAAAACCCCGCAACTTCCTCAGAGATAGAATCAACACCAAAAGCAAAAGTAAAACCTAAAAACATAAACATGATATTCGACAGTAGTTGTCTCTTTCTATGATCCCATCTTCTTCTCTCTCACTCATGTTCCCCAGTGAGTGAGTGTGTGTGTGATAAATAGAGAGTCTCACGAGTCTATTTATATTCTTTCGTTCACTTATCCTTTAACTCTTTTATGTAGGCTTGATTAATCCTAACTCATTTATGTAGGCTCGAGTAACCACAACATGGGTACTAATGACCTGACTTAAATTAACTCACCTAGGGCCAACTTATCTAGGAGAGTCTAATAACCCTAGTGCCCCACAACTGCGGGGACTTTAACCCTTGATCAATAGGAGGGTTACCCACAATGACTTTACATGACTTGTTTACATTATTGAATCTCCCGATAGGAACATCGGGGCATGACATGACTCAAATACATTACAGACACTTCCTAGAATAAACATCTGGGTACAATACATAAGATATACAAGTGAATACATTCTGAAGTTACAAATACATCAACACTCCTTCTTAACTAGGAAGGTATTCTCTTGACACAATTTATTAGCACAGGTCTTCTTCTCTGTATCATCTGGATTATCATTGAGTTCTCATCATCTTCATATTCAAGTCATCTTCATCTTGATCTAGATCATCAATCGATCTGGATCATCACAGCTGGATCATCATCACTGGATCTAGATCATCACTGGATCTGGATCATCACTGAATCTATATCATCACTTTTGGATTATCATCACTGGATCTGGATCCTCACTCGATATGGATCATCATCAATGGATCTGGATCATCACTCTATCTGGATCATCACTATTGGATCATCACTAGTCATCACCATGGGTGTTATCTCTTAATTCTTCTCGTCACAGGAAGTTCTATAGAGCCAGCCCTTTTTCATGCTAGTTGTAGGCCTAGCCTCCAAGCAGGTCTTGATCTTCTTCAACACTTATATCTTACCATGGGAAGAACAAATCCTATCAACCATGTAAGAAAGGAACAACACTTATCTCTTACCATGGAAGGAACACATCCTATAAACCATGTAATAAAGGCTCAACACTTACATCTTACCATGGGAGGAAAACATCCTATCAACCATGTAAGAAAGGCATTGCACTTGTATCTTATTATGGGAGGAACACATCCTATCAACCATGTAAGAAAGGCTCAACACTTACATCTTACCATGGGAGGAACACATCCTATCAACCATGTAAGAAAGGAACAACACTTATATCTTACCATGAGAGGAACACATATTATCAACCATGTAAGAAAGGCTCTCAACCCCAGGCTGAGTGTCAGTCCTAGACTGAACCAAATTCTTGGTAACTGACCAGGTGTCTCCATTTTCTTAGAGAATGGCCTTTACTATTTAGATCTGATCATGTGGGATCCAATCCCACATTCATATCAAAATGGCTCAACACTCATATCTGACCATGGAAGGAACCAACCCTCTTAGCATGACATAATGGCTCAGCCCTTACATCTGACCATGGAAGGAACCAATCCTCTCACCATGTTAGAATTTCTCATGGATTCATCACTTTTCCTTGGAGGGAACCTCGATTTGGAGAACACCAAGCTTCTCCCTGAAGTACTCAAACTTCACTCTAGCTAATGGCTTAGTCAACACATCAGCTATTTGTTTGTCCATCGCAACATACTGGAGCTTCACTGCTCCTCTTTGCACCATATCCATGATATAGTGATATTTGATCTCGATATGCTTCTCCTTGTCATGGAACACCGGGTTCTCAGACAACTTCACACAACTATGGTTGTCGCAATATATACAAGTAGCATCCAACTGGAGATCAAATAAATAAGACAGTAGCTTCCTTAGCCATACTTCCTCACAACTAGCTGAACAAATTGTGACATACTCTTATTTAGCTGTACTCAGTGCCACACAGGCCTACTTCTTGCTAAACCAAGAGATCACACCTGATCCCATACTAAAGCAACACCCTGAGGTGCTATTTCTATCGATGGCACTGCTTGCCCAATCTGAATCAACATAGCCTTCCAGGTTAATCTTCTGATCAGCCTTATACTTGAGCCCATAATCAAATGTACCCTTTAGGTACCTCAGAATATGCTTTGCAGAAATCAAGTGATCATGTCTTGGATCTGTCAGGAACTGGCTCAAGGTGTTCATAGCAAAGAAAATATATGGTCTTGTATTCATCAGGTACATCAAGGACCCAATCATTTGACGATATAGTGGCATCAACCGCTTTTGATGAAGAATCACTCAATAGCTTTAGGTTTGATGCCATAGGTCTGGTCATGGCCTTGCAATCCATCATCCTAGCCTTGCAATCCATCATCCTAAACCTCTTCAGGATCTCTACTACATACTTCCCTTGTCCGAGGAAGATTCCATCTGCATTCTGCCACACCTCCATGCGTAGAAAATAGTGCATCATACCCAAGTCCTTCATTTCAAACTTGGCAACAAGCCTCCTTCTTGCAACTTTAATGAGTTCCTCTTTTATGTCA
This sequence comes from Pseudotsuga menziesii, assembly GCA_001517045.1. Lineage (NCBI taxonomy): Eukaryota > Viridiplantae > Streptophyta > Pinopsida > Pinales > Pinaceae > Pseudotsuga > Pseudotsuga menziesii. Next base: position 698,998 of record LPNX010802271.1, on the reverse strand, counting down.
GGAACAAATCATTGACATATAACAGGACCATCACTGGTCTTCCACCTTCAACCTTGAAGCAAATGTTGGAATCCGCTTTACTCTAAGTAAAGCCTAGATTTATCATCAATCTGTCCTTCTTGTCGTACCATGTCGAACCTCAGGATCTTCTGCATCCACTCCCTCTGAAGTGGAGCATCATTCTCCCTCTGTATTTCATACTCTATGCACTGAAACATTATGTACCGAAGCGACAAGTAGCTTCCTCTGCTACTAATATTCTATGTATCCATCTAGGATCACCGGATACCAAGATCCTCTATCTTGAAATTTTTCAAAAGTTCTTCTCACACCCATCTGTGAGCTTGTCATCCTCTATAGACTTTCATCTTCAACCTTGTAGCAAAGGTTCAGATCTTCATCAAGCTCCTCATGTATGTGTTATCCCATGGGTGTCTTCTGAGCTCATACAAGGCCTTCTTTCATTTTCACACATGATTATGCCTATGATGTGTCTCAAATCCCACTAGCTGCAAATGTCTCTTCGTAGTCTATGCCTTCTTTTCATGAGAAGCCTCATGATACGAATCTTTCCTTGTATCCCACGATGTTTCCATCTACTGCATGATGGAACTATGAACTTCCCTTCACATATCAATACTGTATCCTAGACATCATTCTTCTTGAACTGTTCTTCCCTTAATTCTTGGTTACTTCTTCATAGCTGGAAGGTTCTGCATCAATGATGTCGCTGCATTTGTCATATTATTCTTCATCTTGAACTTTCGTCACTTGTTCTTCGGAACAAGTCTCATCCTTCTTTGCTTGTAGGCGATTTTACGCGATCTTTCCTACAAGTCAAATGCATTAGTTGTATGGTTAGAAACATTTCATAAGGTATATTCATAATGAAAAATTATTTTGCATCAAGATATATGATTATGCAACTATTTTTATCCAATACAACATTCATCCATATGTCACAGAAACTTTCATATTCCTTCCATCTCTACCAGGACAACATTGAGATTGTGCACTAATCCAATATGTCAGCAAAGAGGTTTTTGTTACAAATGTTAAATTTAAATATTAAGCTAGGTTAATTTTAGTAAATGTTTGTAATTAAACTAAGAGGTGACTTGAAAAGTCAACTCTCTTCCCCTCTTAAGGTATAAATACCTGGGGCAATTATTATTGTAAACCATCTTCTTCATATTTATTACTTATACATTTTACATTACATTTCTTTTCTCCTCCATCAACATTTATGCCATTTCATTGGTATCAGAGCCTCTCGGCTCTCGGCACCATCCACCACCATATCACCTTCGCTGCACACCTCCTCTTTACCGTCCACATGCTCATGCTGCACTCTATCTCCACCTCCATCCTGCTCCACCATTCCGCCTCTCCCCAACACCCCTCCTCCCGCTTGCTCTCCAATACCAATTTAATATTAAATAAATTATTAATATTAATATATTTTTTTTAATATTATTATTAAACAAAACTGTATTATAATAATAATAATTATTATAATTATTTTAAAAAAAAATCGTGGCAGGATGGCATCATATCGCAAACAAAAATAAATCCACACACTACTACATTTCGACCAAAAATCCGACGGCCATCATGTCGGATTTTCGACACTTTCCTGTCGCATGTAAGACACTTTGATTTTTTTTTAAGTGTCGGAAACTTGTCGTCGGTTATCTGACACCTGAGTAACTGTCGGTTAAGCGACACTTCAGTAACCGTCGGTTAAATTTAAAGCGTCGGTTAAGCGACAGAATATCTTCGACGGTAGTGAAATTTTTTTGAGAAAATAACCTTCATGCCGTCGGTTAAGCAACAGAAGGTCCATCAGATAAGCGATGGTTAGTCCATTTTTTTTTTTAAAAATATTGCAAAAAAGATTGAGGAGCCGTCGCTTAAGTGACGGTTATAGAGAGTAACCGTCGGATAAGCGACATCAAGAACTGTCGCTTAAGTGACGGCAGGGAATTTAAAAAAAAAAAAAAAAATCAAAATTGGGTACTTTGCATGTTGAACTATTGATGTGTAAGTTGGCTTGGTCATTGCCTGCATTCGAGCCTCGAAGTTGGCTATATCAATCCCTTGAATGTGGATCTCAATTGGTACAGGATGCACACTAGGTGGAAAATTGAAAATCCCATGTGCAGTAGCACCAATCCACTCTCCAAGATCTTTAGCATTTGCAAGTGAAGTGGAAAGCGCAATAATACGGATACGATTTTCAATTTGGCTTGAAATATACCTCATTCTAGATACAATTACCTCCAAGATTGGACCACCCTCTCCTCCAATTAAATGAAGTTCATCCACAATGAAAAGGCTGACTTGCTAAACCAATTTGCGCTATTACCATCTCCGAGACAAAGCATCCCATTTCTCTGGTGTGCTTATTATTATCTGGCCCTTTTCAAGGAGCTTCAAATCAGTTGCAGATTCACCTGTTAGCTCAACTACTTTCAGTTCCAATCCTTTGCCAAATTTCTGCTCCCAATCCCGATATCGCTCTTTGGCAAGAGCTTCTATAGGAGCAATATAGACACATCGAAATACATTGTCTGTGCCTTTTTGATGCAATCGTAGTAAAGCAAACTCAGCATAGATAGTCTTACCGCTACCAGTAGGTGCTGCAACTAAAACATTATCATCTGAGCTATAAAGCATAGTAAATACCTGAGTTTGAATAGGATTGAAGTGTCTAAAGTGTTGATAAAGTGCTTCATATGAGGGATTTCTTAACGCAGACACAGGAAGTGGCTGCAAGTCTAGCAACTCAGTTGGAGGTGGGTATTTCTCTGGCAAAATAATATGTCTAAATGAAAATGGAAATATTGTCTGTGACCCTAACCACTTATCAGATACAACACGAATAAAG
>LPNX010802271.1:607671-694758 GCA_001517045.1 Pseudotsuga menziesii | reverse complement strand
CATTAGTATTATCAACACAGCAAATGTACTCCTTAGTGAAATTTCTCTTTGAAATATAACTTAAAAGTTTAAAATATAGCTTCCACAATTCTATGATTTCAAGATAGTTTATGAGCACTATATACAATAGACAACCAATACATTGCTCATTGCATGGTCCATGAAAATCTAAACTTGTAAATGTAAAGCTGATAGAGTTTATTCTAATCACACTTCTTTTTATGTGAAATCATGGTATTCTTTAGTTTCATCTAAATGACGGTCCATTCACCATACCTAATGGTTAATTAATCATCTTTATCCAGCTACAAATTTTTATGACATATGCCTGGCCGTTAGTATTTCACTCTATAATATCTATCAAGTCCAGAAGTATAAGCATTCATTTTCTATGTCATCGTAATCTACAGCATTAATCTCAGGCTTCAATACAATCATCATCACAAAGACTAATGATCCATATTGCTCTTTTCCAACGGTCTAAAAGCTTTGTAATCCCTAGTTTCTATTTGAATATTAGCAAATACATATATGTCGAGCAATATCTTCTGTTTAAGGACACGAAGTTGGTGCTAACCATTATCCACACTGAGCAATTTATTATGCTCAATGGGGCAAAGACGATCCTTACATTATCCATTCTGTTCATTCATGACCACTATTTTATTTATTCTATAGCCTATACAAATGAACACTGTTTTATTTATTCTGTCAGCCTTTGATTCTCCACTTAATAGGCAGGGACTATGCTACTAGGATCCAGGCAAAGAACACTTCTTTACTTCACATTTCTAGCCGAGCTTGGTAGGTAAAATCTGGTATACTCGGTAAGTGGTAAGTGGTAAACCGTCGGTAAGTGGTAATGGGGATGAGCCATGATGAAAGATGTCAGCACTATTATATAAAAAACCTGGATTAGTTACAAGCTTTAATGAAATCATGAATGATCACAAAATAGGCCAGGGGGATTATCGTGGTTCAACATTTTGTAAAAGGAAAATCTACATCATTTTCCTCAATCCCATATGCCACACCAATGCATTATCAAGTTGGATTCATTTGAAAGTGAAGCACATATTACATTAGAAATCAATATATGCGTAGGTCAAGGCCAACACATCTGGGGGTTTGGACAAGTATCTCACATTTGGAGCTCTAGATAAGATAAGTGAACCCCATCGTAATAAAAGCACTGGTTATTCATAAATATCAAAGTGTGTTGTTGTAGTTATTCTTCCTTATGTTCAGTTATGTGCTTCAACCCTATCTAGGGCTTTTTCATTGAGTGGGATCTAGTGCATTTCATAATATGGTATCAGAGCCAGGAGATCCTCGTGGCTGAGTTTAAGCAATCGATTGCAAGAGAAGAGGGAAGTCAAACTTCCATTTGAAGAGCCACCAACGTACCAACTATTTCCGTACATAAATTCTTGGCATCTAGTTCGATTTGCCTTGACCACCGGTCTTTGGAGAGAGACATGGCAAGAATGAAGCTGCCATTATTTTAAAATAGTTGGCAGGTCAGCCACCAAATTGTACAGCAGTACAACAGACACTAGACATCATGCAGTTTCATGCCAAAGCCGCCATGATGAGGTAGATCATTTCAGATCTGCTTGGAAGATAAAGTACATGGAGGACTTGTTATGACAGAGACTATGCTGAAGAGATTTTATTTGGATAAAGGAGCAGCCATCCACCAATAGAAGCAGTAGCTATTGTTTAAATGTGCCTCTATCAGCCAATAGAAGCACCAGCTGCCATTACATGAGCTTGTATGCTCCTCACTCAGTAGAATCCAACAGTTAATCAATTGTGTTCTTAATAAACCTCTGCCTCGATTTTAGCTGCTTTAAGTTTTAGTGGAGATTAAAGATTGTTGGCAGAGTTTTTTGACTGAATGATAAAGTAGAGGTATATTGTTAGTCACCCATTGATAGATCAATCACAGACCAGAACAAACAGACACAACATTCACAGGTATAAATTTTTCCTACAGAATTCGTTTTAGCTGATGTGGGTTTTCAGTTCAAGCAGAAGGAATTATATTTCCCATTTCATAGAGGGCAGATTTAAACAGATGATTGTAACTGTTTGTCCACCATTGGGATTTACAGCTGCTAATTGAATTTCAGCCTTTACATTTCCACAGCAATTTGTTTTGGAAGTTAAGCATGGAAATACCATACGAAAAATACTTTGATCATAATTTCCATACTTGGAAAGTGAAACTCCAGATGCAGCTAATCAACAAGAACTTGTGGGAAATAGTAGAAGGCACTGAACAATCACCTACAAATTCAAATAAAAATATGGAATGGTAGAGCAGAAATGATAAAGCCAAAGCCATTTCGTGATATTCAGAGTTACAACATACTTGGTTTTGCAGCAATTTTAAAAATTAGTAACTACAGACAATTTCAGCATAAGCCAGAAGTTAATAAAAAAACATGTATCAGCTGGCAGAAATAAATCTACTATGGACTGTTTAAAAATGCATGCATTTAACCTTGAACTGCTTTGTCAAAGTCGTAGCTTGACACCATATTCAGTTATAACAGGCCAAAATTCATATAGATGAAAATTGTGGGAAACAACCAATCTTTCCTTGTGACATAAGATATTTGTACAGTTTTATCTTTCCTATAGCCAGTCCCAGTACTCGATACTTTTATGCCTGCCAAAGATTTGAGAAAAAAAACATCTATACGTGAGAGGAATTAGAACCCCAAATTTTACATCATTATAATATTTTAATATCATGAGGATAAGAAAGCCCATCAACAAAGTGTTAATTTCATTAACAGTGCGCTAAGTATATTGCCAGATAGAGCTATTAGTAATTAGTAATTACCCATTTCCACAACAACTTGACAGCAATTGCATTTCTCACAAAGAGTTTACAAAATGCATGATATGGTAAATTTTACATGGTTGTGGATTCCAGTAGGATAAATTCCTATAGGAATCAGTGGAATACCCTTTGAAAAAGCACTTGTATACTGTTGGGGCTTAGATTATGCCTCTTCATACACCAAGAAATTAAGTTTGGACGTCTAGTTCTTCTACATGAATTGCTAATTGATGCCATCAATTTTTTTATGAATAGGTAAGATTGCACTTGTACCTGCTGGACATGTGACATATTTAAGTCACAACATCAGTTAATTCCAAAGTTTAGAGAATGTTTCAACTTTCAGAATATGTTTCTTACCCTCACAAATATTTCCACCTATGTTGCAGGAAACTAATTTTTAAAATTGCTGGAGAACAAAATGTCACAAATCTGTAGGTAATGGGACATTCAATAGTAGTCACCAACTTGATAAAGGGTATATAAAGGATGAAAAACTTGATATATAATGTTGTTTGGCTGTTAAGATTTGAAATTGTTGCTGTCTTTTCCTTGAGAATCTTACCTCTTCTCTCTATTAGTGTGCATTTTGGTGTATAATAGTAAATAAAAGCAATGTTTGGACATTGCTGTACAACAGAGCACCTCGAAATCACTGAATTAAATGATTGACTATTTATTTTATTGAAAATCCATTCATTATCTAGATGATGAAGAACAATTTAGCCTAATCCATCTATTATTAGGGTGGCTGTTGAAATCCACCTATTTTTATGTCTCCACCGATGAGAAAATCCTATTATCTGTAAGACTGTCTTCCCTAAAGACAAGTCACAGTGGTGGGTGTGTTTCTGCTCATCTGTGTATGTATCAGAAATTGAAGTGTATATATAATACTGGGGCATGCCTGTTTATGTGGGTTTCCCATTATGCCAACCTATTGAGCTGTTGACTGACACTGTAGCCAATATGGAAGGTAAAATGAGATTCAATCTCCTTAACAAACTCCATAGCCTCTTTGTAACATATCATGACAATCAAAGTCTTTAGATCTCAGATAGGCACCCAAATATCTGAATAAATAAGAAAGGAAGATAGAGCATGTAGTGAGTGATCTCTAAGTGGTTAGTATCCTTCACTATTAAAAAAATCTCTTATCTGTTACATGCATCGCAAGTTATCCCCTTCCACAGTCATTGACTGACACAGATTAGAAAAATAGGAAACCTGACTACAGTATTTTCCTTTTTTGCTTGAAAAACTAGTTACCCTAGTTAGAACTATGACCTATACTTGCAAGGATTGCGAGTATGACCCTGGGACAATCAATGACATGGCCCAGAAAATAGAGAACTATGACATGGCCCAAAAAACCTTGAAACTTCCATCAGTGGGATCTGCCAAGTGGGATCTGCCAGGTGTGGAGATAAATGGCGGTATAACATATATCATAGATGATTCTTCAGATAAAAAATGTCTCCTGCATTTTTGAATGGCTTATTGAACCACTGAGAAAAGTCTTCTGATGAATTGAAAATGCTTGGTAGCAAGAAATTTAGCAGAGCCCAGAGTTCCTCAAGATTATTCTATGAACAAAATGCATGTTAACAAGAAGACTTGGCAGAACACTAAAAAAACCATAACTATAATATTTATTCTACGCAAGGCCTGTACTTACAAACAAACAACATGACAGTAAGAAAAATACAAGCACAAAATCCATAAGAAACAGTTTAGAGTAATCATTGAAAAGAAGCATGAAATAATAAGACTGGAAGCAATGAGCAGCAATGGCTTTTAGAATTACTCACAAATATTGATAACCCTTCATAATTAGTTACCTATTGCCAACAGTTCAGAACAAATAAAAACAAGTTTCAATTCAATAACTACCCAACCTGGAGTGGCGTTCCTGTGAGCAGCAATCGATGACTGCTTTGGTAGTGCTTCAACTCAACATTCAGTTTGCAAGATACATTTTTTATGCGATGTCCCTCATCAATTATGATATAATTCCATAAAATTTTACTCAGTCTTGGTCGATCATGTTTGTTCATCAAGTATTCATATGTAGTTAAGAGCACATTGAATTTCTGCTGAGAAATGCTCTCCCTGGTTCAACCATAAACAAATGCAAAAAATGCAACAGAAGTTAGATATTCATTATCTTTGCCATCATAGAAAGTCTCCAAGTAAACCAGAACAGTTTGATGCTTGAGTTTTACTTGAATAATCGACGACAATCTTCAGGAGAGCCTGTATATGCAATTTTACTGATGCTAGGGGCCCAAAAGCTAATTTCACTTAGCCAACGAGACAATACAGATGAAGGCACTACTACCAAAAAAGGTCCTCTGTCATTCTTCTTTTCCATCAAGTAACATATTAATGAAATAACCTGCAAAACCCCAGCACATAGAATTTTATTTTACAGTTCATTTAGTGACTGCATGCATTATTTATTGGCTTAAATTCCTTATTTCTATTAGAACAAATATTGAAGCCAAGAGAATCACACTATTATCAAAAGGCCTCTCTATACAACCAAAAGAGCTCTATTATTCAAAGGATTTGTACCAAGACCTAATAACAACACTAACTATAATATCAATTATCAGTAAAGTGCTGATAGATTAATCAGGAAGTGGACCAGTATTATGATTTTTCCCAAAATTATCATTAAAACTAGAAAAGAAGGAAATCCTTTTAGTGTATGCTAGCAGAGCTAGTGATTTTGCATATAAACCAGATCCATTAAGAATAGCATCAAACTGAGATCTGGCAGGGATATATTTCCCAGCCATACTAGGACATATGCTATCTTGACTGGGCAATCCAGAGTGCAGACATGAAAACAGCTATATTCAAAGAAAACCTACTCCAGAAATAGCAACATAAAACAAAACTAACAAAAACGAATCTACAGATTCAAGCCCTAGTCATCACGAAAAACCACTACAATCACCCCTAGCTTTCTATGTTTCAACTTTCAGTTAAATTATCATTTATGTGATACATAAAATTTATTATTTTGAACCAACTCTATATCTGACAATTTTGAATAAATTTTACGTCCATACCATATGCATCCATATACCCATATCCTGGTAAATGAACATCTAGCCCAAAATTTTTGAAAACTTGTCCTGTAAAATTAATGTCATTTATATATCCAATTGTAAATCTCAGCAGACAAAGGAATTAAAGCAATTATGATGCACTTAGCCTAAAGAGACACTGATCAGTGGCCATGGTTCTGATTTCTTCTTATGCTATAGATTCTGCATTAATTATCATTGAAACTGACAAGAAAGAAACCTTTTTAGCATAAGCTATCAGATCTACAGATTTTGCATAACACCAGATTCATTTCAGAATTGCATCCTACTTAGGTCCAGCTGGGATATATTTTCCAGCCTCCAGGACATATGCTTTCCTGAGTCAGTGATCCAGACAAGAAAAAATTCATATCCAAAGAAAATATACTCAATAAATAGCAACATAAAACTTAGCAGCTTTGCACCAGAACCAACCCTCTCAGCTCAACTAATGACAGAACCTGCACCACCAACTAGATCACACTGCCACTCAACAAAAATCATGCCCAACAATCCAGTCTGCAGCCAGAAATGAGGAAGCGGTCTAATCAAACTAACATCTCAGTGGAATTTTCAATTGGCTCAACACCTTCTACTTTGTTTAAGTTAAATGTGTCTTGTTACCCCCTGTTTTGTATGGGTGTCCGCTTGTGAATTTCTTCACAACTTTGATAGGGGATGACAGGTTAATGGAGATTTGGATAGCATAGTATCGATGCTTTCCTTTGTGATGATGCCTTGGGTTCTTGATGTTGATGCTCTGTGATTGATTGATGGAGAATGATGTTGCACTTGTTCATGGTATATAGTTTATCTTCTTCATGAGCCCTCTATTGTTCTTGATGTATTTGACACCTAAATAATGTGGTCTTTCATTATGCATGGAGCACCCTGGTATCTCACTCACTTGGCATGACATGACGAAATGGATGGTATGGTGGCCTTTGGGCCTATATTGATGGGTCACAGCCTCAGAACTCCAAGAATAGTTACCAGTATCGAGTGCTTAAATATCCAAGAAGTTTGTGCAAGTCTTCCATCCCTATTTCATTTGGAAGTTCTTCTCATGGCTTTTCATTCTTCAAATGCATTTGAAAAAATCAAAATGGCAGAGAATATTTTTTCTACCCTTAGCAATGTAAGTTGTCCTCCAGTGGAACTTAACAGCACACAATTGGTTTGCTGGTCTTTGCTAGATGGCTAATCAGTCAACTGATACACTCCCCAAAGACAAATACAACAATATTGGAATAAGAGGAGAGAAGAATAGTTAGCATAACAAAAGAAGCAAGAAGACACTACAAAACATAGGAAAGGATGCCCTTAAGGCTCTACGAGTCATACAGGTCAAGGTTGGTGAAGAGGAAATAAAGAGAAGAAATTTGGGGTGACAAAAAAATGTCTTCAACCACAGGAGAACCCAGTGGAGCCTTGTTTGATTGGAATTTGAAGCGGTGTACATAAAATATGTCAATATTACAACCCCTAAAATGTCAAGATGACATAACTGAAGAGAGGATATTCAAATTTACTATTTTTCCAAGGATCAACTAAACTTTCCAACACTACCAAGACAATTGATGCAATGTGTAAGAACATGTTTGTCATCAATTTTTCTCATGAACCATTTGCTTCCATAGACTGACTCTTGGTCCACAACCTTCTAATATGAAAACAAGGATGAATTTTGGAAGTAGGATTGCATGACTTTTCTATGTCCTACTGCAATCTAGAACTATGCTGAGGGAGAGTATTCATTAGAGAACAATGACTGGCGAAATGGATTTCATTAGTTATTACCTTACTTCAAAGAATTTCAACCAGGAATACTTTTTAGCTCAGGTTTTCCACATACCTGGTGTTATGGAAATACAAGGATAAGCATAAATGTATTAAAATAAGTTTCCAATTGATGCTGAAGTTCTGATCCCTTGCACGACTTACAAACCCTAGGAATGACAGTCAGAATCTCCTGGAACAGAATTTTCTTGAAAATCAGGGTAAGAGCATCTGGGATAAGCTCTTCCCATGGACGATTGCCTCCTTCGATAATGTCTTGCATCCTCCAATACTCCCCGCTAAGATTATCACAGAACAAAAGCGCCACCGCCTCATCGCCTCCAAGTCAGCTGAGCCTACCCATTATCCCTTAAATCCACCTGATCTCGTACAAATCCTTCTACATTTACGCCTTAGGTGCCACAACTATACTTTCCACCATGCATTGGAACAATATTTTGCACATCTTGGTTTAGTTAAATCTCAATATTTTCCCCTTCACCGTTCATTCTCTGCCTGTGATGAACAAAAATCAATAGTCTAAAGCCAGAAACCCTCGTCTACTGCTCCAGAACCAGACCGTTCATTTCACAGACGTGCCACTTTTTTACTTCAAGTTTCATCAATCCAAAGACTAGTTAAAATATTCCAAACCCCTACTTGCTGTGAGTACCTACTAAAACCTTCAAAAACAAGCAAGAAACAACCCGTTTTTGCAATACTCAAGATGATTTCAAATGCAGAAAATGCATCCACCCCTCCAATTCACAAGCCCTTCCCTCATACACCAGAATCCACTAAATGCTCAAAAATAAACCCCAAAGCAAACCATTCCTAAGAGATTAGCGCCAAACTTTAACAAGAAAAGAAAGAAAAGAAAGCATGAGTTCTTGAATTCGCCGCTTACTAACAAGCCGTCGCTTAAGCGACGGTTGTGGCCACATTTACAAAAAAAAATTATCTTTGTGATTTTTGGTACAGTTAAAAAAAAAAATCCACGCGCCGTCGAAAGTAACCGTCGGATTTTGGATCGAAATGTAGTAGTGACATTTAGTGCCGAGAAAAATCCAATCACAAGATCAATGGACGCTCGGTTCGACCAAATCAATGAGAAGATTAACAAGAACTACAAGGAATTCCATGCAAAATATCAAACAAACGAGTGACAATTTGACGTCGAATTGGACACAAATCATGTCACGAATGGAGAATACCTTCCTCACTCTACAAGAAGACCAAAAGAAAAATCAGGCAGTTTTCACTGCCATCTTAGACAAATTACAAATATCTAATGACCCGCATCCAAAATCTCCAAGAACACCGGAGCAGCCAGATCCTCTATTCAATATGTTGTCCTCGAACTCATATACACAAGGATGCCAAATGCGGGTGAAAGCTGAGTTACCCAAATATGACGGGGATGAATGACAATGCATAGCATGGATTAACAAAGCCAAGGAATACCTAGACATCCACACCATCCATTACAAAGGCGAGAAAATTAAATATGCCTCCATGCATCAAGAAGGAAATGCTTACAATTGGTACTTATGGTGGAAGAACATTGCAATAATATGTTCTCACAACTAGGCTAGTTTCAGGAATGACCTCATCAAAAGATTCTAGGGCATTGAAGAAAAATATTTTTTTTCCAAACTCACAAGGTTACAACAAAAAAACAGTGTCGCTGAGTACACTTGTGAGTGGGAAGCATTGTCAACTCGAGTCCCAGAGTTAACCGATGACCAACGATTATAGACCTACATACACAGTCTTAAACAACACATCTATGATGAACTAGAGTTACATAACATCTCTACCTTGGAGGAAGAACAACGCAAAGCTAGGATTATTGAAAAAAAATTCAAGAAATCTGCTTATACACATTTCGACAAAGATGACTCCAAAAGGAATCCTTTCCAATCAACATACACAGGAAATCCAATATATACACCACCACAACTCAGGTAAGTAACGAAGCCCAGTTTAGAAGCCTACAGAATAAAGGAAGGGGAATGTAAGTTCTGTGGAGACAAATGGGATCCTATGCACCGGTGCTTACAAAATAAATTGTATGCATGTGAAGCAGAAGAAGTAGAGTTGGAAGTCGAAGAACCAATTGAGAACGAGGCAGATAGTCAACCAGACTACCAAATAGAAATTGAGGATGACACCCCAAAAATATCATTAGCTGCTATTACTGGAATCTCCCAACTGCAAACATTGAAGATTAAAGGACATATAAAAAATAATGTCATAGTTCTCATCGACTCTGGTGGCACCCATAACTTCATTAATTCCAGCCTTGCTAAAATATTTAACTTATTTGTTCGTCCAATACCTAACATGAAGGTTATGGTAGTAGATGGCAATAATATTGACAATGTGGGAAAATGTCACAAAGTTAAGTTACAAATGCAAGAATATAACTTAGAATCATATTTTTTTGTGGTACCACTGGGAGGAGTCGATGTAGTATTAGGAATACAATGGTGACAAAACTTGGGTACATACTCCGCAAATCACCAAGATCATTTTATTGAATTCCATTCATTTGGGAAGACACACAAATTATACAGGTTCCAACCACCTCCGACACAGTTAGTTACATCACATCAGATGGAAAAAATACTTCAGAAAGGCGCACCAGCATACATACTCCAATGCCAAGAAATGGAGCTTCTAACATGTGAAGGAGACATGGAAAAACAAACAGAGATAAAAGAGCTGATTAAAAAACATCACAAGGTGTTTCAAGAACTACCCATGGAGCTTCCACCAAACAGAAAGATTGAACACATAATTGAAATAGAACTAGGGACAAAACCTGCAAGTAGCAAACCATACAGATACCCACATCACCATAAAATAGAAATAGAGAGGTTAACTCATGAACTTATGAAGTGTGGCGTCATTTCAAAAAGTAGAATCCCTTATGTAGCTCCACTAGTGCTAGTACGAAATAAGGATGGGTCGTTCAAGATGTGCATAGATTACAGAGGACTGAACAAAATAACTGTCAAAAATAAATTTCTGATCCCATTCATCGATGAGTTGTTGGATGAACTTCATGGGGATACGTACTTTTCAAAGTTGGATCTTTGATCTGGTTATTAACAAATCAAAGTTAGAGTAGAAGACATAGATAGAACTGATTTTTGCACTCATGAATGTCATTATGAGTTCAAAGTAATGCCCTTCGGGTTGACTAACGCTCCAGCTACGTTTCAAGCTCCAAGGAACAAATAGTTCCAGCCATTCTTAAGGAAATTTGTACTAGTGTTTTTTTATGACATTCTCATATATAGAAAAACATGGAAGGAGAATTTGGAACACTTAAGTCAAGTACTTACCATTTTGGATGAAAACAAATTCTACGCGAAGAGGTCTAAGTGCACCTTTGGAAAAGAAGAAGTGGACTACCTAGGTCACAAAATATCAAAGGAAGGTGTCCAGGTTGATCCAAGTAAAATCAAGGCAATCATGGAATGGCCCAAACCTGAAAACATATCAAAACTAAGGGGATTTCTAGGCCTAACAGGATACTATAGAATATTTGTAAAGAATTATGCCCATAAAACTGCCCCTCTCACAAATTTATTGAAGAAAAATTCCTTCTAATGGAATAGTGAAGCAGAAAAATGTTTTGAAACATTAAAATTCATGATGTCTTTAACTCCGGTATTAGCCACGCCAGGATTCACAAAACCCTTTGTAGTAGAGTGCGATGCATCAGGGTTCAAATTAGGAGCAGTTTTGATGCAAGAAGGGCACCCAATAGCATTCGAAAGTAGAAAGCTCAACAAGAGAGAAAATTTGAAGTCCACTTATGATAAAGAGATGTTGGTCATTATACATGCCTTAACAAAATGGAAAAAATACCTTCTAGGGAGAAAAATACTGATAAGAACAGACCATAATAGTCTTCAATACCTCCTCCAACAAAAAACATTGTCAACAGAACAACAAAAGTGGATAGAAAAAATCACTACCTTTGATATGGAGATATTACATAAAAGAGGGAAAGACAATTTAGTCGTTGATGCTCTATCTAGAAAGGATGAAGTCTAGACATATGCAATTTCAATCGTTATTCCAGAATGGTTGTACGAAATACGAAGAGAATACGCTAAAGATCCAAACACGTGCATATTAATCGAAGACACAAATAGAGGTTCAAAATTCGAGTGGAGAAATGACATCTTGTGGTACAAAGGAAGGATCTATTTAAACCCAACATCAAGGTTTAAAACTAAGGTAATGATAGAACCTCATGATTCACCTGCTCCCGGACATGTAGGTTTTTTCAAAACATATTACAATGCCATACAGTCGTTTTATTGGAAAGGAATGCATAAGGACATTCAAAAATATGTAGCTGAATGCGACACATGTCAAAGGAATAAAAGAAAAAATATCATGACTCCAGGGCTACTCCACCCATTGCATATACCAAAGCAAAAGTGGGAGGAAATTTCTATGGATTTTATTGAAGGGTTACCCTTATCAGAGGGTAAGGATAAAATTCTTGTGGTAGTAGATCGACTAACAAAATATGCACATTTCATGGGCATAAAGAAAACTGACTCCACTAAACAAATCACTGAAGTGTTTTGTAAAAATATTTACAAATTACATGGTTTGCCAACAATTATAGTTAGCGATAGAGATGCCAAATTCGCAAGCAATTTTTGGAAGGAATTATACAAGCAAATAAGGATCACTCTTAATATGAGCTCAGCATATCACCCACAAACCGATGGGCAAACCAAAGTGGTCAACAAGTGTCTTGAAACCTACCTCCATAGTTTCATCACAGACAAACAGAAAAAATGGTTACAATGGCTACATCTCGTGGAATGGTGGTATAACACTACGTATCACACCTCAGCAAATATGACTCATTTTCAAGCATTATATAGTTATGAACCACCCCTATGGAAATAAATCATTCAAGGAAGCACAAAAGTACCCACCGTAAAAGATCAACTAGAAGACAACCAATGAATTATGCAAACACTCAAGGATAATTTAACTATGGAACAAAATCATATGAAGCAACAAGCAGACCGGCATAGAACTGAGAGAGAGTTTGAATTACTAGATTGGGTATTCGTAAGACTTCAAACATACAAACAATTATCACTAAAACAACAAGGAAAGAAAAAATTAGCACCTAAATTCTATGGTCCATACCAAATTATACGGAAGATTAGCAACGTAGCATACGAGCTAAAGTTACCAGAGACAAGTCGAATTCACAACATCTTTCATGTATCAAATCTTAAAAAGTTGTTGGGTCAACAACAATCAGTTCAAACAACACTCCCCACTCTAGATGAAGAAGGGAAACTAATCTTAGAACCAGAAGCTATCATCAACATCAGAGAACGGAGATTATGCACTAGAATGATCAAGGAATGCCTCATTAAGTGGAAAAATTACCTAGAAGAAAATGCATCATGGGAAATAGAGAAATTCGTTCAGCAACACCTGTCTTTACCCTGCTTTGAGGACAAAGCAATTTAAAAGGAGAAGGCAATGTTACAAATGTTAAATTTAAATATTAAGCTAGGATAATTTTAGTAAATGTTTGTAATTAAACTAAGAGGTGACTTGAAAAGTCACCTCTCTTCCCCACTTAAGGTATAAATACCCTGGGCAATTATTATTGTAAACCATCTTCTTCATATTTATTACTTATACATTTTACATTACATTTCTTTTCTCCTCCATCAACATTTCTGCTATTTCAGTTTCATTCTAGATAAGTAGCAATGGAGAGTTGTATAGCACCATGAGCTACTTACCCATTACATGCATATTAGTAGTATACTGTCATTAATGCAAACATTATATCATGCATAATACATCAACTGAATATAAACAAATGCATAACAAAACAATATCATGAAATGACGATTGAATACTTATATTTATTTGTTTCGTGGGTAGACTCCTTCTTGAGCCTTCAGCTTCATCATCTTCTTCATTCATCATTTCTTATCCCATTGATAAGATGGATAAGAGTTTCTTCAAGAGTTGAGTCATTCATATTCCTCATCACTTGAGGGATCTTTTTTGGATTGTGAGAGCTTGATATTCAGTTGCTCCCATCTTCTCTTCTCTTATTATGAGTCAAGCTTCTTCTTCTTCCCAGAGTCTACTCAAAGTAATCATTTCCTTTTGGCTCACATTCCTTGCATGAATGAATCCAATGATCTTGGGAGGCCATTCAAGGTAGCTATCACCACTTCTACATTCTCCACTTCTTCTTTTACTGCTACAAGTTGTTCTTTGATTTGAGAGACCCTTGTAAATTATGACTGTATGGTCTCTACATTCTAGATCTTCACATTCTTCAACTGTTTTCTCAAAATCATATTCCAATTTATGTTCTTCCCTTCAAATAGCTTGTTCAAGGAATCAAACATCTCTTTTGGTTTCTTTAGGGAAGGCACTTGTGGTATAATATGATCCATGTTTGAATCAACAATGATCTTCTTGGCCTTGACCAAGTTCTTCTGGTGTAAGGCTTTTAGCCTCATCTCCCTCTGGATCCGGAACCTCTCTACTTATGTAGGTGTCCATATCATTTTCTTCAGAGAGATCATATACTTCCATGCTTGGAAGTTGTCAAATTCACCAAGATTATCATCAAGCTTATGTGATAGATCACTTTGAAATGAGAACCTCAAATGAAAATAGCAAAAGATTAGATCTTACCGATTTGAGGTGTCCATCTTGGTTTCGAAGCTAGCTGATCTAGGGTTTGTCAGAGAAACCCTAATTTTGAAAACTTGGAATCTTTTAGATATGATTGGATAGAAAGATAGACCTATTCAGGGTGAGCTGTCCAATGCACTCCTTTTTTTAAAATAGTGGAGGGAAGCTCCCAGAACAGGAATCCCTAGTTTTCCAATTTCTTCTGCAGAAATGCCCGATATTGTTTCTGCGGTATCTTCGTAATTACTAATCCTATGTGTCTGCAACTTCTCATTGATTTATTCCCATATGTTCCTGTTCAAAAACCACAGGTTTTATCAGAATTGGTTTCCCTAATTGGGACTTATGAGCGGTTTCCCAAGGTGACCTGTTTCAGGACTGTTCAGAATAACGAAGTTGTACAGACTTCCACATGTCACTGTTTCATCTTCGGGGTCTGAAACTTCTACCACAGAAACTAGAGTCTGTGGAATTTCTGGAAGATATTGAGAAATTTCATTTGGACCTTCATATCCCAAGATATAGCGATTCTCCCTAGGTGTCCTGTTTAGTGATGAATCCTGGAAGAGGATTGAACCCTAACTTGGAGGAATCATATCTCCTACAATATAGTGAATCTAGGGCTGAAACTTAGACATAGTGTACATCAGGATTTTATATTCGACCTATGAAAGTTTTGGCCCTTGATGCTTATTTTTCCAGCTCAAGTTCAAACTAGGGTTTGACTTTCTCGGAGTTATACCCAACCAAAAATCTCTACCTAGGTCTCTAAAATTCGATTTTGATGAGGTGAGAAATCCTGTTCCGGGCTCACTAAAAAATTCTTCTTCTGTAAAAATCCCTAATTTCCTAAACCAAAAACTGAAAATGCCCGAAATCGAATTCCACTTCGACAGAAAGATGCACCCTTCAATGAAGAGTCATCCTAGCATACGTTTGCTGGTGGATTGTGGAGAGAGACCCAAAAATTAAGAAGCCCTAGCTTCTGCAAGTGCACAATGTCTTCTTCTCAGGTTAACTCTGATACCATGTTAGATTTTTATCATTCAAGCTAGCATTAGCTTAGGATCTTATCTTAGAGAATAACATGCACAACAATAAGCAAAAGAGACAAGAGACAAAAAGAATTTTCCTCGGGGAAACCATAAAGGAGAAAACCTTGCAACTTCCTCAGAGATAGAATCAGCACCAAAAGCAAAAGTAAAACCTGAATACATAAAGATGATCTCCGACATTAGTTTTCTCTTTCTCTGATCCCAGCTTCTTCTCTCTCACTCATGCGCCCAAGTGACTGAGTGTGTATGTGATAAATAGAGAGTCTCACTCTCTATTTATATTCTTTCATTCACTTATCCTTTAACTCTGTTATGTAGGCTCAATTAATCCTAGCTCATTTATGTAGGCTCGAGTAACCACAACTGGGGTACTAATGACCTGATTTACATTGACTCACCTAGGGCCGACTTCTCTAGGAGAGTCTAATAACCCTAGTGCCCCACAATTGTGGGGACTTTAACCCTTGATTAATAGGAGGGTTACCCATAATGACTTTACATGACTTGTTTACATTATCGAATCTCTCGATAGGAACATCGGGGCATGACCTGACTCAAATACATTACAGACACTTCCTGGAATAAACATCAAGGTACAATACATAAGATATATAAGTGAATACATTCTGAAGTTACAAATACATCAACAGTCCTTATAAGGGCACAAAAGTTAGCTAGTGGAGGGGCTACTTGGGAAGAAATAGGTAATCTTCTTGAAAATTTTAAAACTAATATGATGAGTTCCATTTCTTCATAATTGGATGTCCTGAGAGAAAATCAGTGTAGCATCCCTTACCCTCCGACCGACAAAGAGGACGCTACCATGGCGTTAACCATCTGGGCTACTAGCCCCATGAACATGAGAATTCATAAAAATGCTAAAACAGAGTGCATTGAAGTGGGACATACATGGATGCAATTATTTATCATACACAGTGGAAGCAACATACATTCATACAAGCATTCATTCAACATGTTCCTCATAATCATTAACAGTAAATAAGATTGCAGAAGTAAAATAGACAAGGTTACTTATCTTATAAGAAATCATTCCGCAACCAGCTACGTCGCTGCAACGTTCCACCCAACCATAGGCCAGCATGCTCCTTAATCTCTCAGCAACACTGCCACCCCCGAGCTGGGCATGATTCTCCAAGGAATAAGGAAAAAGTAGGCTTCCACATAGCCAGGGATACACAAAACACAGCCAAGCAAACACAGTTGGGTTTATTAGGCCATCAACAAGAGAGCCAAGCCAACATGGTCAGGTTTATCAGGCCATCAAGTAGCTGGGAAAGGCTAAATGCTAAGCTAGTGAGCCCATTACAGAGCTAGGAACACCTACACCAGAACTAGCCTGAATTCTAAGACACACACACACACCCAACACAAGGAATCAGTCCCTCAGGCCCTGCCTTCCCTTCCAGTGCTATTCAGGGGTTGTGGAGAAGAAAGCCATCTCTCTAGCTTTGTCTGTGTGGTTTCCAAACACACCAGGTTGATCAAGCAACCCAAGCCAACATCCCTACTCCCAACATAGTCCGAAGACCAACCATTGCATGCATGCAATTAATTAGCAATTACAGCTTAACAGGGGAAAATGACTCTAAACGATCTGCGACAGCCCCAAAGTGTAACAGCATACACAACCAACAAACATGGGGAACAACAGTCCATATTGGACAACGAAATCATCGAGAAAACTTACCCAGACCACACTAGGGAAGAAATACAGTCTCCCATCCTGTACGTGAGAGAAACTTGCACCAGACCCCAAAATATAGAGGGAAAACACACCAGATTCCACTCTGTGGAAAAACTTGAATGATAGTCGATAAGCGCCTCCCCTCCTGGCTGCATGAGATCAAACATAATAGATGCATGTGCAGTAAAATGAACAGACTCCCATCCCCAAAATGTAAGGAGACCCCAACAAACACAACGTAAGGTAGACCACAGCAACACAATGAATCTTGAGGAGAATGGTGGCAACCATAACTCACGGGAAGAACAATGGTCCCAATCTCAACATTGAAATGATGGGAAAATTACACGGCCATACCAGTATATAAGGAGATCATACAGCTAAAAACGTGAATGGCCCTTCATGGGAAAATTGTGGATGAAAGAGCATGGCTCCCAGCTCACTGCGTGGTTCAAAACCAGGAAAAATCCCTGCACGTGAGAATGAGCAAGACTCCCACTCCTACATGAAGATGAGCAGACAAGGAAAAGAGTCGCGTGTGTAGTGTGTGGAATGAGAGGCGTAATCATTCCTTTGCCCATCGTGGGGTTCATTCCACTGGTGGAGTGTGCGTGTGGGCAAAGACTGACAGTCTTGCCACACTCCACTCCCAGCCATAACTGCCCCAACTAACAGTAGCAGTTCTTAATGGTGGTGTTTGGATAAAACAAGGAAAGATGACACATGGCTTTTTCCCCATTGGTTCATGGTTTGACATCACCCACCCTTATCCTTGTGAAAAGCATGCCCCTTCTCAATTTAGTTGCTACGAACATTTTTGGTTGGGTTCATTTAATTAAATATGCATATTTACATGATGACAAAACTCAATATGTATGCCGCATGCCCCGATATACCATCGGTGACAATTTCAATCTNTCAATGGTGGGGCCTTGGCCTTTAGCTCCACACCATGATCATTTACAATATATACATCATATACATCTAATGCAACGGGGTCAAAACCAGGGTGTTACAATCAGAGGCAAGTAGAAGAAGATATGGCACTTTGTGTATTTTTTCCTAAGTGTAGAAAGAAGCACCCATTGAGGGAATTCCTGCTTGACAAGGTGGATGTATGTGGCCTGTGTGATTTGGATCATGATACTAAATATTCCCCTTCACTTCCAAAATTCAAAGAATCCATTCAAAAATCCACTGTGGGCACAGAACAAGCTTGTTTTATCTCACAAAAAAAGCCTTAGCAACCTTGGGCTCCATGTATGAATCCAGACCCTACAAATTTTAATTCCTGGAATAACATGAATAATTAGTTCCCTCCACAGTATTCTTATCCTAATGCATAGTGGAACCCACCTACTCAAATTGTAATGCAATATCCTACCCCTTGGACTCCATGGGAATTACACTCAAACCAAAAATCCCCTTGGTCTCCTGGTTGGAGGAATTGTTATCCAGGAAACCAGTTTCCTCACAATCAAGCTCCTCACCTGTAGTATCAACAACCACAACTGAATCTCCCTAACAATTCCCTATCAATGAATGCACCACTTCACCCTCAAGTACCTCTTTAACCTAACCCTAATCCTAATAATAAGGTAGTGCAGTAATTTGAAACTTCCAACATGCCATCTTATTCCATTTCCTCTCTCCCTTGCAATGAATTACACTTACGACTAGGGAGGGTTTTGGAACCTATTGGCATTGGGGATTTTCCATCCCCTATGACCGAAGAGAGAATGAATCAACAATTTGAGAATTCATTTAGTACAACAATCCCCATTATTGAGGATGTTGAAACACCAACCGAAACACACAATGAGACACCGGCTTAAACACTTGCAGAAACATGTACCAAGACTCAACCTACATAATTTTTTAGAGAACCGATGTATTCTGAAAGTTTGGAAATGCAGAAGGAAGTGGAACAACCTTGTTTCAATATCCTAGGAGAATTGAAGAACCTTTATGTAAAGTTTCCACTATTACAAGCCCTACACAATGTACCTTTCTATGCTAAGATTGTTAGGGATATGTGTGTGAAAAATACAGGAAGGAAGCTTAAGGATCCTCCTACAATTCATGTAGCAGGGAAGTTATCTAAACTAATGATGGGAAGGGCTCCACTGGACAAATACGATGACCTAGGTAATCCCACTGTCACAGTATCTATTGTGCATACCCATATCTCCAACATTTTGGTTGATTTAGGTGTTGCGATAAATTTTATGACCATTGAGACTGTCAGGAGGCTAAGACTCACTAATATCAGGCCTACCCCTACTATACTAGAACTGGCTGATAGATCTACGATCAGACTTGAAGAAATCTTGGATGACTTGGTAGTCTCCATCGATTTATGGGAATACCCTTAATACTTTCTTGTTTTGAAGCTTAAGTTGCAGCTGGGGGGACACCCATTAATCTTAGAGAGACCATGGTTAGCTACAACATATACATGTAGTAACTGTAGATCAGGATCCATGACGATTTCCGATGGAACTGATATAAAAAAACATGACCTTATATCCTCCATCTCAAACAAGATCATATGTTGAAACTCCATCATGGATGGATTTGGAGGAAGATCAAGGAACTCAACCATTGCTAACAATTGGGAGAGCTCGGACTTTAAAAAATGAGATCAAACATGACACTATTAGCAGTTTTATTACTGAGCCAATGTCTATCACCTAACATGCACATCAAATCTTGAATAGTACCTTAAGCGAAATGGAACAAGAATAAATCACCAAAGAAACCTTAGTCTGTAATCCTGAAACAATCCTAGTAATTAAAAACTCAGAAAGTATTCCAGTAGAAATCGAACCGGGTAAAACACTGAATATTAATCCTAATCTTATGACCGATGAACTGGAACGTCTCGTTACACTATTGAAAAATAATTAGGGGGGATTTTCTTGGGAATATATAGACATGAGGGGTATTCCCTCAGGACTATGTACTCACCACATCGATATAAAAAATGATTCCATGCTAGTATGTCAACCTCAATGCAGAATGAACCTAAACTTAAGAGACATTGCGAAGGAAGAGATTAAGAAACTCTTGGAGGCAGGTTTCATCTATCCTACTTCGGACAGTGAGTGGGTTTCCCCACTAGTGATCGTACCTAAGAAAAATGGAAAGTGGCGAATTTGTGTAGATTATAGAGAATTTAATAAAGCAACACAAAAATACCATTTCCATTTACCATTTATTGATCAGGTTTTAGATACCTTGTTTGGAAAATAATTCTTTTTGTTTATGGATAGCTTTAGCGGATATAATTAGATCCATATTGCCCCTGAAGATCAAGATAAAAGAACCTTCACTTGTCCTTGGGGCACCTTTGAGTATGGGGTTCTTCCCTTTGGGTTATGTAATGCACCAACTACATTTCAACGATCTCTAATTAGAATCTTTTATGAAATGGTCAATGATTGCATGGAAATATTTATGGACGATTTTACTCCGTATGGTAGTAGTTTGACAAAGATTTAAGAAATTTGGAAAAGGTTTTAGAACGCTATGAATAGACCCACCTCTCCTTGAGTACTTAAAAGTGTCATATGATGATGAGTGAGGGTATAGTTCTTGGGAATTTTATCTCCGCTACAGAAATCCAGGTAGATCCAGCTAAAATAAAGGTAATTGAAAATATTCATACTCCTAGAACAGAGAAATAGGTACTTAGTTTTCTTGGACATGCTGGTTACTATAGACAATTCATAGAATTTATTTGTAAATTAGCATCCCCTTTATTCACATTATTAATAAAGGATGCACAATTTGTTTGGACAGATGCATGCCAGACAACGTTTGCATAACTAAATAGAAGGTTGTCCACAACACCTATCCTAAGAGGGCCTAATTGGGCCTTTCCTTTTCACATTTATGATGATGCTTCAAATACTGCTATTTGAGCAGTGCTGCAACGACAAGAAGGCCATAACCCATATGCTATCTATTATGTTAGTAAGAATCTGGGCCCTGCTAAATTAAACTACACAGTGACAGAAAAAGAATTCCTTGCTATTGTTTATGTCATTAATAAGTTTAGACATTACATCACTGGGTATTCTACTTTTGTGCATACTGATGAGTCAGCTATTAAATATTTAATGAATAAACCTGTTACTAACACTTGAGTGACTATGTGGTTGTTGTTGTTACAAGAATTTGATATAACTATTGTTGATAGGCCATGAAAGGAAAATGTTGTTGCAGACTTCCTTTCTCGGCTAAATCACAATGACAATAATTCATTAGTTGAAGATTCCTTTCCTAACAAGCATTTGTTCATAGTATCAACATACTCCCAATGGTATGTAGATTTCCCTAATTATTTGGTTGTAAGTACGCTTCCAGTGCACTTATCAAAATGAGAAAGAAGAAGGATCGTATAATAGAGTGCTAGATAGTGTTGGATTGAAGGGAATATATTTTACACAGGGCTTGATTTGGAAATCAGATGATGTGTGAGGGAATATGAGATTCACAACATCCTGAAAGCGTGCCATGATGAGCCCCATGGGGGGCATTTTTCTTATAAGAGAACTAGTAATAAGGCATTAAGGATGGGATATTTTGGCCAACCATGTTTCAGGATGTGAAGAAATATGTTCAAGACTGAGACAATTTCCAAAGGATGGGGCAACCAAACAAATTAGATGAAATGTCACTTCATCCATAGTTAGTGGTTAAACCTTTTGAAAGGTGGGATCTGGATTTTGTAGGGCCTATCAACCCTCCTTCAAAACAAAAAGTTTTATATCTTGGTTCGCACAGATTACATGACTAAGTGGGTGGAGGTTGTGGCTCTGGTAAAAGCCAATAATCAAGTTGTGATAGATTTCTTATATGGAGAGATCTTCACCCACTTTGGGGTATCCAAAGAGATAGTAAAAATTGGAGGACTGTAGTTTGTGTCCTATAAAATGGAATCCCTATTTAAAAAATATCATATTCAGCATCAGATAACTTCACCATATCATCCATAAGCCAACGACCACATGGAAAGTACGAATAAGGTAATTGAAGCTATCCTTACAAAAACCATGAAGAGTCACCACAAATATTGGGATGAAAGGATTCCAGAAGCATTATGGGCATATTGTACTACATGGCACAACACTACAGGTTTCTCCCCATATGAAATGGTGTATGGAAAGAATGTTGTTTTTCCCATTGAATTCGAGGTCAAAACCTTGAAGACAGTTATAGAATCAAATATGGACTTAACGAGGGCTTAGAGGAACATGTTTGATTAAGTTAAATGAATTAGATGAGAAGCGCACAACTGCTGTACATCAAACAACATTAATTCAATGTCAGCGCTCCAAATGACATGATAGGTTTATTAAAAAGAAGGTATTTTGTGAAGGAGACTAGGATTTATTATATGATTCACGGTTCAAGAAGTATTTTAAGGGAAAATTATGTACAAGATGGCTCAGACCCTACATAATAGACAATGCATTCGAAAACGGAACCGTCTGTTTGTCCACCACCAATGAAAATCAGACATCTTTGTTTGCGAATGGTCATTGGCTACGAATTTACCATAAACCTATTTCAAAATATGCGTTCATCTCTCATATTGCAGCTGATTTGAATTGTCAATTGATACATGAGCGGGGGTTTTCCCCTATTTCTAAGAATCTTTAGAATCTACTGCAATTGCACATAGAAATTTGTATATAAATAAACTGTTGATTTCTTTTGTTTTTTTAAATCTTTGATTGGTTTGCTATTTTGAGAATTGTGTGCAAAAATACACACGAAGGTTTAGTCAGAGGGAAGCAGTTGCGTTGGGCCAAGCGATTTTGGTAATTCTGGACGATCCTTCTCAATTTGGATGACTCCTTGGAAGGAAAAGTGAATAAAATTGCATACCTCCGTAGAAAATCTATCACTCTCCCCGCGCTTTTACTAAAATGCCATCCAATTTCTCCACTGAAACTCCACCAAACTGTCTATTTTTCTTCGCTGAAACTCCACCAAAATGTTTATTTTTCTCCACTGAAACTCCATTAAATTGTCTATGTTCAGCTAAAACTCCGTCAAACTATATATTTTTTCGCTGCAACTTCATTATTTTTCTGCTGTAAGTCCACCTATTTTCTGCTGCAACTCCACCAATCTTTCCACCTTTTGTTGAAACTCTGCCAATCTTTCAACTAAAACTTCGCCAATATTTTCACTAAATTTCACTAAACTTTCGTCACATCTTGGGAAAATTTTCACCCAAATATTTTTATTTTATGACAAGATTTTGCTAAAAGTCCATCACTCTACTACAGTTCCTGAGAAGAAAGCCAAAGAGTTCATCTATCTTCCACATGTCCTTGAAATTAATGCTAACATGCATTCCAAGGATGTCATCTTAACTTCTATTATGTGCATGGTAATCCATAATTTGTGCTATGATTTTACACTTAAACAGTGGTTGCAAACTTGGGATAATGGGAATACAACAAAGAACCTTGTGAGGAACCTTTTTTGTTACTTGATCTGTTTGATATCTACTTATATGGCATTCCATACATTCTGTTCCAAATTCATGTTGTTTATAATATATAATATGGTCATTGGAGCATGCATCAATTGCTTCATACTGCATTCATATTTCTTTCATGAAGATAGATAAATCTCGATATGTATGAGGTACAATATTTGACCGTGGTAAAAGAAATTCAGCTATCCAACTACAACAAATTAAAGAAAAAAACTAATTAATATAATATAGAAAATAATATTAGTAGAACGTGTTTTATCTGTATTAATTTTACTTATGAGTTAACAATAAAATTATTAGAGGAAAAATTATAACCTTAATCAAAAACATATATATGTGATGGAATATATTACATACCTTAACATCTGTGTGACTAATGTGTTTGAAAGGCCATTCATAGCCTTCAAGTTCATTATCAACAATATAACAGAGATAATATTTGTGTTGGAGCCTTCATAAAGGGGTCTGTATTCCTTCTCAAGAAGAGATGAATCATGAACATCATCAAATTCGTCATTTTCATGATCATGATCATAATCATCTTCTTCAATATGATCATTAACGTGTTCTTCATTATTCATAGCTCCATGTTCCACCCATGCTTGTTCTGAAAGCATATCGTTCGGGTGATATGCCGTATAATTATATGAAACCATAAAGAGATATTAGTTAATATCAAAAATATTAAAATAATACATACATTTACAAAAACTATCAATATAAAGACATATATAATGAAAAACTTACCAATGGACAATAGTCATGTCCCCCCTCAGTATGTCCATATTCCCTATAATGTATTTTGGCTGTTGCGATCTTTACTCTTCTCTTTTTTAAGACCCTGCATTGACTACATGGAGAATATCATTTTCCATCACCCTTTCTTTTCAGTCCATCCCACAATCTAGCAAGCAACTCATGATTTTGATCGTGTGGATCAGGAATATTGTTATGTTATGACATTTTCTGATACCAAGCCTGACTGATGATTATCGGTCTTAAAAAATCAAGCTCCACACTTCGTTATTTTAATCACAGTAACCATTGAAATAATTGTGGATTTTTGCATGTAAAACAATCCGTGCGATGATTATAACTTCCGCAAACTGTCGCTTATATAGAAAACATGTCAAAATATTCTTAATATAGTTTTTAAAATTAATATATCTTCAAATATTCGACGATAGTAACATACCTATCATTGTAATATGGTGGTCATATTTTTTACTACAGAAGTAAAAAATCCGACTACTTGAGTCAGATTTTCGTCAGTTGTCGGAAATTCAATGTTGGCTTGGGTAAATTAAAAACAAAAACAAAAAAAAAAATTGTAATCACAAAGGTGAATCCGACGACAAAGTCAACTTCATTGGATGGCGTCATATTTTCTGATTAAATTTTGGGTTCATATCTTGTTGTGCCAGAGAAATAGACAATGAGACATGTCAGACTCGCAATAGAAAAAGCATACAAGAACAAAAAATAATCATTAAAAAGTTAATATCCCTAAACATCTTGATGTAGAATATGTATGTATAACTATTATATAGCATCATTCCTTCAATAATTTTAATTCTTCTATATTATTTATTTTTCATATCAACATAAAAATTAAAAATTATTTAATTTAGTCATTTTACATTTCCAAGAAGATTATGAGAATCCCAAAGGATGAACTAGGTGATATGTGAAATGTGCCAGTAGGGGTGTCCAAAAAAAGTGTACAAAGAGATGGTACAGACATAATTGCATCGCAAGAGGGTCCATCTCAACAACAACATACTTCGAATGTATGAAATCATTTATTCTTAGGATTATGTATATCTCATTAATTAATTCCACATTAAATATTCATTTTCAACTGTTTTGTTAATGCAAAAAATAAAACAAAATAGAACTCAATCAACACACAAGACATGGTTGATAGAAACTTTTGTGAGTACTTGTGATTTCCTTATAATAAATCAATATTTCACAGTGGTTTTGATTTGTATATTTGATTTTATTTTTTAGTGTCAATCCTTGGATTTTGTACTATATATATTGTCTTACTTCTCTCTTTTCATAGTTAAAAAAATTCTTTATATTAAATCTATGATTAATTGTGACCGGCCATAAAACTTGCAGTAAACAAAGTATGTAGTGCAACCAACATAAGACTTTTGAATTTTGAATAACTTCCATAGAATCAATCAAGACAATACACTTGTCTAATGCTCATCCATAAATGAAAAAGCATAGATCTTAATCTACCCCAAATAATAAATAAGTGTATAGTAACCAACTTGTTATGCAGAATTTAATACCACGATAGTTATACTACAGGTAGTTGAATCTCAAACCACTTGAGATACAACAGCCTGCTAGCTGCCATGGCATTGAAACCTCTACAACAAACTAGTTAATTTTATCCCTCATTGACACCAGGACGTACTATTATCAGTTAACCGTTTATCGCTTACTGTTATCTGTTCTTGCATTTGATGTCGTGTTGCTTTCATCTACCTTTTATCTTCCTGCTACAATATCTTATTCTCACCTTTTCGTTTCATCAACTTCCGAGCCTGCATAAAGATTCTGGAGTGATGAGAAAACTTCTTGGAGTCTTATCGCTCAGATTATTGGGGGACTGCCATGGTTGTCTGGTTGTTTTGTCTTTGCTAATTAATTATTAAATCTGAAAGTGCCATTTCATATGTAAGCCTGAATTATCAGTGGACTGCCATGGTTTTCCAGTATTTTTGTCCTTGCTTAATAAATTTTAAATTGCCACTTCATAAGACTGGTCCCTGGATGATCAGATCGGCTTCAGATCGGCTCCATGTGAACCTTATTGACGTCACTGTGTCGATGCCACCTTACACAAGTATTACTGTGCAACTACTTTTCAGGCATTTATGGTGTCGTACGTTCGTTTCTCACAAGTTTTTGTCTGAGTGACTCCAACTGCAGAATGTTTCTTGGGTTGAATCTTTCATTTTCATTATTTTGGAATCATATTGTTCAGATCAGTGGCGGGATTTAATTCGCGGGTAGAAAATTCCATCATTTTCATGCTTCTTTCTTTTCGATCTACCGACGAGTTTCCAAATGGAAGAATTTAATGGTTGTCAAGGGGTTAACAAGGTCAATGCATGATTTAACTACACTCTGGCTGTAGGTTTTTAAAAACCATGGAAAAGTATTTAGAGAGCTTAATTTTGGTGTAAGTTTAAATATTTTAAGTTTTTAATATTTTTGGGTATATATATATTTTTTATTGTGGTTGAAATTTAGTTGGAAATAATTAAAAAACTTAGAAATATATATATATAAGTTATAAAAGTTGTATAATTTGGTGTTGAATTTATTTATGAATTCAAAAACACAATTTAAACATCTTTAAATTTTGATTTTACAATCTTTTTTTTACAAGAATCTCACCAAAATTCATAGTAAAATAGATAGATTACTCTTTTAATTTCTGCAATATTCTATGTTTCCAACATTTTTTGACCATATTTTCAGTCTTATTTTGTTAGAAGTTGGTTGGAAATCTTTCAGAAAATCTTAGAAAAAACATATATTAGTCATGAAAATTGTATAATTTAGTGGTGAATCTAATTATGAATTCAAAAACACAATTTAAACCCTTCTAAATTTAGGTTCTACAAATGAACTACTCCAATGCAAGTATGTACTCTGTACTCTTTATAATTTGTATGATTGCTTATTTTTTATTTGTATTCATTCCTACAATTTTATTTGTATTCAATCCTACAATTTTATTGTTTTGTCGCTCTATTTCTTTGTAATCGTATTATAGAAAGAAGTTTTATATTCTTTTAGATTTACTTATTGCATAATATAGAAATCAAGATAGGATATGAAACTTTCAAATGATAATCTTTTACATAATTTGATTATATTTTATTTTTATGAAGTTTATATCACTTGTGTGTCTACATTTAATCTCCAAATTATAGGAACGAAGCTTAAAAAAACATTTTTAACTAAACCGATAGACTAAAATTAAAAAAAAACACTAATTTGGATTAACTCGAGCTAAAAAAAATTTAGCATCTCTTCGAAAATATATAAATCCAAATTGTTCACCACTTGAATTTACTTTTTCGCATAATAGTTAGTCCTGCCAGAACTCGGAATGATCATTGTATTAAAATATTCATCCTTGTTTTGTAAGGAGCTTTTCCAATTTTCATTAAATATTTCGTTTGCATTGAAAAGGCTATTGGAGTTTGTTATCCAATATATAATTTTCATTGTTATAAATAATATATATTTTCCATATAATTTTCATTGTTATAAATAATATATATTTTCCATGGTCTAAATAATATGAATATGTAAACATTTCTCAAATAATACAAATCAAAATAATTATTGGAATACAGATTTTAGTAGTGAAATTCTCATCTCCAAACCTAACATTCTTTTATGTGTGTTTTGTTTTGACCTCAAAATTGTATTGGATTTACTATGTGCCAATTGTAAATAAATGTTGTAATGATCTCATATGTAAAGATGCAAGTATGACTTTGAAGAAGACTTGTCATTCTATTTTCAAGAAATATACATATTATATTGAAAATTAATTTAAAGGAGTAAAGTTTTCTTTTGAATATGAAAAGAGGTTGTAATGCCATAGGTAGAGGATGCAAGTATGATTATGAAAAATGTTTGTCATTGTATTTTCAAGAAATATACATATTATATTGAAAATTAATATAAAATACTAAAGTTTGCTTTTGAATATGACAAAAGTGGCTATGAATTCATTAGATGTGGAAAGGAAAGGGGCTCATGAGGTGAAAAGTAACCCAAAGTAATCTCATTTTCATATTTCCACCATGTTTCTTATTAGAAACCTCAACCACCAATCATTAACTTATGGTGGTTGGTAAGGATGTCCACCTTATAACTAAGTAAGCTAGTATATGTTTGAATTTTAAAAAAAATTTAAAGCAACTAATTGGGCAATCTAGAATTCATTTCAAAATATGGAATTTGCTAGCTTGATGAGAGCATGGGTTAGTATAAGACATGAGTAGTCTAAGAGACTTCACCCTTTAGGAATTTGTGTATTTTTTTTCATCTTCATAGGAGTTTAAGTGGAAGTTTTGAAAGGAATTGATGTTTTGTTAGGTAGATCTAAAAAGTGGTCAATGGTTTGTTGATCACATGGTTGTAAAGGGATTAGTGGGATTTTTCAAAAGATCTTGATGGATTGTTTCTTTAGTTTTGACCATATTTAAAATGGACAAAATGGGATATTTTCAAATGGGATCTCACATATACCCCCTATCACCCAGGTCTATCTCTCGACCTTACCAGTGAGTTACTAGGGGTATGCATGCCTTATGAGGTCTTACAACCATATGGCCATTCGCATGTAAACTGTTCCATTATTTTTTTTCATGTGTCTTCATCATGACTACACCAACACTATCCATTGCTACATCCTCTCACTTTTCCATGCTCGTTGATTTTCTTCCATGCTCTTTTTGTACCTACATCCAACCTTGTCATGACGTCCATATAAAAAGAATCCATCTACCTGATTACATGGGTGTTCAGCCATTGGAACCACTAGTTCTCTAGGAATTATTTTCACGTACATGCATCATCAATCTTGGTCCCACAACTAAGATTAAACTATCTCACATTCCTCCCGCAATTGAAGACTCAACCTCTTCGATCTACATCAAGTTAGGCTATGAGTACACCTACCACCTTTGTACCTGCCTAGTGGTTCATTCCACATTGATGCAACATCCATTCTCTACGCATAAGAGGAATACCTTGTGCTTCTAGCACCTAGGGAAATTACATTCTAACTAGGAACCCAAAAAAAACCTGCTATGGTGTCGGATACCACCTGCTGGGTATATGTTATATTCTTTGCATGTACGTATGGAGGGGATGTGCACATGTCAGCACTGTAGCTCGGCGATCCCAAAGGCACCTTCGACGGAAATGGCCATTAGGCCGTTTTCGATGCGAGCGCAGCGGGCAATTTTTTTTGGCTATTTATAGATTTTATGGCTATTTATAGCTGTTTGTGGCTATTTTTAGAAGTTGTCTAAAAATATGTAACTTAATCTCGGTTAAGGGATTGGAGTCTTTTTCTAATCCAAGTTAATGGATTAGGGTATTTGGATGTTGCGGAATACCTATATTTTCTATTGTGAGGATCTCATAAGGTAATGAAGAGAAAATAGAAGGTGTGGCTCCAAGGTTTTCTGGTTTTCCCGGTTAAGGGTTTCCAGGGTAAATCTCTGTGTTTATGTGTGAATGATGTGTTGTGATCTCTATTTTGCTTAAAAGAATTTGTATGCTTTGCTTCTCTGCACAGGTTTAAAACTTACATGTGGTATCAGAGCTCGATTTTGGCATCAGGGGGACACCTTTGCTTCTAAGGGTTCAATGCATTTGATAGATCTCGGGTCTGTGATAAACCTGGGTTTAGTTGGAGCTTTGCAGTGTTGATTTGTGCATTGAAAGAGAATGGTGAGCACTTCAAGAATCGAGATCGAGAAATTTAATGGCCCAAAATTCGAGCTATGGAATCTCAAAATGGAGGATCTTCTGGTAGATCGAGAATAGTGGATTTCTATGGATCTGGGTACGAAACCCACTACAACGTCACAAGAAGATTGGGATAAATTAGAAAGAAGGGTGAAGAGTACAATATGATTGTGCTTATCATACTCTGTGTTGTTGAACGTATCTGGTGAAGATAGTGCAGTAAAGCTATGGGCAGAACTAGGGAGTTTGTATCAATCAAAATTCCTTGTGAACAAGCTGTTTCTGCAAAAGAAGTTGTTTCACCTCAGAATGGACAAGAATGACACTGTAACAGAGCATTTGAATGTCTACAATACTCTGGTAAGTCAGATAACCTCTGTTGGTATTAAAATGGCTGAAGAAGATAAATGTATTACATTATTGTGTTCTTTGTTGGATTCCTGGGACAACTTAATTGCTGCAATAGGTAGTTCTAGCCAGGAGACCTTAAAATTTGATGAAATTGTATCATCACTACTATCAGAAGAGAAGAGGCAGAAAACCATGGATAATCATAGCATGGATGCCTTGTCTGTGAGAGGTCACCCCCAGGAGAGAAACAAAAATAAAGGATTTGGGGGGAGATCTAAATATAAGGGTAGATCTAAATCCCCAGGAAAAGGAATAAGGAAGTGTTGGAAATGCGGTAAAGCTGGGCACTATAAAAAGGATTGCAGATCTAAGAATGTTGATAAAGAAAGGGGATATGATGATACCCCTTCCACACAGGTGAAGAAATCCTCAAAAGAAGGAGGGGATGTGTACCTAGCTTCCACGGGTAATCCTTCATAACGTGATACATGGTTGATTGACTCAGGTGCGTCATGTCATATGACCCCTCATAGGGAGTGGTTCTATGAATATGAAAAGTACAATGGAGGAGATGTGTACTTGGGAGATGATTCACTAGCCAGTATCATTGGATGTGGTAGAGTCAAGCTAAAATTGAAGGATGGAAGGATTAGAACTCTTCCTGGAGTGTTACACATTCCAAATCTACCAGGAAACCTGATATCTATCGGAAAGATGGATGTTGCAAGTGTAAAGACTGTGTGTGGAGATGGTGGTTGCAAAATGGTTTGAGGATCAATGGTATTGATGAGGGGAGTTCGGTATGGAAATCTATACAAACTATTGGGAAAAACCATCATTGATGAATGCAACAATTATATTGTGCTGGAGGAAGGAGGTGAAGATGACAAAACCATGACTGCATCAGGAGGAAAGACAATGTTGTGGCATCAAAGAACAGGGCATATTGGAGAAAAGGGACTTCAAGCATTACAAGGTAAAGGTATGGTTGAAGGTATGACTAATTGCACTCTGGATTTTGATTTCTGTGAACATTGCATATATGGAAAACAAAATCGAGTAAGATTTTCATCTGGTGCTACAAGAGCAAAGGGAATTCTAGAATTAATACATAGTGATGTGTTTGGACCTGTTCCTGTTCCATCATTAGGAAAATCTGTGTATTATGTTTCATTTATAGATGATTTCTCAAGGAACATATGGATTTATTTCCTTCGAAAGAAATCTAAAGTATTTTCCATGTTTAAAGAATTTAAGGCTCTTGTAGAAAATCAGTCAGAAAAGAAAATAAAGGTGTTGAGGACAGATAATGGTGGAGAGTTATGTGGGAATGAATTCGAGGACTTTTGTAAGAAATGTGGAATAGCAAGGAAAAATACTACTCCATACACACCTCAACAGAATGAATTTGCTGAGAGGATGAATAGGACGTTGATGGAAAATATAAGGAGCATGCTAAGCAGTGCTGGGATAGGTCAAGAATTCTGGGCAGAAGCAATGGAGACAACATGTTACTTGGTAAACCGATCACCTACATCAGCATTGATTGATAAAACTCCACAAGAGGTATGGACTGGTAAGAAACCCTCTATTAAGCATCTAAAAGTTTTTGGTTGTGATGCTTATGTACATGTTCCAAAGGAGAAAAGGAGCAATTTGGATAACAAAGCTGAGAAGTGTATCTTTATTGGCTATAAACATGGTATGAAAGGGTATAAGCTTTGGAATCCTATAACTAAGAAGATCGTTTACAGTCAAGATGTTGTGTTTCGAGAGGTCAAAGAAGTCCCCAGACAGGAAGTGAATCCAATGGAAAAGGAACCAGAGAAAATAGAGTTTAAGTTAGAAGGTGAAGAATTTGACTCAATAGAAGAAGTACAATTAGAAGAAGAAGAACCTCATACTCCAGTTTTGAGGAGATCATCTCGAGAAATAAGGTAACCAAAAACGTATTCCCCTCCTGATTTTCACTCTCATTTTGCTATGTCTATTATTGATGATGATCCTAGAAATGTGAAGGAAGCTATTAATTTAGAGGATAATGATCTCTAGAAAAAGGCCATGGATGAAGAAATGGATTCCTTGGACAAAAATGAAGCTTGGAAGCTAGTCCAGTTACCAACTGGGAGAAAATCCGTTGGGAGCAAATGGCTATTTAAAATGAAGTTGAATGCAGAAGGTAAAGTGGATAAGTATAAAGCCTTCCTGGTAGCAAAGGGATATTCTCAGGTAGAGGGGATTGATTTTGGTGAAATATTCTCTCCAGTTGCAAAATTAACTTCTATTAGATTTCTTCTTTCTATTGCTACTGCTTTTGATCTTGAAGTAGAGCAGATGGATGTGAAGACCATGTTCTTACATGGGGATTTGGAAGAAGAAATATACATGAAACAACCATAAGGGTTCATAGTAAAGGGAAAGAATGAGTTAGTATGTAAACTAAAGAAGTCCCTTTATGGTCTAAAGAAATCTCCAAGGATGTGGTACCAAAATTTTGACACATACATACTTGGATTAGGGTTTGTAAGAAGCACAGTTGATCACTGTGTATATTCCAAACAGGTTGGTGATAAATTCATTAACATAGTTATGTATGTTGATGACATGTTGTTGATTGGAAACAACAAATATGTTATAAAGGAGGTGAAGTCTCAACTGTCCTCCAAGTTTGATATGAAAGATCTCGGTGCTGCAAACTTCATTCTGGAAATGGAGATAAGAAGAGATCATGCAAACAAAATGATCAATTTAAATCAAAGAAAATATGTTGAGACAGTACTAGAGAGATTTAACATGCAATAAAGTAAGTCAGTCAAGGTCCATATTCCTGTAGGTGTAAAGTTATATGTAGAGCAGTGTCCCAAGACACAGGAAGAAGAAGAAGACATGTCACGGGTTCCATATGCTAGTGCAGTTGGTAGCTTGATGTATGCAATGGTCTGTACAAGACCAGACATTGCCCATGCAGTGGGAGTTTTGAGCAAATATATGTCAAAAATAGGAAAGGAGCATTGGACAGCTATAAAGAGGGTCTTTAGATATTTGTGTGGCACCACAGATTATGCAATCTAGTACCAAGGAAGGCCTGGACTAGACAGAGTAATAAATGTACATGGAATTGTTGATGTAGACTGGGCTGGAGACCTTGATCATAGAATATCTACAAATGGGTATGTGTTTAACCTATTTGGAGGAGCTATCAGTTGGATGAGCAAGAGACAAGATGTAGTTGCACTCTCAACTACAGAAGCTTAATACATGGCAACCACTCATGCAAGCAAAGAAGCTGTGTGGTTGCAAATATTGTGTTAAGGTATTGGGTTTGTACAAAAAGGTGTAAGGTTAGAATGTGATAGCCAAAGTGAAATATTCCTAGCAAAGAACCCTGCTTATCATGCTAAGACAAAGCATGTTGATGTGCAATATCACTTTGTGAGAGATATGGTTGAAGAAAAGAAGGTGATGCTAGAGAAGGTTGACACAGTGAAAAATGTTACAGACTCATTAACAAAGTCTGTTAGTACAGAGAATTTCTCTTGGTGTAGAGAATCTATGGGCATTGATGCCCTGAACCTGTGACTATATGAGTACATGACTCATTGCAATGCAAAGGAAACAACAAGTGGGTGAATGTTGGGTATATGTTATATTCTTTGAATGTGTGTATGGAGGGGAGGTGCGCATGTCAGCACTGCAGCTCGGCGATCCCAAAGGCACCTTCGACAGAAACAGGCCATAGGCCCTGTTTCCAATGCGAGCGCAGCGAGCAAATTTTTTTGGCTATTTATAGATTTTATGGCTATTTGTGGCTATTTTTAGAAGTTGTCTAAAAATATGTAACTTAATCCCGGTTAAGGGATTGGATTTTTTTTCTAATCCGGGTTAACGGATTAGGGTATTTGGATGTTGTGGAATAGCTATATAATGTATTGTGAGGATCTCATAAGGTAATGAAGAGAAAATAGGAGGTGTGGCTCCAAGGTTTTCTGGTTTTCCCGGTTAAGGGTTTTCAGGGTAAATCTCTATGTTTATGTGTGAGTGATATGTTGTGATATCTATTTTGCTTAAAAGTATTTGTATGCTTTGCTTCTCTGCACAGGTTTAAAACTTACACCATCGAACATCAGGTACACAATATACGACCTCAAGGATCTCCAACCACATGCTTTGATACAGGTTCTTAGGATTTAAATGACCATTAAGATAATTACTTACAAGAGAAATAAAATTATACAAGAAACCATTAGAGATAGACACATAATGTTTACGTGGAAAACCTAAAACTGGGAAAAACCACCATAATAGATCTATTATCTCCCTTGACCAAAATTAGGCAAGCTATTCCAAGTGAGCTACCCACCACTCACCTCTAGGCCTCTTTACAATGGAGCCTCCTGAAGCCTTATAAAGACCTCCTTACATGCAATACGATGGTACAAAAATACCATGGGATAGAAAACACCATGTGCCCAAAAATTATGTGCTAGACCTCAACCACCTATGACTCATTCTCGAGTCAAGTTTAACCCTAAAAATAATTAACTTTTTTTTTGTAAATAAGGCATTACATTACTATTTCCAAAAAATATTACATGCCTTCAAAACATTTGGCCTTGTCAGTGTACAGTCACTACAACAACCTGATATTCATCTCCATACACTTCTTGGATGTTCACCGTTCAGGAACGAACATAGAAAAGAACAAAAGACTAAAAATCCTCCTAAAGCTCTATTACATAGTCTGGACTTTATCACCTTAAAAAAAGACTTTAAAACTTAATATTATGAAATAATATTACTTGCCAATACACTACCATCACATAGGAACAAAACTAAAAATAAAGAGACTACGAGCAGAGGAAAAGAGGTAGATGGCCCCATCAGAAACCCTTGGTCAACATCGTCCCTGAGGGATGAAGCAAGAAACATGAACGCCCCGCACTAGTGCCAACGCCACCACTGTCATGTTCCCTCCCATCCACTAGAGAGAGAATGTGACCATAACTGCTTGCTCTAATTGTCGCCAGAGCATCCAGCTCGAAGTTCAATCTATTCAAGTCTGTGTATAAATTCTCTAACTTCCCAATAACAGAGAAATTGATCTTGTCAGTGATCCATTCGGCGATCCATGAAGAAATATATTAGAGGAGATCGAATGACAGAGAAATATCGTGACAAAAATCGACGGTCACCATCTGTTCTGCATCTGGGAACAAATCAACGGCTGAGAATTAACTCGTAATAATCAACGATGCGAAAGGATTGAGTTTGTGGAATCGGGAAAATATGGAAATTGTGATCCCACATCCTGCATTCCGCATGAGAAATAGACCGTTGCAGAAAGGAAAGTTGCAGAAATAGAGATTTGCGAAGCTGCATCTCGCAAGTTGTGGAAAGGAGAGTTGCGGAAGTAAATCTACGGGGAATAGAATTTACAGAAGGACATTTTTGCATCTCACATCCCACAAGTTGTGTAAGGGAGAGTTTCGGAAGGAAATTCAACCTGTTAACAGAAGTCTTGGATAGATCTCATCATTTAAGCCATCACCAATCTGGAAATCTAAGCCCCATAATGTAATTTAAAAATGAATTGAAAAAAAGCATACACAGATGCATACAATTGCAATTATACAGTGGAATCGATTCATTAATTTAACACATTAGGCATGTTCATCCATTAAGCATATACAATTGCAGAGATTAACATAGACAAGAATACATATCTTGAAAGAAGTTTGTCCCACAACCAGCTACGTTGCTACA
This sequence comes from Pseudotsuga menziesii, assembly GCA_001517045.1. Taxonomy (NCBI): domain Eukaryota; kingdom Viridiplantae; phylum Streptophyta; class Pinopsida; order Pinales; family Pinaceae; genus Pseudotsuga; species Pseudotsuga menziesii. The sequence continues at coordinate 658,379 of LPNX010802271.1, read as the reverse complement.
ACGTTCCACCCAACCATAGGCCAGTGTGCTCATCAATCTCTCAGTAGCACTCCCACCCCTAAGCTAGGCATGATTCCCACAAGGAATAAGGAACACTAGCAGGCTCACACATAGCCAAGGATACAACAAAACTCAGCCAAGCCAACATAGTTGGGTTTATCAGGATGCAAACAACAAGCCAATATACTGTTGGGTTTATCAGGCTAATCAGCCAAGCCAACTAATAGATGCGTTTAATAGGCCACACCTCCAAGCTATCTCACTGATGGGTTTATCAGACTACAGTCAGTCAAGCCGACATTCACATTAAGGACCATCCAATCCAACTAACATATGTGTTTGTCAGGATGCAAAGGAGCTGGAAATATTAAACTGCTAAGCTAGTGAGCTCAACCACTGATCTATGGACACTTGCAATAGATTGAGCTTGGCTCCTAAAAAATATACACACCCAACACAAGGAAGCATCCCCTTCTATGCTACACAATCCCTCAGGCTATGCCTTCCATTCCAGTGTTGTTCAGGGTGTGCAAAGCAGAAAACAAACCCCTCTAGATCTATTTGTGAGTTTCCTTCCTACACTAGGTTTATAAAGCTAGTTCAGACCCAATTCCACTCCAAACCAGTTCATACCAAGGAAAAACATGCACATGCAACAAACCACAATGTCAATGCAGAAAAATAGGCTTACACTCACTTTGTGACAGAGGGTACCATTACACAACAACAATGAGGAAACCACAGATGACCACTCTTTCTCATAAAATCAAGTGATCTCCACTGCTCATTCGTTCAACAAACAAAGGAGACCTCGAACCTTTGCGAGGATGAGGATGCTAACAACAGGAGATCAACCAAGAGAAAAAAATGGTAATGCCAGCAGGACAAACGCACAGCATGCATGAATGGAATGGAATAGAGAATGACCAAAATATGGAACACCATGTTTCGTTGAGAGCCATATGATGGACTAGGAATGCACAACAAGGAAAAAAACTGAAAACGTGAAGGATGGATGATAAAAAACGTCCCGCCATTCTCCAAAACGTGAATGCATGAGGGAATGGGAATACTTTTTGGGGTTTTTAATTTTGACACATGGCATTTCCCCAATGGCTCAAGGTTAAACATTCCCCCCCTCACCTCATCCTTAGGAAATCATGCCCCCATCTCATTATTTGTTGCATTAACATAGCTGTTTGTGGATTTTTAATTAAATTGCATATTTATATGATGTCCAAAATTATAATGGCTTAGCTAGCACAAAATACCATCAGCCTCTATTTTTAATCACCAAAACATAAAACACTAAATCAATGGTGGGGATTTTTCCTTTATCTCCACACCATGATTAATTACAGTATTTTCATCATATATATTTAATGCAAACGGGGTCAAAACTAGGGTGTTACATTCCCCTCCCCCTTCAACAGCATGACCCTCAGTGGTTTACAAAATTGTACAAAAATTCCATGCTGGTACCGCCCTCAGTGCTCCGCAGAATTGAACAAAGATGATTGTGCCAATCGCATGGCATCCTCCAGCTTTGATGTATCCTCTTCAGGACCATATTGCTCCCATTGCACCTTCACCTCCCCTATGGCTCAGCTTTGGAGCATTGTGACCTTCCTATAGAGGATGTGCATTGGCTCAATTTGGAATTATCCCTCAGGTTCCACCTGAATCACATCCCAATTTATCACATGGTTAGGATCATGTACATATATCTTAAGCAAAGAAACATGAAAAACATTATGATCCCTCATACTAGAAGGAAATTCAATTCTATATGCAACTGGCCCTATTATTTCAAGCACTTCAAACGACCCACAATATCTAGGTGACAACTTGGCACAACTTCTAAGATTCAAGGAACTCTTATTTCCCTCACTTTGAGGTAAACATGATCCCCAACACTGAACTCTCTGTTCACCCTATGCTTATTTGCATAGATTTTCTGTCTGTCCTGGGCTACTTTCAAATTCTTCCTGATCTTTACAACCTCCTGCTCCATCTTCTTTAGAAATTCTGGACCAATCATAACCCTGTTCACTAGATTATCCCAAGTCACTGGTGTCCTACACCTCCTGCCATACAAATCTTCATAGGGACTCATCCTAAGGATGCTTGTTGTCCATTGTTATAAGAAAACTCTACCAAGTGTAAATAATCTTTCCACTTGGTTGTTTTTTCCATCACATACATGTGAAGCATGTCTTCAAGCATTTGATTTACTCTCTCTGTCTTGCCATCAGTTTGAAGATGGTAGGCATTTCTAATATTCAAATTTGTACCCAAATCTGCAAACAACACCTTCCAAAAATTGGAAGTGAACTTGACATCTTTGTCAGAGACTATTTCCTTAGGAAATCCATGCAATTTGAAAATATCCTTCATGAATATCTTTGCAATGTCATCAGTCTTAAGCGTAGACTTAACCAGTATAAAATGTGCTTCCTTTGTCAACTTGTCCACCACAACCATGATGGAATCATGTTGTCTCCAAGTCATTGGCAATCCTATAATAAAATCCATGGAAATAACTTTCCATTTCCATTATGGAATTGGAAAAGGCTGCAACAAACCTGTTGGGTGTTGATGCTCAACCTTCACCTGCTAAAAATTCATGTACCTTGAAATATATTCAGCCATGTCCTTTTTCATTCCTAGCCAAAAGTACTGCTTTCTAGATGTAGCAATTGTCTTCTGATATCCCGGGTGACTAGAATATGGAGCTTGATGGATCTCATCCATAACAACCCTCCTCAAATATGCTACATTTGGAATATAAATTCTATTCTTATAAGTAAGAAGTCCATCTTCTTCAAATTTATGTCCCTCATACTTCTTTTCAAGGCTTTGCTGCTGCAACTTGTCCTTGACCTTGGCATACAATTCATCTTCAGTAAAATGATTAACAATCTACTACCTCAAATTCGATTGGAAAATACTAATGGATGCCACATGCATTTCCTACACCTTCCTCCTGAGTGCATCAACTACCTTATTCTTTTTCCCCTTTATGTTCTTGATTTCAAAATCAAACTCACATAGAAACTCCAACCATATAGCTTGCCTAGCATTTAGAGTAGGTTGATCAAATAAATAATTCAGACCACAATGGTCCGTCCTTAGCTCAAATCTTCTTCCCATCAAGTAATGCCTCCACATCTTGAGAGAATGTACTATGGATGCAAGTTCCAAATCATGAGTGGCATAGTTCTTCTCATGCTCCTTCAAATTTCTTGACTCATAACATATTACGTGGTTGTATTGCATAAGAACTCCTCCAAGTCCTTGACTACATGCATCAGTACACACCACAAAAATTTCTCTGGGTCTACAACTTTCAAGACTGGTGCACTTGTGAGAATATTCTTCAGCTGCTGGAAGCTTTCTTCACACCTCCATGTCCATTCAAACTTTATCCCCTTCCTTTGCAATGAAGTGATGGCATGTGCAACCTTGGAGAATCCTTCAATGAATCTCCTATAGTATCCTGCAAGTCCCATAAAAGATATTACTTCTATCACATTTCTTGGAGTAGGCCAATTCATAATGGCTTCAATCTTCTCAGGGTCCGTAGATATACCCTTTTCTGAGATAATGTGACCCAAATATTGAATTCTATATTTATAGAAGTCACAGTTGCTTAACTTTGCATATAGCTTATGCTTCCTTAGCAATTGCAATGTCAGTCTCATATGCTCTTCATGCTCTTCCTCATTCTTAGAATAAATAAGAATGTCATCAAGGAAAAAAAGAACAAACATGTCCAAATACTTGCTGAAGACACTATTCATAAGGCACATAAATATAGCTGGTGCATTTATGAGACCAAATGGTACTACTACAAACTCATAATGTCCATACCTTGTTCTGAAGGTTGTCTTATGAATTTCTGCATCCTTGATCCTCACCTGATCGTAACCAGACCCCAAGTCAATTTTGGAAAATACCTTTGCTACTCTCATTTGATCAAAGAGGTCATTAATCTTAAGTAAAGGATATTTGTTCTTCACAGTGACTTTGTTTAATTTTCTATAACCAATACACAATCTGAGTGTACCATCTTTATTCTTCACAAACAGAACCGGTGCTTCCCAAGGGGACACACTCTGCCTGATATACTTATTCTCCAACAACTCTTGCAACTGCATCTTCATCTCTAATGTTTCCATTGTACTCATTTTGTAGGGTTCCTTGGACACTGGTGCTGCTCCTGGCATAAGATCAATTGTGAAATCAATGTCTCTCTCTGGAGGAAGCTCTGGATTCTCATTAGGAAAAACATCCCTAAATTCTTGCAACACATGAAAGTCCTCCAACCTAGGATTTTCATTCTCTATTTCCTCCACAATATGAGCTGCATACGACTGGAAACCTTTCCTACAAAACTTCTTCAACTACATTGTTGAAATCTGGAAAACTTCTTACAACTCCTATGTTCCCTTCTTCATCCATGCATTCAAAAGTATTATTATAATAGTCAATCTTTACCCTATGAGCTTCTAAACAATCCATTCCAATGAGAACATCATAGGAACCAAGTGGTAGAACATTCAAATCTACATAAGTGACCAATCCATTCATAACCAATGGCCATTTCTCTACCACTTCAATAACCTTTCTCTTAGTTCCAGTAGCCATCTGAACTAACCATGATTTGCTATGCTTTACTTTCTTAAAATCACAAATCTCCACTACTCTAGGATAAATGTAACTATGAGTAGAAACAGGGTCAATCAAAATAGAAACAGATTGCTCAACAATCTTACCTGCAACTTCAACCATAGTTGACTGGTGATTTGCATTGCAGTCCTTGAGTGATGCATAGATCCTATGGATGACCCTTGCTACTTGGACCACTGTTTCTGCCTCTTGAATGTTGTAAGTCAGCCTTGAATTCTAATTCTCAAGTGGACAACTCCTGCGGATGTGGAGTCCTCCACATTTCCAACATTGGATTGGTTCTCTGTTCTATGGTGGTTTTCTTGGATTTTCTCCCACCACTCTAGCTGGCTGCTTCTCAACTTGGGATGGCTTCTTCCGTTGATTCCTAAAGTTATAAGGTTTGAAACCTTTCTTCCTTTGGTTAGACTTATCATTCTTCTTGTCCTTCCATGTCTTATGATAATCAGGTTTTCCTTTGCTTTGCTCATAGAAATACTTATCTTTCCTTATCGCTTCTTCCAGAGTTCAAGGTTCATAAAACTCAATTCTATCTTTGTAGGACTGAGGCAATCCACTCAGGAAACACTAGATTTTTAATTTTTCATCTTTGATGTACCTGAGATACCTCAATAGCTCCAAGAACTTATTTACATACTCTTCCATGGTTTGTTGTCCCAATATTAGCTCATGAAATTCTTTGATCTTATCATCATAGTACCTGTCAGAGAGGTACTTCTTCTTGAAATACTTCTGGAACTATTTCCACACAATATTCCTTTCATTAATATTTTTCACTTTCCTAAAGTGCTCCCACCATATGGATGCTCTTCTAGTCAAATTGAAGATGGCTACTCTAGCTTTCATATTTGTAGACTAGTCTTGGACTTGGGAATATTTCCTCATCCCAAGAAGCCAAGCTTTAGCTTCTTGACCATTCTTTATCTCACCATTGAAGGTAGGAGGCCTTGCCTTCTTAAATTCATCACGTGAACGGTTTGGGTAGTGCCTCTTTCTCTTATTCTCATGAGAAGAAGAACTTGAACCACCAATGGATCCTTCAGAGTCAGATGACCCACTAAGAGATCTCTTTCTTCTTCTAGCAGTGCTCTTACTTCCTTCTGGTCTCACTGTTTGGTCCCCAAAGTTCATCCATCTCTGAATGTCTGTCAAGCTTTGCAGCATGGCTGCATTCAGCTGATCCTGCTCCTCCAGATCCTTAACCAATCTTTCATTATCTTCCCTATAACTTTGCATATCCGCCCTTAGGCTTCTCATGGTGGTTGCAAAATCTGGGGTGTATCTTGAAACCTCCTACGATTAGACTTTGTCTCAGCATTTCCAACTCATACATTTTCCCCCATAGCATCTTCCTCGTATTCATTGGGGTTATGTGCATCATCACACATGTCAGTTCTCATGGCTCAACCAAACCAAATTTACCAAACTACACTATCTGGAATGTTGCCCTTTGAAGGTGAGTATAATTCTCAAAATGTGTTAATAAACAAAATTGTTAGCTGCATAATAAAATCATAAGTAAAAACCATTTACCAACATCTCTGTTAACTGTTCAACTTGGCCCATCAAGGCCCAATGCTGCAACTCGTAGCTCTGATACCACACTGTCACGTCCCCTACCGTCCACCAGAGAGAGAACGTGACCATAATTGCTTGCTTTGATTATTGTCGGAGCATCTAGGTCAAAGTTCAATATATTCAAGTCAGTGTATAAATTATCTAACTTCCCAATAATAGAGAAATTGATCATGTCAGTGATCCATTCAACGATCTATGAAGAAAAATATTAGAGGAGATTGAACAACGGAGAAATATCACGATGGAAATCGATGGTCACCATCTGTTCTACATCTGGATATAGATCAATGGTTTAGAATCAACCTGCAAGAATCAACAATGCAGAAGGATTGAGTTTGCAGAATAGGGGAAATATGGAAATTGAGATCTCACATCCTGCATGTGGAATAGACTGTTGCGGAAAGGAAAGTTGTGGAAATAGAGATTTGCGAAGCCGCATCCCACATCCCACATCTCACATCCCACATCCCGCAAGTTGTGGAAAGAAGAGTTGCGGAAGGAAATATGTGGGCAATAGAATTTACAGAAGGACGTTTCCGCATCCCGCATCCTGCAAGTTGCGGAAGGGAGAGTTGCAGAAGGAAATTCAACAAGTTAACAGAATTCTTGGACAGATCTAATCATTCGGGCCATCACCAATCCAACAATATAAGCCCCATAACGTAATTTAAAAATGCATTGAAAGAAAGCATACATAGATGCATACAATTGCAATTATACAGTGGAAGCAATTCATCAATTCAACACATTAGGCATGTTCATCATATTTCATGAATAAAATACAATTGCAGAGATTAACATAGACAAGAATACTTATCTTGAAAGAAGTTTGTCCGGCAGCCAGCCACCCCCGAGCCAGGCATGATTCCCACAAGTAATAAGGAACACTAGCAGGCTCACACATAGCTAAGGATACAACAAAACTCATCTAATCCAACACAGTTGGGTTTATCAGGATGCAAAAAATAAGCCAATATATTGTTGGGTTTATCAGGCTAACCATCCAATCCAACTAACAGATGGGTTTATCAGGACACACCTCCAAGCCATCTCACTACTGGGTTTATCAGACTGTAGTCAATCAATCCAACATTCACATTAAGGACTAGCCAAGCTAGCTAACAGATGGGTTTATCAGGCTGCAAAGGAGCTGGAAATATTGAATTGTTAAGCTAGTGATCTCAGCCATCGAGCTATGGACACCTGCACTATATCGGGCTTGGATCCTAAAACATCTACACACCCAACAAAAGGAAGCATCCCCTTTTTTGCTACATAGTCCCTTAGGCTATGTCTTCCATTCCAGTGTTGTTCATGGTGTGCAAAGAAGAAAACCAACCCCTCTATATCTATTTGTGAGGTTCCTTCCTACAATAGGTTTATCAACCTAGTTCAGACCCAATTCCACTCCAAACCAAATAAAACAAAGGAAAAACATTCACACACAACAAACCACAATGTCAACACAACAAAATAGGCTTCCACTCATTCTGTGATAGAGGATACCATTGTGAAACAACAATGAGGAAATGTTAGATTTTAACATTAAGCTAGCATTATATTAGGATCTTTAACTGAGAGAATAACAAGAACAACAATCAAACACAAGAGACAATGAACATGGTGTTTTTCCTCGAGGAAACCATAAATGAAGAAAACCCCGCAACTTCCTCAGAGATAGAATTAGCACCAAATAGAAAATCCCAAAACAGTAAGATGATCTCCTGATAGTAGTAACCTCTTTCTTCTTAGCCCCAGTGTCTTCTTCTTTCTCAGCTATGCGCTACAACTGAGTGTGAGTGAGTATGTATCAAATAGAGATGCTAGCTTTGTATTTATACTAATTCTCGACTTGACTAAACCCAACTAGGGCTGACTTCACTAGGTGAATCTAATAACCCTAGTGCCTCGAAACTATGAGGAATTTAACCCTGATCAATAGGAGGGTTGCCCACAATTACTTGACATGACTTGCTTACATTATAGATCCTCCCGATCGGAACATCAGGGCATGACATGACTCAATTACATTATAGACACATCCCAAAATAAACATCGAGGTACAGGACATAAGATACATAGGTGAATACATTCCGAAGTTACAAATACATAAACACTCCCTCTTAACTAGGATGGTATTCTTTCGACACAATTTTCAACACTGTTCTTCTTCTCTGTATCGACTAGATCATCTTCATCTTCAAGACTTCTTTGTCTTCTTCATCTTCTTCGTCTTCTTCGTCTTCTTCGTCTTCTTCTAAGTCATCTTCTTCTTCAATTATTCTTCGTCTCAGGATCTGGATCATCACGACTACTAGATCATCACTGATGGATCATCATCACATCTAGATCATCACTTGATCTAGATCATCATCAAGTCCGGGGCATCATCACATCTGGATCATCACTTGATCTATATCATCATCAAGTCTGGATCATAATGACATGCTATCTCATAATGGTGCTATCTCGATTCTTCTCATGATAGGATGTTCTACAGAGCCAGCCCTTTTTCATGCTGGTTGTAGTCCTACCCTTCAAGTAGGTCTTCAACACTTATATCTGACCCTAAGTCAGAAAGGCCCACCCAGCTCTTACATCTGACCTCATCTTGTCAAAAAGGCACGCCCAGCACTCACATCTGACCTCATCTTGTCAGAAAGGCCCAGCACTCACATCTGACCATGTGTAAACACATCGCACCAGAATGGCTCAGCGATTACATCCGACCTCATCTTGTCAGAAAGGATTTTCACTTACATCTGACTCCATCTTGTAAGAAAGGCACAACACTCACATCTGACCATGTGTAAACACATCGCACCAAAATGGATAAACACTTGTATTTGACCTTATCCTGTTAGAAAGGATCTGCATTTACATTCAACCATGTGTAAACACATCGCATCAAAAGGGCTCTCAGTCCTAGGCTAAGGATTCCTGGTAACTGACCAGGTGCCTCCATTCTCCTGGAGAATGGCATCGGCTCTTATATATAATCAAGTGGGATACATCCCTCAATCACATCAGAATGGCCATGCGCTCACATCTGATCATGTAAGACTACATCCTACAGTCATATCAGAACGGCCCTTAGTCCCAAACTGAGTATTCCTGGTAACTGACCAGGTGCCTCCATTCCAATAATGGCATTCAACCCTTACACCTGATCATGCAGGAATTAATCCTACAATCATATCAGAATGACTCAACACTCACATCTGACATGGAAGGAACCTAAATCCTCTCACCATGATAGAATGGCTCAGCCCTTACATTTGACCATGGAAGGAACTTAACCCTCTCCCATGTCAGAATGGCTCTAGGTCTCATCATTTCCCCTTGGAGGGAACCTCGATCTAGAGAACACCAAGCTTCTCTTTGGAGTACTCAAAATTCACTCTAGCCAATGGATTCATGAATACATCAACTATCTATTCATCCGTCATGACATACTAGAGCTTCATTGCTCCTCTTTGCACCATATCCCTGATATAGTGATATTTGATCTCGATATCATTCGAATTGTCATGGAACACTGGGTTCTCTGACAACTTCACACAACTTTGGTTGTCGCAATATATACAAGTAGCATCCATTTGGAGATCAAATAAATAAGACAGTAGCTTCCTCAGCCATACTGCCTCACAACTAGCTGAACAAGCTGCAACATACTCTACTTCAGCTGTACTCAGTGCCACATAGGATTGCTTCCTACTAAACCAAGACATCACACATGATCCCATACTGAAGCAACATCCTAAAATGCTCTTCCTATTGATGGCACTTCTTGTCCAATCTTAATCAACATAACCCTCTAGGTTAATCTTTTGATTCACCTCGTACTTGAGCCCATAATCAACTGTACCCTTCAAGTACGTCAGAATATGTTTTGCAGCAATCAAGTGAACATGTCTCGGATCTTTCAAAAACTAGCTCAAGGTGTTCACAGCAAATAAAATATCGAGTCTCGTGTTCATCAGGTACATCAAGGACCCAATCATCTGACGATACATCGTAGCATCAACCGCTTCTGATGAAGCATCACTCAATAGCTTCAGGTTCGATTCCATAGGTGTGGTTATGGCCTTGCAGTATATCATCCTGAATCTCTTTAGAATCTATATTGCATACTTCCCTTGTCCAAGGAATACTCCATCCGTATTCTGCCACACCTCCATGGCTAATAAATAGTGCATCATACCCAAGTCCTTCATTTCAAACTCAGTAGCAAGTTTCCTCTTCATGTTAGCAATCAACCCATCCATACCTGTTACAAACAAATCATCCACATACAGCAGGAGTATCGGTGGTTGCCATCTTCAACCTTGTAGTAAAGGTTGGAATCTTTACTCTTGGTAAATCCCAAACTGGATAGGAAACCATCAATTCTACCGTACCATGTCCTGGGTGCATGTTTCAAACCGTACAAGGATTTCTTCAATCTACACACATGAGACTCCCTGTCATGTGTCTCAAAACCGAGTGGATGTTCCACATACACTTCCTCTTCTACTACACCATTCAAGAAAGCAGTCTTGACGTCCATCTGGTGTATCTTCCATTTCATCACTGTACCTAGAGAAAAAACTAATATGATGGAAGTGTATCTAGCTACAGGTGCAAAGGTTTCTTCATAATATATTCCTTCTTTCTGAGAGAAACCACGAGCCATGAATCTTGCTTTATATTTCTCTATGCTACCATCTACAGCATTCTTGATCTTGTAGATCCATTTGGAAGTTACAATGGACTTCCCTTTTGGTCTTGGGACAACATCCCAAACATCATTCTTCATGATCGATTGATATGCTTCGATCATAGCATCCTTCCATTCTTTCCATTCTGCCACTTCTTCATAGTTGGAAGGTTCTTTATTAATAATGTCACATAGTAAGGCTATGTAACTAGAGAAAGATCTAGTTCTCTTTCTTCCTCTGGGTGTTTCTTCTGAAGCTCCATATCTTTCTACACCTTGCATAATTTCACGTACCCAAGCAGGTTTCCTCTTATGAGGATTCTTCTCCAGAGGTGGATCTACAGGTTCTTGAGGTTCTTCAAATTCTTGATCTTCTTCTTGAATTTCTTCATTCATGATTGTGTCATGAATTCTAGGTTCTCTTGTTTCTTTAGGTTCTTCAACCGGTTTCTTCCTGAATTTGATGTAGGATGAATCTTCGTCAAATGTTACATCTCTACTAATGTCAATCTTCTTGAACCCAAGGAAGTATATTCTATAAGCCTTCGAGCTTTCAGAGTATCCCACAAATATACCCTTCTTTCCTAAAGGATCTAACTTCGTCCTCTTTTCTTTCGGAATGTGTATGTACACAGGACAACTGAATATTCTGAGATGGTTGACTTCTGGTTTCTTGCCGAAGAACAATTCTTCAGGAGTCTTGTTGTTAAGTACTCTGTGTGGAGAATGGTTTTGTACATAAACTGTTGTTATAGTAGCTTCTACCCAAAGATGCATAGGAAGATCTTGATCATGAAGCATTGCTCTTGCAGCTTCCATGATAGTCCTATTCTTCCTTTTTGCAATCGCATTCTGTTGTGGATTATATGGAGTGGAAAACTCCCTCTTAATCCCTAAGTTTTTGCACAACTCTTTGAATTCATTTGATGTGAATTCTCCGCCATTATCTGATCGAAAAGTATTGATCTTCTTTTCAATGTGGTTCTCAATCAAGGATTTGAATTCCTTGAACTTGCTGAATACTTCATCTTTGTTCTTCATGAAGTAGATCCATATATTCCTAGAAAAATCATCAATAAAAGAAACATATTATGCATACCCACTTAGTGAATTTGATGACATTGGACTGCATACAACGGAGTGGATGATTTCCAAGATTCCTTTTTCCTTGGTCTCGCTACTTGGAAATGTCTTCTTTGTGTTCTTCCCTTTCACACATCCTTTGCATACACATTCATGTTTTGTCTACATTTCTGGGAGACCTTCAACAGCTTTACTTGCAAGTGGTAGTTCTTTGTAATGCACATGTGCAAGTATTCTATGACAAAATCATTTGGTTCTACCGAGTCATGAACTAAAGCTTGTTCTGGTTGGTTGGCCCTTCAATTTGTATAGTCCTCCTTCTTGTTCTCCAATCACTACTGCATCATCGAAAGACTTTCCTTTTGGCCACATGAGGACTTGGCCATCTACAAATGCGACCCTTATTCCTTTTGCATCTAATGCAGATATGGAGAGGAGGTTCTTCTTTAGTCCAGGTACAAACAATACATCTTTCATCTTGATAGAATTTCTAGAGTTTAGCTTATAGGAGGATTCCCCACTACCTTTTATTGGATACTGGTAGTCATCTCCAAGTTTCACCTTGTGAGGTGATTCATGTTCAGATAATTTCACAAAGGATTCCTTGAATCCTATCATGTGTTTGGAAGCACCACTGTCTATAAGCCAATCATTACTGCCATGTGTGATAGTTCCTGTGAGAGCAGAAATCAGAACATATTCGTCATCACTTGAAGAATCATCACTAGCTTGTCTGTTTCTCTTTGTGGAAGGTTCATCATCCTCTGCAGCATGAGCATGATGTGTTCTATTGTTTCCCTTTTTCTTGTGAGAGCTACTTTTGTTCTTAGGACAATCTCTAGCAAAGTGTCCTCTTTCATCACATGTATAGAAAATGAACTTAGACTTATCTCTAGGCTTTCTAAAGTTATTCCTTTGATTAGAGTACTTACTTATATGATGGCTAGATCTAGTTTTCTTGGATTGTACTATGAGAGCTTGATCTTCACTTTCCATCTTCTCTTCTCAAGCTGCTATCCGAGCTTCTTCTTGAGAGAATTCTTCCCATAGTCTGCTGAACTTAACTAACTTCTTTCTGGCACGGATCCCTTGAATGAAGGAGTCCCATGTCCTAGGGATACCATTCAAGGTGGTCATTACAATCTCTGCATTCTCCACATATTCATCTACTGCTTCCAATTGTTCCTTGATTTGAGAAACCCTTGTAAAGTAAGACTAGATGGTTTCTGCATTCTAGATCTTCACATTCTTCAACTAGTTCCTCAAGGTCATCTTCCAGTTTATGTTCTTTCCTTCAAACAATTTGGTTAGGGAATCAAACATAGCTTTAGGTGTCTTTAGGGAGGAAACCTATGGTATGAGGTGATCCTTGATTGAATCAGCAATGATCCTCTTTTCCATAAGCAACTTCTTCTTGTGTAAGGCCTTAGCCTCATCTCCCTCTGGAACTGGAATCTCCTCATTGATGTAAGAGTCCAATTCATTCTCTTCTAGGACCAAAAAGATCCTATACTTCTAGGCTCCAAAGCAATAAGCTCCCTCAATCTTTTCATCAAGCTTGGTATGATGAGACATCTTAACTGAGAACCTCAAATGGAAATACAAAAGATTTATATCTTACAAGGTCAAGATGTTGGATCTGAATTTGGAGTTGAAATTCTGTAGTACTGGTTCAGGAACAGATTAGGGTTTTTATTTTTCGGAGTTCTGTCCAACCAAATGCTTTGATTTTGATCCCTAACTTCGATTTTGGGGAGGAGATCAATCCAGGCCTGGGCTCACTGAAAAATTCCACTTCTGTGAAAAGCCCTAATTTTCGGCAGTGGTATCAAGTCCAAAACTGAAAAACCTCAGAGTTGGATTCTGCTTTGACAGAAATATGCACACTAGGGAGGAGAGTTATTCCAAAGTTCTTCTGCTAAAAATCTATGGAGAGAGATCCAAAAAGTAGGAATCCCTAGTTCCCGCAGCTGCACAGTGTCTTGTTCTCAGGTTAGCTCTGATACCATGTTATATTTTAACATTAAGCTAGCATTATATTAGGATCTTTAACTGAGAGAATAACAAGCACATCAATCAAACACAAGAGACAATGAACATAGTGTTTTTCCTCAGGGAAACCATAAATGGAGAAAACCCCGCAACTTCCTCAAAGATAGAATCAACACCAAATAGAAAATCCCAAAACAGTAATATGATCTCCCAACAACATTAACCTCTTTCTTCTTATCCCCAGTGTCTTTTTCTTTCTCAGTTATGCACTACAACTAAGTGTGAGTGAGTGTGTATCAAATAGAGAGGCTAGCTTTGTATTTATACTAATTCTTGACTTGACTAAACCCAACTAGGGCCGACTTCACTAGGTGGGTCTAATCACCCTAGTGCCCCAGAACTGCGGGGACTTTAACCCTTGATCAATAGGAGGGTTACCCACAATGACTTGACATGACTTGTTTACATTATAGATCCTCCCGATCGAAACATCGGGCATGACATGACTCAATTACATTATAGACACATCCTGAAATAAAAATTGGGGTACAAGACATAAGATACATAGGTGAATACATTCCGAAGTTAAAAATACATCAACAGGAAACCACAAATGAAAACTCTTTCTCATAAAATCGAGTGATCTCCATTGCTCATTCGTTCAACAAACAAAGGAGACCTCAAACCTTTGTGCGACTGAGGATGGCAACAATAGGCGATCAACCCAGAGAAAAACACGGTTCTACCAGTAGGACGAATGCATGGCACGCATGAATAGAATTGAATAGAGAATGATCAGAATATTGAACACCATGTTTTAGTGAGATTCAGATGATGGAATGGGCATGCACAACAAGGAAAAAAACTAAAAACGTGAGGGATGGATGATAAAAAATGTCACGCCTCTCTCNATCATGCCCCTATCTCATTATTTGTTACATTGACATAGCTAGTTGTGGGTTTTTAAATAAAATTGCATATTTATATGATGTCCAAAATTATAATGTGTTGGCTAGCACAAAATACCATCGGCCTCAATTTTTAATCGTTGAAACATAAAACGCTAAATCAATGGTGGGGATTTTTCCTTTAGCTCCACACCATGATTAATTACAATATTTTTCATCATATATATTTAATGCAAACGGGGTCAAAATGGGGTGTTACAACCATCTTCAAGGTTAGTTATACATCGACCACCTTTACCCAAAACCATCCCCTAAGTACCTGAGATGCCCTCTGAAAAAGCCATAGAAAGAGGAAGGTAGAATTGAATGTTCATTTTACTTTCCATAATATCCATTTTCCTGTGCATGAGCCTACAATCCCTATTATGATATTTCCAATCATGTACAAGATCCTCATCACCAATCGCTTTTTTCTCACAGTCCATGAGAACATTAGAGATGATACCTTTCATAACCTAGAAAGTGGCCATGATCTGGCCATATGCCAATAGTTGGGAAATAGTCAAACCAAGTTCAAGAACCCACTCGACAAACTCCTCTTTTCAATCCTATGATATTGAGGCCTTAAACTTCTCCCACATATATTTTTCCACTTTCTCAATCTCCTCCTAAATGGCCATCGGAATTTGATCGTGCAAGAAACAAGTTACCTTATACGCTTTCTTCTTCTCTCTCATCACCCTTAGGGATTTTCCCCTCTTTGCATTCTACTACATCCTCTTTCATTTTGACCCTCAGGGTACCATTGTTACCCTCCATAGAATGCAACTAACTTCCACACCACTATCTCCTTACAATAATTTTCACAAGCTCAGAAAAAGGAAAAAACCCAGGAAACTTCTAGAAAATACTGATCCTTCCCCCCACATTTATAGTTCTTTCCACATTCCAGTTCATAAATTCCTCCATCATTCCTCCACCAATCTACTCCATTTGCAGGATTACCACTGCATTCATTACTGAAATTTGTTCTAGATTAACATATGGAATCCTTTGTATGAGGACCATATCATATCCTATTCTCATCATAACCTATTGAGGACCTTGATTGTTCATTAAGTTGGGGGATAAATCATCCTATACCTTCATCATCTTCCCAAGGTGGTCTATCCTCATTACAGATGGCGGTTAAAGTTGTCACGTGGGACTTGTTGTGTCCATCATCAAGGTTACTCGTGTTAGTACCTTCCATCCTCGTCAAGTGTATTTCCTATGATGTTAGGTGAGCACATTAGGAGACCCATTCCCTGTCAGTATCTATGCATTTCGATCTCCCCGTGTTTTCCAAAAATGTCCACAACCTTGTTCCCATTTCACTTGACATGGATAAAATTCCAAGCATGGGGAATAGATAACAGGGATTCCAACTTTTCCACACTAAAGAAAACCACCTAGATAATCACCATATTGGATAACCTTTTCCCATTCAGTAAAATTTTTCCCATCTAGATAATAATTTGAGAATCCCCTTCAATGGTGGTAGGTTCCAAGGCTTTGCTGATAACCAAATCTAGCCCGAAAAGGAGGTGCTTAAGCTCATTGGTGTTATTAGTTTCATTGCCACTGTATACAAAATTAATATGCACAATATCACCTTCCTGGTTTCTCAGAATTCCACCAAAAACACCAGTTCCAGGGTTGCACTTGGAGGCCCCGTAAAAAATTAGTTTAAAATATTCCAAGGGGAAGGAGACCCATAGTCTGGGATGTTGATGTATTTGTAAATTTGGAATATATTCTGATGTATATTATCACTGTATGTTGGTGTACCAGCACCAGAGATGTGTTTTCCTCCTTTTGGGATGTCATTATTGTGTATGGACCTTGAGGTACAACCTCTGTTGCAAGTCGGGGAAATAGTCTCGAGTATAACATCATGTAATGTATTTTTGGTGTCTCTCTAGGAGAAGTTGGCCTTGTTAGGGTAAGAAGTCAGCCCCAATCATGTATTAGGTCAGTCACTTGAAGAGTATAAATAGGGAGGTACCCTCCCTCATTTATACACACTTACACTCACTCAAGTTCGCATGAGGAGAGAGAGCGTGACAAGGAGGAAAAATAGATAACTGCATAATACTTCTTCTTATTGGGTTTGCTGATCTTGTGATACAACCTTTGTGACAAAACTGTTATGAGGAAGTTTGTGGGGTTTTCTCTTTTATGGTTTCCCTAGTGAAAATATTTGTGTCTTGTGTATCTTGTTGTACCTGTTATTCTTTCAAATAAATATCCTAATCAAGATAATAAGATTAGAAAAATTAACATGGTATTAAAGCCTCCGAAAGAAGGAACTATGCAACAACATAAATTACAGATTCCTAGTTCAAGGTCTTCTCTACATGAATAATCAAGAAAAGAGGGCTAGGCCAACTCACCCTAGAGGGTAACATATTTTGATTGAAGCAGAATCAGATTTGAAAAAGTTTCATTTTTGAACCTAACACTAGTGTCGGGAGAAACTAGAGCATCAAGTTTTGGAGGCTTCCCACCTCAGTCTTCAGAAAATGACCTTGTTCAGCAACTTGCCTCGTGGAGGTGCATCTTTTTGTCTAACTAGAATTCCTAAACTCTAATTTTGAAAAATTAGGGTTTCTATGGAAAACCCTTGGTCATACAGCTCTAGACCATGTCGAGTGACCTAAAATGCATAAGATATGAATATTTTCTATTTCTGTTTGAGGTTCTCGTTTGAAAGTATGTCTCACCATACTCAGCTTTTGGACAAGATTGGAGGATTTGACAACTTTTGAGCATGGAAGTACAAAATCTCCTTGATCTTGGAAGTGAATGATTTGGATCAGTACACGAGTGGAGAATTTCCAGAGCTGGAGGGAGATGAGGCTAAGGATACTCATAAGAATAACTTGGTTAAGGCAAAGAGAATAATTGCATATTCTATTAAGGATCATCCAATCCCCCATATGTTATCCTTCAATACATCGAAGGAAGTATTTTATGCTTTGAAAAAGATGATCGAAGGAAAGAAGATCAATCAGAACATGACATTGATGAACCGGTTGAAGAATGTGAAGATACAAAAATCAGAGAGTATATAGTCCTACTTCAAAATGGATTCTCAAATCAAGGAATAACTTGAAGCAGTTGAAGAGAATGTAGAAGAAGGAGAGATTTCGATGACTACCTTGAATGACGTCCAATATTTTTGGATTAATTCATTTAAGGGATCCATGCAAGAAGGAAGTTGACCTCTTTCATTTGACTCTAAGAAGAATGCACATAATAGGAAGCTTGGCTCATAACGAGAGAAGAAAAGATGGGACCAACAGAAGATCAAGCTCTCACAATCCACACCAGAAAAAACTACAAGAAGAAGGAGAACCACCATCACAACAAGAAGAAGGACAATAAACAAAAGGAGTTCAGAAAATATCCTTCTAACATTCGATGTTACACTTGTGATGAAAAAGGACATTTTGGAAGAGACTTTCCCAACAAAAAGAAGAGACACCATGCTCACATCGCCGAAGATGATGAACTGAAAAAAAAATATTTAAAGAGAGAGGGATGATTCAGATGAAGATTATATGCTAATCTCATCACCCATGTGCACTATCTCACATGGAATAAATGATTGAATTGTGGAAAGTGGGGCATTAAAAACAAATGATGGGATACAAAGAATCATTCGTCAATATGTTTGAGCATGAGTCACCTCACAAGGTGAAACATGGTGATGATTATAAACACCCCATAAAAGGAAGTGGAGAATATTCATACAAGCTAGAATCCAAAAAATTTAAAGATGAAGGATGTGCTATATGTTCTAGGGTTGAAGAAGAATCTTCTCTCCATTTGTGCACTAGATGCAAAGGGAATGAGAGTTTCATTTGTTGATGGCCAAGTTCTAATGTGGCCTAAAGGAAATACAATCCATGATGCAACAATGATTGGAGAACAAGACAGAGGCTTTTACAAACTAAAGGGACATCTTGAACAAACATTGGTTCATGAGTCAATAGAACCAAGTGAACTATGACACCAAATGCTTGCACATGTTCATTACAGAGCACTACCGATTGTAAGCAAAGCAGTCTCAGGACTTCCATAAATATAGGAAAAGCATGAAGGAATTTTCAAAGGATGTGCACAAGGAAAGAATGTAGAGAATACATTTCCCAATAGTGAAAGTAAATCTAAAGGAATACAGGAGACAGTACACTTAGATGTATGTGGGCCCATGTCTTCTAGCTCACTAAGCAGGTATGTGTACTATGTTTCCTTTATAGATTATTTCTCATCTAAGCTCTGTAGATATTTATTGAAAGGGAAAAATGAATTATCCAGTAAGTTCAAGGAAATCAAAGCCTTGGTTGAGAACCACACTAAAAGGAATATCAAGACTCCACGGTCAAATAATGGCAGAGAATTCACCTCAAAATAATTCGAGGGACTCTGCAGAGAGCCTGGGATTAAGAGGGAGTTCAACACTCCATACAATCCTCAATAGAATGGACTTGTGGAATGAAAGAAATGAACCATAATGGAAGAAGAAAAATTAATGCTACATGACCAAAATCTTCCAATGCACCTTTGGGTTGAAGCAACAAGGACAATTGTTTATGCACAGAACAATACTCCTCATCAAGTACTTGGAAACAAGACTCCTGAAGAGGATTTCTCATGAAAGAAACTAGAAGTCAGCCATCTCAGAATATTTGGCTTCCCAGTGTACATACATGTCCCAAAGGAGAAGAGGACCAAGCTCAATCAATCTAGGAAGAAGGAAATATTCGTAGGATATAGTGATACAGAAAAGGCCTACAAAATATACTTCCAAGGATTCAAGAATATCAACATCAGCATATATGTAACCTTTGATGAGGCATCGATATACACTAAATAAAGGAAGCTACCTATTGAATAGGTCAAGTAACTTGAAGGAACAAGAGTCCAATATATGACAATGGAATTGGAAATTCCAGAAGACTATGAAGATAATGACATGGAAGAAACACAAGAGTGTATAGAGACACTTCACGAGAAGGACTCCCACAAGAGGAAACCAACTTGGGAATGGGAGCTCATACAAGATGTAGAAAGGTATGGTGCTCAAGAAGGGACGCATAGAGAAAGGAAATGACTAAAACCTTACAATAACTATGTGGTGTTAGTATTGTAATCCTCCCTTGTCCAATTTGGTCAATTACATCTAAATTAGGAGTCTTTTTAGTCTATATTTAGTCACTAGCATCATTGGGTCCACATGGCCTAATTGGGGCACATGTATTCATTAATAGAGTGTGGGGAACACTAGTTGAGGATAATTTCCACTGATTTCACTTGCATACATCAGTTTAGGCACCTCCTAGACCAATCCCTACAATTTAGGAGCCATTGGGAGTGTCGAACCAACCTCCTTTAGTTGAGTTCAGTTAGTGTCTAGTTAATCCTAGTTAGGAGTCAGTTACATTCAGTTACATCCAATCGGCACCATTCATTGATTGATTACATGTGGGAAGGTTGCTTTCCTCACCTACCACATTCAGTTAGACTAGTTAACTAATTCTAACTGACTGATGCACTGATTTAGACAAATGGAGCTAACTAGTTAGGCTTCGATAGTGATTTAGACATGTCTAGTTATCCATGTGTTGATGCCTAGAAATTTGTAGGTAACAATAGTTAGGGATTCTCCCCAGTAAATGTCCCCAACTATCCCATTACTGTTTGGTATGGGGGATCCATCTAGTTTACGGTCTGACTACCGTAGGTCAAGTAACAAAATAAAAGGTTTTACCGGTTACGACCCAGTCCACCGTGTATATTTTAGTTTTTTGAGTTTAAGTATGATATGCAAGTGCCTATATAAGAATGCATATTGATAGAGAACACGAGCAGCAGTCACAATGTGATGTGCAGGTTCTTACCTCTCATCTTAACTCACTTGCATCTAAATCACACACAGCAAGAAACTAAAACTAACTATCTAACCTATCCCTAGGGAGAAAGATTACCATTTATCAATGAGTAATGTATTTCTGCGCATGCATTAAGAAAAATCACAAATAGTTGTTACTTAATTCAAAACACATGAACATTAATAGATATATGAACAACAAGACAGCGCATTGTTTATGAAAAGCCTTCATTACTCATAGTGGAAATTTCATAGAATAAACTAGAGTGCATTCATAACAAGAACATAGGTTCAAAGAGTTAGAGCGATCTCACAGTTAATGGACAACAGCTAAAAACAAAATAGTTCACATTCAACAAATCCATACCACAGCATTTGGAACCTTCCACCAGGCTTTCTCCAACAGGAAACTTGTAATTTCTTTATTGCAAAAGGAAATAGTTCTTCTTACAACATACTCCCACAAATATATCTGGGGAAAGTCCCTTATTACATCTAACTCTCCTATATTTATACAAAATAGAAAAACCTTTGGGCTACCCCTTGTGACCTTTGGGCTCCCCCCCAACTGTTTAATCTCACAAATTTGTCTTTTAGTGAGTGCTGTACAATACGTTATATTACATTAAAATTTAATAGTACTTTTATAAAGAGAGACCAGCTTGGTTGCTGATGAAATTTTGCCAAGCCTGGGCCTCTGCTGCTATTGATCTATTGAGATCTCAGACCCTTACTTTCTTCTTCTCTTTCTTCAACTCTGTTTCTTCATTTTCTTCTGCTTTGTCTTCTAGACACATCTTCTCTACAGCAGAAATCACCCTGTCATGAATAACCAAAAAACTGTATCAGTCCATTTACCTTCTTTGTATGCATTCAGTAAAATAAACTATATACAGTATTAATGCATGAAAGAATGACAAAACAAAGAAATCCTGCGAGTTTGTGTCTTGAAATCTGCTAAATCCATTGTCCAAACTAAAATCACAAGCTTAATAAAAAGACTCTTTACCTCAATCCAGGCCACATCTGGACTAACTCGAAATCATGAAAGCGTGAATCATAACAATGTAACCACCAAATCTGAACCCTAACCTGTGCTCTTCATCTTGGAGAAAACCCGACTCGACCAAAAACAGAAACCTTCGTCGCCCATGAAAACAATGGGAAGACCCTATCGACAGTTTTAAACACTAAGCATTGGATAATTAGTTCGCTAAGGAGCCGTAAGGGTGGAAGACATACAAACTATGGCTTCCACAATCAAATGAAAACCATTGGCGATCAGAAGAACCAAAGACTACAGAAGAATAGTCCTATTCATATCCGCAACGATGGACAGTGAACAGACTACGAGTCCCGTGAGACTATTAAGTCAATTGGTGTCAAAGACCTTTAATGCTAAGTGTCGAGGCTATAATATTTAACATCTTCACAGTGTTGGTGATGCCAACGACTAAAAACACCAATAGTTAAGCATTGGATATCGGAACCACTAATGAATCGGTAGGTTAGTTCACTACACTACCGCAACAGTGGGAAACAGACTGACTATGGCTTCTGGAACAACTAAAAACATCGACGATCAAAGGCTTGGAGGACTATGGATTGGTGAGCTAAAGCTTAACGCTGTCGCCGTGTCAGAAACACAAAGAACTAGTCCTCCGATCAATCATCAACACCACTTCGATAGCGAAAACAAATCATCGACAATTAAATTTTGATTAATAAAGCCAAGGCATCAGCAAGCAGAAGCACTATATACCTGATGGTTAGTTCACTCAGGAGCTGCAACAGTGAAAGTCAAACGAACTACAGGTCCCATAGCAATAGAAAACATCGGCGACCAGAGCAACTAATGACTAACTCATCGAAACCTCGAGACACAAAATACTCTGCAGTGTCGGTGAGACAAACAATAAGGCCTCTGAAAAGATGACATCATTAAAGAATAAAACTCCAACCGCTGATAAAACAAAAATGCCAAAAGTCAAAAAGTAAAGTTTTTTGAAAAATAAACAAAGAAGATAAAATATCATCAACAAAAAACATGAATTTTCATCGATGGCACAGAGGACTAATGACCTGATTCAAACTTTAATAAACTTTTGACAGCGAAAACAACAAAAAAAATCATCACAAAGCGAAAAGGTTTGAATGAATCGGCGAAAGTAAAACTATCCATCGACGACATAGAGAACTAACGCTCTGATTCGTTGTTCAACTGAGTTCCGACAGTGATCATTGGTCAAATCAAAACAAACGTTAAGTGTTCAAAATATTCTTGGCTGGGTAGTGATGGAATCAGTTTATTTAACCTCCTAAATAGTGGCGACATAGATAACTAAAGTTGTGACTCAAACTTCAACTAACTTCCGATAGTGCTAAAACAAAATCACCGACAGAACAAATGTTAAAAAATAAACAAACTCCATAATCAAAAGCTTTGGCTAGACAAAGGAAGATTTAGATCATCCAACTTCCGAAACGAAGGAAACAATTGACCTCAATTCAAACTCAGGAAAATCCATATTTCTAGTAGAGGGAGAAAACAGAGTTCAGGAAACCAAATAAATCCAGGCAAGATAAAATCAAAAGGAGGGTCCAAAATTTTTCAAAAATTTGGGAAAAAGTTGCAGCTGCAACAATTGGCGACTACCTGGTGAACCCAAATCTCTGGACAATTTCTTCCTTAAGTAATAGACTGTTTGACAATAAAACCAACATGTTGAATTCTTCTAGATGTCTGGATTTCTCAAATGGAAAATGTATGTACTTTTAATCATTGATGATAGTCCAATTTAGGAAAATGGAAACCCAGATTTCAAAGTCCATATAACTCTTTTGAGGCCAAGAATATGAGTTTCATTTTTTACCTCTGTCTTCAGGTAGCTTCCAGCTTGGACACCACAGGATTGTAACATATGGTAAATAGAAATATTCATTTGTTCCTCATTCCCATGCCATTCTGCACTTTTGTGCTTTTGAAATTTTTTGTCCTTTTTGAGTTCTCCTGCATGCCTTTCTTTCTGAATTTTTTATTTAGGCTCCTCTATCCATAGTGTCCTTTTGTGTGAGAGATGTATTGATTTTCAGCTCATAGACGAAGAAGAACTTTTGCAATTTTGTACTCATATGGTTCAATACTTTGTTTTGATACATATTGCTTTCTTAGGAGATTTTTTTACTCTTATTTTCCTTTTGGCTTTCAATTCTTGGCATGGGATCATTTATATATAATATATTGTTTACCTTCCTTCCTTTCCATGGGTCCTTGCTGTCACCCCCTCAAACATTTTTAAATGTGACATGGATGGAGCCTCGAAATAGTATTCCAGACCTTTTGGTCCTGAGTTATTTTACAAGGATTAAGTAGGACTTCAATGTGTTCATAGTCATTTAGGAAAACTGCTAAACTAGAAGAAATTATTTTAGATAAATCAATAGTACATAGTCTTATAATCAAGAATTTTTGTTAACCAAAATTCTGATGCTCTCCATGCAACCAAAATTTTAACTAAAACCAACAGAAATAAAATAAATAAAAAATAAACAACCAAATCAGTTTATTTATGCGCAAGATAATCAAGAAATAAAAACCAAGAAAAATAAAGTTTGATAACTAAACCATTAACTGGTCAGTTCTCTGCCCACCCCTGTAAATCTAGAAGCTTGTAAGTTGAGGGGCTAGGGTTGACCGCAAATTGAAAAAGGCCTACCCATTAACAAAAAATACATCTACTATTTTACAATCAATCTCATTAGCCCGTGAAAATCGAAGGAGATCGGGCTGGGTGTCTGGTGTACTGCTAGCTTCTTCTGCTTGGTATTTTCCTGGTTCTAGCTCAATTAGATAATTTCCCAATACAGAATTCACTGGTTCATTCTTACCCTCCAACTGAGTAACATTGTGCTTCATGTGGGGCTCTCTTAATACTTTTATGTGTTTGGGACTTCCCTTATAAGGCAACCATAGATGTGACCAATCTGATGCAAAATATCCATTTAGCTTTGCTGACCAATCCCAACTCAAAACAAGTCCATAAGCCTCAGGTATGTCTGCTACTACAATATCGATGAACTAACATACCTTTTCATTTGAATATAATCGAATCAGAACATCCTCCATTTCCCCAATTACCTTCACAACTGTTCTGTCTAACTGAATAACCTGCCAAGTAGATGGTTTAGGCTGTCCATTTATCTTCTTGCAGAATGAAAGTGGCATAACATTGACTGATGTCCCTGAGTCTACTAAATAGTTGTTATGGTTGAAAATTTCAAAAGTAAGGAGAAATGGTGGGGTTTTGTATTTAGAATTACCTCCCACAATTGCTTCACCAATTTCTTCTTCTTTAGGTTGGTTGTCAGTGGGAAGCTTTTTCTTTGGTACTTCAAGTGATTTTAACAATTTTTCTTTCTGCTAAGGCACATTACACATTTCAAACAGTGAGATATTTTCCTTAGCCCTTTTAATATCTTCCACAATATTATACTCCATCTTATGTTCTTCGAGATTCTTTTTTACATTATCAATCTTTTCTTCAACAGGCTTAACAGGCATGTTGATTTTCTTTGGATTTTGACTTGTAATGGTGAATTCAGGTATTTTATCAGTTGTTGTGCTCTTCTAAATTTTCTTTACATTCTCTTGAAGTATCTTAATTTTTGGAAGTATTGAATTGTCTTTATTTATCAAACCTTGACTTCTTGTTGTCACATTTGTTTCTGATGTTTTTTTTTTCTGTTTCAGTGAACCCTCCTCTTCTGTATCAAAAAGTGAGACACAGTCCCATAAAACTAAAGCATCCTCTTCTTGTTTTTCTATGGGTTGATTATATTTTTCTTCCTGCTCATCATATTCTATTAGTTTAGAGTCCAATAGCTGATTCATTACTAATGTCATCGAATTGATCCATTGAGGGAATTTTTTTCTAGAATGAGGCTGTTGATGAAAGGTGAAAAAATTATCCATACCTATTTCAGTTAAATTCATTGATGCAAGACTGTGTGGAGAAGGTTTAGATTGAATGTTATCTTCTCTCCTTTCATAGTAAGGCTTGTATGCTTTATGAGCCTCCTTTTCTTTTTCCAAATCTATCACTCTGTTAGATAGCTTCTGCATCATTTTCAACATTCCTTCAAAAAAAATTTCTCCCGACTGCTCAGGATAATCTTCTATGCTCTCTTTTTAAGCTTCTACCCTCTCAGCTTCTTCATAAGTTTCTGACAATGTAGGTTTGACTAACATCTTGGAAAGCATGGCCAATTCAGGCCCTAGAGATGAAGTATAGTATTCACTCAGAACTTTATCAGATGGTTTATCAGTTGCAGAAAAATTCTTTAGATAAGTAGCAAACCTTTGAGTGAAAATATGCACTTTTTCCTTTATTTCTTTCTTTAAAGCGCATAAACCTTTCATCAGAGCTGCATGAGTTTTTTGGACTGCATATTTACTTCTAAATATTCTTTCAAAAGTATCTCAGCCTGTGATTGAGTTTGCAGGCAGAGGAAAATAACATGAGGCTGCTGCTCCTTCCAGGGTAAGGTGTATTTAGGTCCAACTAATTCAGAGGTTGAACAACTTCTTGTAAGGTTGTTTCTACCAGTTCTTCAAAATATTCAACCAACACTGCGTCTTCCAATATAGGACAGTCTTTCTTTCGATATTCTCTTCTGGGTATGGCAGGGATAATCGGTAATCCTCCAATATTCTTTAAATATTCCCTAGTAAATATTCTTAGATCATTTACTACTTCGTTATCAATAGAATACAGATGCTCTTTACCCTTTTCTTCTGGAATTAGATTGGGAAACAAACTGTTCTCAGAATGGTTACCGGTGGAATAGTTTCAAGGAAATGGGTTTCCTCGGCTAGCCATGCACTGGCTTCCCTCCTTCTAGCACCAAAAACTGTTGATGCCTGGAAATTCGCAGGTAACAACAATTAGGGATTCTCCCCAGTAAATGTTCCCAACTAGCCTGTTACTGTTTGGTATGGGGAATCCGTCTGGTTTATGGTCCGGCTACCATAGGTCAAGTAACAAAATAAAATGTTTTACCGGTTACGGCCTGGTCCACCATGTATATTTTAGTTTTATGAATTTAAGTGTGTTATGCAAGTGCCTATCTAAGAATGTAGATTGATAGAGAACACGAGGAGCGGTCACAATGTGATGCGCAAGTTCTTACCTCTCATCTTAACTCACTCGCATCTAAATCACACACAGCAAGAAACTAAAACTAACTATCTAACCTATCCCTAGGGAGCAAGACTATCATTTATCAATGAATAATGCATTTCTGCGCATGCATTAAGAAAAATCACAAAGAGTTGTTACTTAATTCAAAACACATGAACATTAATAGATATATGAACAACAAGATAGCTCATTGTTTATGAAAAGCCTTCATTACTCATAGTGGAAATTTCATAGAATAAACTAGAGTGCATTCATAACAAGAACATAGGTTCAAAGAGTTAGAGCGATCTCACAGTTAATGGACAGCAGCTGAAAATGAAATAGTTCACATTCAACAAATCCATAGCATGGCATTTGGAACCTTCCAGCAAGCTTTCTCCAACAAGAAACTTGTAATTTCTTTATTGCGAAAGGAAATAGTCCTTACAACATACTCTCACAAATATATCTAGGAAAAAGTCCCTTATTACATCTAAATCTCCTATATTTATACACAGCAAAACCTTTGGGCTGCCCCTTATGACCTTTGGGCTTCCCTTGTGACCTTAGGGCTTCCCCCCAACCGTTTAATCTCACAAATTTGTCTTTTAGTGAGTGTTGTACAATACGTTATATTAAATTAAAATTTAATAGCACTTTTATAAAGAGAGACCAGCTTGGTTTCTTATGAAATTTTCCCAAGCCCGGGCCTCTACTGCTATCGATCTGTTGATATCTCAGACCCTTACTTTCTTCTTCTCTTTCTTCATCTTTGCTTCATTTTCTTTTGCTTTGTCTTCTAGACATATCTTCTTTGCAGCAACAATCACCCTATCATGAATAACCAAAAAATTGTATCAGTACATTTACCTTCTCCATATGCATTCTGTAAAATAAACTATATAAAATGTTAATGCATGAAAAAATGCCAAAACAAAGAAATCCTGCGAGTTTGTGTCCTGAAATCCGCTAAATCCATTGTCCAAACTAAAATCACAAGCTCAATAAAAAGACTCTTTACCTCAATCCAGGCCACATCTGGACTAACTCGAAATCATGAAAGCGTGAATCATAACAATGTAACCGCCAAATATGAACCCTAAACTATGCTCTTCATCTCGAAGAAAACCTAACTCGACCAAAAACAGAAACCTCCGTCGCCCATGAAAACATCGGGAAGACCCTATCGGCATTTTTGAACACTAACCATCGGAAAATTAGTTCGGTAAGGAGCCACAATGGTGGAAGACATACAAACTACGGCTTCCACGATCAAATGAAAACCATCGATGATCGGAAGAACTAAAGACTACAGAAGAATAGTCCTATTCATACCCACAACGGTGGACAGTGAATAGACTACGGGTCCTATGAGACTATTAAGTGAATCGACATCGAAGACCTTTAACACTAAGTGTCGGGGTTGTAATCTTTAACATCTCCACAGTGTTGATGATGTCAATGACTAAAAACCGCCGATAATGAAGTGTCAGAGATTGGAACCACTAATGAATCAGCAAGTTAGTTCACTACGCCACCGTAATAGCGGAACACAGACTAACTATGGCTTCCAAAACAACTGAAAATATCGACGATCGGAGGCTCGGAGGACTATGGATCAGCGAGTTAAAGTTTAACGCTGCTGCCATGTCGGCAACACAAAGGAATAGTCCTCTGATCAATCATCAACACCACTCTGATAGCAAAAACAAATCATCGAAAGTAAAAGTTTGATCAATAAAAACAAGGCATCGATGAGTGGAAGCACTATATACTGGACGGTTAGTTCACTAAGGAGCAGCAATGGTGGAAGTCAAACCAACTATGGGTCCCGCAGTAATATAAAACATCGATGATCGGAGCAACTAATGACTAACTCATCGGAACCTCGAGACGCAAAATACTCCAAAGTGTCGGTGAGACAAACAACAAGGCCTCCAAAACGGCGGCATCATTAAAGACTAAAAATCCAACCGTTGATAAAACAAAAAATGTTGAAAGTCAAAATTTAAAGTTTTTTGAAAAATAAACAAAGGAGATAAAAGCTCATCGGTGAAAAAACATGACTTTCGATTGTCAGCATAGAGGACTAATGCCCTGATTCAAACTTTAATAAACTTTTGACAATGAAAACAACCAAAAAAATCATTACAAAGCAAAAAAATTTGAATGAATCAGTGAAAGTAAAACTATCCATCGATGGCATAGAGAACTAATGCCCTGATTTGTTGTTCAACTGACTTCCAACAACGATCATCGACAAAATCAAAACAAACGTTAAGTGTTCAAAAGGTTCTTGGCTGGGCAGTGATGGAATCAGTTTGTTTAACCTCCGAAACAGCGGTGGCATAGATAACTAAATTTTCATCTCAAACTTCAACTGACTTTCGATAGTGCTAAAAACAAATCATCGACAGAGCAAATGTTGAAAAATAAACAAACTCCATAATCAAAAGATTTGGCTAGACAAAGGTAGATTTAGATCATCCAACTTCCAAAATGAAGGAAACAATTGACCTCAATTCAAACTCAAGAAAATCCAAATTTGTAGCAGAGGGAAAAAACAAAGTTCAGGAAACAAAAAAAATCCAGGCAAGATTAAATCTAAAGGAGGGTCCAAAATTTTTCAAAAATTTGGGAAAAAGTTGCAGATGCAACACCATGCAGTTAGGTAGATTCAATCAATTCAAATTACTCTCTCATGCATTCAAATTAACTGGTTATTAATGGCAGTGTATTACATTGTAATTAATAGTCCAATTCCTTTTGATTAATGAAAGCATTCACAGCTGCAAGCCATTTTTTGCACAGTTTCATTCTTCAATTCTAAGTAAAATTGTCTAATCTATTTTGTGAGTTGAGTGTTGATCTGGAGATCTATGTGCTCAATTTTATATGGGGCCTTGTTGTGTGACATCATTGACAAGGAACCTTCCAATTATGAATAGGATATAGGAAAGAAATAATGGAAAGATGCCATGATCGAGGAATATCACACGATTATGAAGAATGGTATCTAGGAGATAGTTTTGAGAGTGGAAAGGAAGTCTGTCACGACTTCAAAGTGGATATACAAGATCAAGCATGCTGTAGATGGTAGCATCAATAAACATAAGGAAAGATTCATGGAACGAGGATTCTCAAAGAAAGAATGCATAGACTACGAGGAACCATTTGCACCCATAGCAAGGTATACTTCCATAAGATCTATACTTTCATTGGATGTAGTTATGAGATAGAATATACACTAGATGGATGTCAAGATAAAATTCTTAAGCGGTGTAGTCGAGGATGAAGTGTACATAGAACAACCACTAGGATTCGAGACACATGATAGGAAGAATCATGTGTGCAAATTGAGAAAGGCCTTGTATGGATTGAAGAAGGAACCCATGACATGGTATGACATGGTGGATAGGTTCCTGATGAGCCTAGGATTTATGATGACTAAAGAAGATTCCAACCTTACTTCAAGGTTGAAGGTGGAAGAACAGTGATCCTCTTGCTATATGCCAATGACCTATTCCTGACAAGAGAGGACAAACTCATTGAAGATGCAAATAGGATACTTTCTATTGAGTTAGAGATGAAAGACCTAGGGATGGTGCACTACTTATTAGGCATGTAGGTGTGGAAGAGTGCAAATGGGATTTTCCTTGATCAAGCAAAGTATGCAGTGGATATTCTGAAGGTATTCAGAATATTGGACTGCAAGGCGATAACCACACCTATGAAATTGAAGTTTAATCTTATGTGTGATGCTTCATCAGATTTGGTTGATGCCACGATGTATCATTATATGATTGGTTCATTTATTTACATGATGAATATGATACTAGACATATGATTTCTTGTGAAAACCCTGATCTAGTTCCTAATGGATCTGAGACATGTTCACCTAGTTTCTGCAAGGCTTGTATTAAGGTACCTAAAGGGTATAGTGGATTATGGGCTCAAGTATGATGTGAATTAGAATATTAACCTGCATGGTTATGTTGATTCATATTGGGTAGGTAGTTCCACTGATAGGAAGATCACTTCGGTTCTTGCTTCAGTTTGGGATTTAGCATGATCTCTTGGTTTACTAGGAAGTAGTCCTACGTGGTGCTAAGCAAAATTGAGGTAGAGTATGTTGTCTCCTGCTCGCTTAGTTGTGAGGAATAATGGTTTTTAAAGATACTATCTAATTTGTTTGATCTCCAGTTCGAAGTGAATTGTATCCTCTGTGACAACCACAATTGTGTGAAGCTATCGGAGAACCCATTGTTCCATGCCAATTTGAAGAACATAGAGATCAAGTTCCACTATATCAGGGATACGGTGCAGATAGGATTGGTAAACCTATAGTACGTGGAAATGAGGAAGAATATAGATAATGTATGGACCAAACCACTAGGAAGAATGAAGTTTGCGTCCTTCAAAGAAACACTTGGTGTGATCCAGAACGAGACCCCTCAAAACATGGAGTTACGAGTTATAGAATAATAAAAGATACAAGTTGTCTTGGTGACGTAATTAGTACTCTAGGTTGTCCTCAAATGTAATCAGTATTGGTGAATCTTGCAAGTTATCCTTGGAATTAATCAATCATGATATGCTAGAGATGACAAGAGACCAAAAGACACAGATGCATGAGATCTCACATGGGAAATGAAATAGGTTGTTCTAGTGGAAACTATTCTGGTGTAGTACATAGGTTGCTTGGACCTAATCAGTCCTGTAGTCTATCCTTGGATGTAATCAGGCCTCATGAATCTTGCAGGTTGTCCTTAGACTTAATAAGTATTGTTATAGTCTATTCGAAGTGTAAAAGATATTAGCATGGTACGCAGGTTGTTCAAATGTAATAAGTATTGTGGGTTGTCCTGAATGTAAAAGGGGCCCTGGTGTGGTACGTAGGTTGCTTGAACATAATAAGACCTGGAAGGTTATCCTAATGGAAAAGATCCTGGATGTAGGTTGTCTGGATGTAATAAGTCCTTCAGGTTGACCTGGAATGAAAAAGTCTTGCCATGGTACACAAGTTGTTTGGTCGTAATCAGTCCTTGTGTGTCTGTGTTCCCATGTTGGAGATGCTGAGGTCACAAGGCACTTGGTGTGCACCTAGGTAGTTCTCCTATGCTGGTAGAATGTAAGATGACTGTAGATATATGTAATGAACTTGGTTTTTTCCCAGGTGATTCTCGCATAGTTGGAGTTGCAGGTTGTCTTGATGAAGTGAAAGATCTTGGCATACTCCTATCTAAGTTGTGCTTTTTGTGCTATGTGTGTTTTGTTTTGTTTTATGCAGGACAAAGAGATGATATGGACACAATGTGATGATGGTAGGAGATGCAGGTTATTGCAATGGAAATGCAAAGAATAGTCCTGGGTTGTACCTATGGAATGGCTTACTTGTGGATATGATGAAAAACTGGATGGGGACTAGGCCTACACCCAACATGAAAAAGGTATGGATTTGTAGAAACTTTTGATGATAGATAGTACTATTCAATGGTAAACAAGATGATGACCATGGTAGAATCTATGATGATGACTTGAACAAATGGGGTTATGATTGTGGATATAGTGAATACCTTCCTAGTTAAGAGGGGGTCTTGATGTATTTGTAACTTCAATTATAGTGTGATGTATATTATCACTATATGTTGTTGTACCCCCATTAGAGATGTGTTTTCCTCGTTTCAATATGTCCTTATTGTGTACATACCTTGAGGTACAACCTCCATTGTAAATCAGGGAAATAGTCCCTAGTATAACATCATGTAACGTATTTTTGGAGTCTCTCTAGGAGAAGTCTACCCTGTTAGGGTAAAAGGTCAGCCCCATTCATGTATTAGATTATTCATTTGAACAGTATAAATAGGGAGGCAACCTCACTCATGTACACACACTTACACTCACTCAAGTTCGCATGAGGAGAGAGAGAGAGTGACAAGTAGGAGAGATAGATAACTACAAAAGACTTATTCTTATTGGGTTTGTACATCTTGTGATATAGTCTTTGTGATGGAACTATTCTCAGGAAGTTTGAGGGGTTTTCTCCTTTATTGTTTCCCGGTAAAAGGATTTCTGTCTTATGTTCTGCTCTATCTTTTGTATCTTGTTGTACTTGTTATTATTTCAGATAAAGATCCTAAACAAGATAGATTAAAAAAAATAACATGGGATATCAATGGAAACCCTTTTTTCTTCTTCTTCTTAAACATCCTAGATTTTTTGAGTTTAAGCCCCATTCTTCCATAATCCTTTTCTCTCAGTCTTCCATTTCCTAGTCCTTATCATCCCACTGGGTGACTCTAATAGTTTCCTGAATGCTTGTTCCAATATTGGACCAAATTTCCTTGGGGGGAGTGATCATGTCTTGGAAGATCCTATAGTTCCACTCCTTC
This sequence comes from Pseudotsuga menziesii, assembly GCA_001517045.1. Classification (NCBI taxonomy): domain Eukaryota; kingdom Viridiplantae; phylum Streptophyta; class Pinopsida; order Pinales; family Pinaceae; genus Pseudotsuga; species Pseudotsuga menziesii. Next base: position 624,918 of record LPNX010802271.1, on the reverse strand, counting down.
CATTTTTCCCACATAAAAAATCTCAGTAAGGAAAACCAAATGGATTTTACTATAGATTTTTGAAAGGACACCAATCCCTAGTATTAAACAATATGATCATGTCACCCGCCCCCTGTACAATATGAGCATATGAAAAATTATTCCCCACTGTCTAAGAACTCAGAAGGAAAATAGAATGAATCAAGGATATGATCGATAGTTTCCTCCTCACCATGACACAAGGTACATTGCGATGGTCCAACCACGCCTCATCTTTTAAGATTTTCCCTTGTTAAAATTCTTCGATAAATGACTATCCAAATGAATGTAGCAACCTTTGGCCAAGGGTTCATCTTCAAGAATTTTTTTCCATATGTCTCCCCCCTCTCACCATGTTGGTTAGTCCAAATTTCATAAACATCCTTTTCGTTAAAGGTTCCTTTCGGCAAGTATCTCCATCTCAAATTGTTTGTACTGTTCTAAATTCTTACACATTTGTCTTAGATGTTGTAGGATAATCCTAGGTCAATCCTCTTCAAGGACCCTATAAATCCACCATTCATTTGTTTTCCACTCATAGTAGTCCCCTTCCTTTATCATAGGTTTCTACAATTTATTAACCTTTATTAGACCCATTTCCTTGCATCTATCCTAGCTAGTTACCATGTTGGCTTGAGCTAACATCTTAGGAATCTACTGCCAAGAGTCCTCCTAGAAATGTGTTGACTCCCCATCTCTAACTTCATAGAAGTTGTGGTCTTCTATTATACTCCTACTATGGAGAGAATTTGTGTGATCCTTGTTTCTACTTATTAAATCTGACAAGATCCTTCTTCAGGTTGTCTTTGGAATATTTGATATGCCATAGTTTTTACAAAGGCTCTAAGGAGTGGGTAACCCATTCCCATCAAATTTTATCTCCTATGACCTCATTGTTATTCTCCAGGTCTCTAAGTCCTAGAACTCCTTGAGAATTTGTCTTTCATATCTTTCCCCATTTATCCAACTCCCATATATGGATGTCAACATTGCCTCCCCACAAAAATTATCATTGCATACTCTTGATCTCTTTAAGAACCATCTCTGGGGGTGTCATGATGGAAAATAGGTAGATACAAATCGCTTGAAACACTAGCATAATTAGAGTTAGTTTAATAACAATATAGATAGGTCACAAATCCTAACTAGACAACTTGACCCTCCTCATGTAGTCCAATAAATCTTCTCATGATATTTTCCTTATAACTCCCTAGACAAGCACAACACCAAGGTATTTGGATAGAAGGGATCTCCTCTAGAATACTAGAATATGAATTATATTTCTCTGAGAAATATTGGGGGTTTTAGACAAAACCAACTATAATTTTTATTTGTTAATATCTAATACTAAAGGCATAGAAAGGAGATCAGACATTTTTTAAAAGATCTGGATTCTTATACTAATGGGTGGCCCAAAAGCATCATGGCATCAATAAATTGTGGATGGGTTTTATTATGTACTTAAGAATGAAGGTTTTATCCTTTGATCTCATTTCACTCAGTCATTTCCTTGATTTTACTGCTAAGACCCTCATCCATGAGTATAAAAATAAAGGGGAGAGAGCCCCCCCCCTTCCAAATAACCCTAGACGGGATGAAGTTTTTTTTGGGTGAACCATTTAGAATAATAGATAAGAAGGTATTTGAGGTGATATTCATAACTCATTCAATTCAATCTTGACTGAAACCATAGGATTTGAGTATTTATCTCATTAATTGACAACTTAAATTATCACAAGATTTTGATATATCCATATTGAGGAGCATACCTGATTTATTAGTGATATTCAAAGAGTGTATCACTTCATGTACCAAGATCACCCCATTAAGGACCTGTCATCCTTCCACAAACCCCAATTTCACTGAAGAGACCAAATAAAGAAGGATGGGTTTCAACCTATTTTCCATGACCTTTGTAATTATTTTAGAAATGACATTAAACAAAGCTATGGGTATAAATTTACTTAGAGAATTAATACCTTCTCTTTTGTGGATGAGGGTCAAAAAGGTTGCATTGAATTCCTCCAAAACTCCTCTGGTTTTCCTCGATCCATCCATAATTCTCCATACTTACTCCTTGATAAGGTACCAGAAGTGGTGAAATAAGTTCATTGCGAAACCATTAAGGCTTGGAGCTTTTGCATTTTCCATTTGCCTACACGACCTCTTCTAAATCTCTCATCTCTACTGGCATGTTTAGGAGATTCTTCTAAGCAATAGTAATCAAGGAAGGGGTATGATAAGTGATATTTGTGATGTACCCATATATATGATCCCTATCTTCTTCCATTATTGCTCCAAAATAGTTGACCAGTTCCTCCTCCATCTCCTCCTTGTTCTCCACATATTTCCTAGTCTTAGTCTTCAATATATGAATTTTAATCCTCTTCATATTATGGATAATAGATTGGTGGAATAATATGGTATTGTGTTCTTCATCCTGGAGCCACTAATTTCTTAAATTTTGTTGCTACTATATCTCCTTCTATATATCTTGTGCATGAGCCTACAATCCCTATTATGATATTTCCAATCATGTACAAGATCCTCATCACCAATCGCTTTGTTCTCACGGTCCATGAGAACATTAGAGATGATACCTTTCATAACCCAGAAAGTGGCCATGATCAGGCCATATGCCAATAGTTGGGCGATAGTCGAACCAAGTTCAAGAATCCACTCGACAACCTCCTCTTTTCAATCCTATGCTATTGAGGCCTTAAACTTCTCCCACATATATTTTTCCACTTTCTCAATCTCCTCCTGAATGGCCATCAAAATTTGATCGTCCAAGAAACAAGTTACCTTATAGGATTTCTTCTTCTCTCTTATCACCCTTAAGGATTTTCCCCTCTTCGTATTCTACAAAATCCTCTTTCATTTTGACCCTTGGGGTGCCATTGTTACCCTCTATAGAATGCAACTAACTTCCACACATAACTATCTCCTTACAATAATTTGCACAAGCTCAGAAAAAGGAAAAAAACTAGGAAACTTCTAGAAAATACGGATCCTCCCCCCACATTTATAGTTCTTTCCACATTCCAATTCATAAATTCCTCCATCATTACTCCACCAATCTACTCCATTTGCAGGATTACCACCGCATTCATTACTGAAATTTGTTCTAGATTAACATATGGCATCCTTTTTATGAGGACCCGATCAAATCCTCTTCTCATCATAACCTATTGAGGACCTTTATTGTTTATTAAGTTGGGGGTTAAATCATCCTATACCTTCATCATCTTGCCGAGGTGGTCTATCCTCATTACAGATGGTGGTCAAAGTTGTCACATGGGACTTGTTGTGTCCATCATCAAGGTTACTCATGTTAGTACCTTCCCTCATCATCAAGTGGATTTCCTATGATGTCAGGTGAGCACATTAGGAGACCCATTCCTAAGTTCCAAGACCATCTAGATATCTCTGTCTGTATCTAGGCATTTCTCTCTCCCTATGTTTTCCAAAAATGTCCACAACCTTGTTCCCATCCCACTTGACATGGATGAAATTCCAAGCATGGGGAACACATAGCAGGGATTCCAAGTTTTCCAAACTAAATAAAACCACCCAAATAATCACCATCTTTGATAACCTTTTCCCATTTAGTAAATTTTTTTCCATCTAGACAATAATTTGAGAATCCCCTTCAATGATGGTAGGTTCCAAGCCTTTACTGATAACCAAATCAAGCATGAAAAGGAGGCGCTCAAGATCATTGGTGTTATTAGTTTCATTTCCATTGTAGCCAAAATTAACATGCACAATCTCACCTTCCTGGTTTCTCACAATTCTACCAAAAACACAAGTTCTAGGGTTGCACTTGGAGGCCCCGTAAAAAAATAGTTTAAAATATTCTGAGGGGAAGGAGACCCATAGTCTAGGATGTTGATGTATTTGTAAATTTGGAAGATATTCTGATGTATACTATCACTATATGTTCGTGTACCACCACTGGATATGTGTTTTCCCCTTTTCAGGATGTCATTATTGTGTATGGACCTTGAGGTACAACCTTCCTTGTAAGTCGGGGAAATAGTCCTGAGTATAACATCATGTAATGTATTTTTGGTGTCTCCTTAGGAGGAGTTGGCCTTTTTAGGGTAAGAATTTAGCCCCAATCATGTATTAGGTTAGTCACTTTAATATTATAAATAGGGAGGCACCCTCCCTCATTTATACACACTTACACTCACTCAAGTTCACATGAGGAGAGAGAGGGTGACAAGGAGGAAAAATAGATAGCTGCATAATACTTCTTATTGTGTTTGTCGATCTTGTGATACAGTCTTTGTGACAAAGCTATTATGAGGAAGTTTGTGCGGTTTTCTCTTTTATGGTTTCCCTAGTGAAAATATTCATTTCTTGTGTATCTTCTCTATCTTGTGTATCTTGTTGTACTTGTTATTCTTTCAGATAAATATCCTAATCAAGATAATTAAATTAGAAAAATTAACATGGTATTAAATACTCTGAAAGAAGGAACTATGCAACAACGAAAATTAGGGATTCCTAAATCAAGGTCTTCTCTCCATGAATCATTAAGAAAAGAGGGCTAGGCTAACTCACCCTAGAGGGTAACATCTTTTGGTGGAAGCAGAATCAGATTTGAAGAAGTTTCATTTTTGAACCTAACACTAGTGTCCGGAGAAACCACGGCATCAAGTTTTGGAGGCTTCCCACCTCAGTCTTCTGAAAATGACCTTGTTGAGCAACTTGCCTTGAGGAGGTGCATTTTTTTGTCTAAATAAAATTCCTAAGCTCTAATTTTGGAAAATTAGGGTTTCTATTACAAACCCTAGGTCATACAACTCTAGAACCATGTCGAACACCTAAAATATGCAAGATATCAATATTTTCTATTTCCGTTTGAGGTTATCGTTTGAAAATTTGTCTCACCATACTCAGCTTTAGGACAAGATTGGTGGATCTGATAAATTCCAAGCATGGAAGTACAAAATCACCTTCATATTGGAAGAGAATGATTTGGATCAGTACATGAGTGAAGAATTTCCAGAGCTAGAGGGAGATGAGGCTAAGGATACTCATAAGAAGAACTTGGTTAAGGCCAAGAGAATGATTGAATATTCTATTAAGGATCATGCAATCCCTCATATGTCATCCTTCAATACATCGAACGAAGTATTTGCTGCTTTGAAAAATATGTTCAAAGGAAAGAATATCAATTGGAACATGACATTGATGAACCGGTTGAAGAATGTGAAGATACAGAACTCAGAGAGTATATTGTCCTACTTCACAAGGGATTCCCAAATCAAGGAACAACATGAAGTAGGTGAAGAGAATGTAGAAGAAAGAGAGATTGTGATGACTACCTTGAATGCCATCCAATATTTTTGTATTCATTCATTCAAGGGATTTGTGCAAGAAGGAATTTGATCTCTTTCATCCGACTTTAAGAAGAATGCACACAATAACAAGCTTGGCTCATAACAAGAGAAGAGAATATGGGACCAATTGAAGATCAAGATCTCACAACCCACACTAGAAAGAAATACAAGAAGAAGGAGAACCACCATCACAAGAAGAAGAAGGACAATACAAAAAAGGAGTTCAGAAAATATCCTTCTAACATTCGATGTTACACTTGTGATGAAAAAGGACACTTTGCAAGAGACTGTCCCAACAAAAAAAAGAGACACCATGCTCACACCGCCGAAGATGATGAACTGAAAAAAAAATATTTAAAGAGAGAGGGATGATTCAAATGAAGATTATATGCTAATCTCATCACCCACGCGCACTATCTCACATGGAAGAAATGATTGGATTGTGTAAAGTGGGGCATTAAAAACAAATTATGGGATACAAATAATCATTCGTCAATATGTTTGAGCGTGAGTCACCTCACAAGGTGAAATATTGGGATGATTATAACTACCCCATAAAATGAAGTGGAGAAGCTTCATACAAGCTAGACTCCAAAAAAATTTAAATATGAAGGATGTGTTATATGTTTTAGGGTTGAAGAAGAATCTTCTCTCCATCTGTGCACTAGATGCAAAGGGAATGAGAGTTTCATTTTTTGATGGCCATGATCTAATGTGGCCTAAAGGAAAGACAATCCATGATGAAACAATGATTGGAGAACAAGATAGAGGATTTTACAAACTAAAGGGAAATCTTGAACAAGCATTGGTTCATGAGTCAATAGAACCAAGTGAGCTATGACACCAAGTTCTTGCACATGTGCATTACAGAGAACTACCGATTGCAAGCAACGTAGTCTCAGGACTTCCATAAATCTAGGAAAAGCATGAAGGAATTTTCAAAGGATCTGCACAAGGAAAGAATGAAAAGAATACATCTCCCAATAGTGAGTAAATCTAAAGGAATACAGGAGATAGTGCACTCATATTTATGTGGTCCCATGTCTTCTAGCTCACTAAGAAGTTATGTGTACTGTGTTTCCTTTATAGATGATTTCTCATGTAAGATTTGAAGATATTTATTGAAAGGGAAAAATGAAGTATCCAATAATTTCAAGGAAATCAAAGCCTTGGTTGAGAACCACACTAAAAGGAATATCAAGACTCCATGGCCAAATAATGGCAGATAGGTCACCTCAAAAGAATTCGAGGGACTCTGCAGAGAGCCTAGAATTAAGAGGGAGTTGAGAATTCCATACAATCCTTAGAAGAATGGACTTATGGAGTGAAAAAACAGAACCATAATGGATGAAGAAAAAGTAATGCTATGTGACCAAGATCTTCCAATGCACCTTTGGGTTGAAGCAACAGGGACAATTGTTTATGTAGAGAACAATACTCCTGATCAAGTACTTGACAACAAGACTCCTGAAGAGGATTTCTCACGAGAGAAACCAGAATTTAGCCATCTCAAAATATGTGGCTTTTGAGTTTACATACATATCGCAAAGGAGAAGAGGACCAAGATCACTCCATATGGGAAGAAGGAAACATTCGTAGGATATAGTGATACACAAAAGGCATACAAAATATACTTCCTAGGATTCAAGAAGATCAACATCAGCAAATATGTAACCTTTGATGAGGCCTCGACATACTCTAGATAAATGCAACTGCCTATTGAATAGGTCAAGGAACCTGAAGGAACGAGAGTCCAACATATGACAATGGAATTGGAAATTCCAGAAGACTATGAAGATAATGACATGGAAGAAACACAAGAGCCTATAGAGAGACTTCACGAGAAGGACTCCCATAAGAGGAAACCAACTTTGGAATGGGAGCTCATAGAAGATGCAGAAAAGTATGGTGCTCAAGAAGGGATGCATAGAGAAAGGAAATGACCAAAACCTTACAATAACTATGTGGTGTTAGTATGTAATCCTCCCTTGTCCAATTTGGTCAATTATGTCTAAATTAGGAGTCTTTTCAGTCTATATTTAGTCTCTAGCAACATTGGGTCCACATGGCCTAATTGGGCCACATGTACCCATTAATAGAGTGTGGGGAACACTAGTTGAGGTTAATTTCCACTAAGTGCACTTGCATACATTAGTTTAGGTGCCTACTAGACCAATCCATACAATTTAGGAGCCATTGGGAGTGTCGAACCAACCTCCTTGAATTTAGTTCAGTTAGTGTCTAGTTAAACCTAGTTAGGAGTCAGTTACATTCAGTTACATCCAGTTAGCACTAGTCATTGATTGATTACATGTGGGAAGGTTCCTTTCCTCACCTACCACATTCAGTTAGACTAGTTAACTGACTCTAACTGACTGAGGCACTGATTTAGACAACTGGAGCTAACTAGTTAGGCTCCGATAGTGATTTAGACATGTCTAGTTATCCATGCAATTAGGTAGATTCAATCAATTCAAATTCCTCTCTCATGCATTCAAATTGACTGTTTATTAATACCAGTGTATTACATTATAATTAATTATCCAATTACTTTTGATTAATGAAAGCATTCATAGCTGCAATCCATTTTTTGCACTGTTTCATTCTTCAATTTTGAGTAAAATTGTCTAATCTATTTTGTGAGTTGTGTGTTGATCTGGAGATCTATGTGCTCAATTTTATATGTGGCCATATTGTGTGACATCATTGACAAGGAACCTTCCAATTATGAATAGGCTATAGTAAGTAAATAATGGAAGGATGCCATGATCGAGGAATATCACTTGATTATGAAGAATGATATCTGGGAGATAGTTTTGAGATCGGAAAGGAAGTCTGTCGCGACTTCAAATTGATTTTAGTATAGATTTTTGGAAGGACACCAATTCCTAGTATTAAACAATATTATCATGTCACCCCCTTGTACAACATGAGCATATGAAAAATTATGCCTCCCATTCTAAGAAATCAGAAGGAAAATGGAATGAATCAAGGATATGATTGATAGTTTCCTCCTCACCACGACACAAGGTAAATTGCGATGGTACAACCACACCTCATCTTTTAAGATTTTCCCTTGTTAAAATTATTCGATAAATGACTATCCAAATGAAAGTAGCAACTTTGGCCAAGGGTTCATCTTCCATAATTTTTTTCCATATTTCTCCCCCCCTCTCACCATGTTGGTTAGTCCAAAGTTCATAAACTTCATTTTTGTTAAAGGTTCCTTTCGGCAAGTATCTCCATCTCAAATTGTTTGTACTATTCTAAATTATTACACATCTGTCTTAGATGTTGTAGGATAATCCTGGGTCAATCCTCTTTAAGGACCCTATAAACTTCCGACTCAAACATCAACTGACTTTCGATAGTGCTAAAACAAAATCATCGACAAAGCAAATGTTAAAAAATAAACAAAATCCATAATCAAAAGCTTTGGCTAGACAAAGGCAGATTTAGTTCTGAAACGAAGGAAACAATTGACCTCAATTTAAACTCAAGAAAATCAAAATTTGTAGCAGAGGGAAAAAATAGAGTTCATGAAACAAAATAAATCTAGGAAAGATTAAATCAAAAGGAGGGTCCAAAATTTTTCAAAAAATTGGGAAAAAGTTGCATTTGCAACACCATGCAGTTAGGTAGAGTCAATCAATTCGAATTACTCTCTCATGCATTCAAATTGACTGGTTATTAACACCAGTGTATTAAATTGTAATTAATAGTCCAATTACTTTTTATTAATGAAAGCATTCATAGTTGCAAGCCATTTTTTGCACTATTTCATTCTTCAATTCTGAGTAAAATTGTCTAATCTATTTTGTGAGTTGTGTGTTGATCTGCAGATCTATGTGCTCAATTTTATATGGGGCCCTGTTGTGTGACATAATTGACAAGGAACCTTCCAATTATGAATAGGATATAGGAAATAAATAATGGAAGGATGCCATGATCGAGGAATATCACTTGATTATGAAGAATGGTATCTGGGAGATAGTTTTGAGACTGGAAAGGAAGTCTACTGCGACTTCAAAGTGGATATACAAGATCAAGCATGCTATAGATGGTAGCATCAAGGAACACAAGGAAAGATTCATGGAATGAGGATTCTCACAGAAATAATGCATAGACTATGAGTAGCCATTTGCACCCATAGCGAGGCACACTTCCATAAGATCTATACTTTCATTGGATGCAGTTATGAGATAGAATATACACTAGATGGATGTCAAGAGAGAATTATTAAGTGGTGTAGTCGAGGATGAAGTGTATGTAGAACAACCACTGGGATTCGAGACACATGACTTGAAGAATCATGTGTGCAAGTTGAGTAAGGCCTTGTATGGATTAAAGAAGGAACCCATGACATGGTATGACATGATGGATAGGTTCCTGATGAGCCTAGGATTTATGAAGAGTAAAGAATATTCCAAACTTACTTCAAGGTTGAAGGTGGAAGAACAATGATCCTCTTGTTATATGTCGATGACCTATTCCTGACAAGAGAGGACAAACTCATTGAAGATGCAAATAGGATACTTTCTATTTAGTTCGAGATGAAAGAATTAGGGATGACGCAATACTTAATAGGCATGTAGGTGTGGAAGAGTGCAAATGGGATTTTCCTTGCTCAAGGAAAGTATGCAGTGGATATTCTGAAGATATTTAGAATATTGGACTGTAAGGCGATAGCCACACCTATGAAATCGAAATTTAAGCTTATGTGTGATGCTTCATCATATTTGGTTGATGCCACGATGTATCATTATATGATTGGTTCATTTATGTACATGATGAATACGATACTAGACATATGATTTCCTGTGAAAACCTTGATCCAGTTCCTAATGGATTTGAGACATGTTCACCTAGTTGCTGCAAGGCTTGTATTAAGGTACCTAAAGGGTATAGTGGATTATGGGCTCAAGTATGATGTGAATTAGAATATTAACCTGCATGGTTATGTTGATTCCTATTGGGTAGGTAGCGCCACTAATAGGAAGAGCACTTTGGTTCTTGCTTCATTTTGGGATTTAGCATGATCTCTTGGTTTACCAGGAGGTATTCCTATGTTGTTCTAAGCACAATTGAGGCAGAGTACGTCGTCTCTTGCTTGCTTAGTTGTGAGGAAGTATGGTTTTTGAAGCTACTAACGGATTTGTTCGATCTCTAGTTCGAAGTGACTTGTATCTTCTGCGACAACAACAATTGTGTGAAGCTATCGGAGAACCCATTGTTCCATGCCAATTCGAAGAACATAGAGATCAAGTTCTACTATATTAGGGATATGGTGTAGAGAGGATCGGTAAACCTCTAAAACGTGGAAATGAGCAAGAAGATAGACAATGTATGGACAAAAACACAAGAAAGAATGAAGTTTGCATCCTTCAGAGAAACACTTGGTGTGATCCATAACGACACCCCTGAAAACATGGAGTTACAAGTTATAGAATAATAAAAGATACAAGTTGTCTTGGTGACGTAATCAGTCCTCTAGGTTGTCCTCAAATGTAATCAGTATTGGTGAAGCTTGCAAGTTATCCTTGGACTTAATCAATCATGATATGCTAGAGATGACAAGAGACCAAAAGACACAGATGCATGAGATCTCACATGGGAAATGAAATAGGTTGTTTTAGTGGAAAATATTTTGGTGTAGTACACAGATTGCTTGGACGTAATCAGTCCTGTAGGCTATCCTTGGATGTAATCAGGCCTCGTGAATCTTGCAGGTTGTCCTTAGAATTAATAAGTATTGTTATAGTTTATTCGAAGTGTAAAATATATTAGCATGGTATGCAGGTGGTTCAGATGTAATAAGTATTGTGGGTTGTCCTAAATGTAAAAGTGGTCATGGTGAGGTACGCAGGTTGCTTGAACATAATAAGACCTAGAAGGTTCTCCTAATGGAAAAGATCCTAGATGTAGGTTGTTTGGATGTAATAAGTCCCTGAAGTTGACCTGGAACACAAAATTCCTGCCATGGTATGCAAGTTGTTTGGTCGTAATCAGTCCTTGTGTGTGTGTGTTCCCATGTTGGAGATGATGAGGTCACAAGGCACTTGGTGTGCACCTAGGTAGTTCTCCTATGCTGGTAGAATGTAGGATGACCGTAGATATATGTAATGCACTTGGTTTTCTCCTAGGTGATTCTAGCATAGTGGAAGTTGCAGGTTGTCTTGTTGAAGTGAAAGATCCTGGCATACTCCTATCTAAGTCATGCTTTGTGTGCTATGTGTGTTTTTTTTTGTTTTATGCAAGACAAATAGATGATATGGATACAACGCGATGATGGTAGGAGATGCAGGTTATTGCAATGGAAATGCAAAGAATGGTCCTGGGTTGTACCTACGCGATGGCTCGCTTGTGGATATGATGAAAACCTGGATGAGGACTAGGCCTACACCCAACATGAAAAAGGGATGGCTTTGTAGAAACTTTCGATGACATATAGTACTATTGAATGGTAAAAGAGATCATGACCATGGTAGAAGCTATGATGATGACTCTGTGATGATGACTGGAACAAATGGGGTTATGATAGTGGATATAGTGAATACCTTCCTAGTTAAGAGGGGGTGTTTATTTATTTGTACCTTCAAATATAGTGTGATGTATATTATCACTATATGTTGTTGTACCCCCATCGGAGATGTGTTTTCCTCCTTTCAATATGTCATTATTTGTACATACCTTGAGGTACAACCTCCATTGTAAGTAAGGGAAATAGTCCCTAGTATAACATCATGTAGCATATTTTTGGAGTCTCTCTAGGAGAATTCTTCCCTGTTAGGGTAATAGGTCAGCCCCATTCATGTATTAGGTCATTCATTTGAAGAGTATAAATAGGGAGGCACCCTCACTCATGTACGCACACTTACACTCACTCAAGTTCGCATGAGGAGAGAGAGAGAGTGACAAGGAGGATAGATAGATAACTACAAAATACTTATTCTTATTGGGTTTGTACATCTTGTGATATAGTCTTTGTGACGGAACTATTCTCGCAAAGTTTGAGGGGTTTTCTCCTTTATTGTTTCCCAGTGAAAATATTTGTGTCTTATGTTCTACTCTATCTTTTGTATCTTGTTGTACTTGTTATTATTTCAGATAAAGATCCTAATCAAGATAATTAGATTAAAAAAAATAACATGGGATAGCCATGGAAACCCTTTTTTTTCTTCTTCTTAAACATCCTATATTTTTTGAGTTTAAGCGCCATTCTTCCATAATGCTTTTCTCTCGGCCTTTCATTTCCTAGTCCTTATGATCCCACTGGGTGATTCTAACAGTTTCCTGAATGCGTGTTCCAATATTGGACCAAATTTCCTAGGGGGAGTGATCATGTCTTGGAATATCCTATAGTTCCACTCCTTCCATTTTTCCCACATAAAAAATTTCAGGAAGGAAAACCAAATGGATTTTACTATAGATTTTTGGAAGGACACCAATCCCTAGTATTAAATAATATGATCATGTCACCCTCTTGTACAATATGAGCATATGAAAAATTATGCCCCACTGTCTAAGAACTCAGAAGGAAAATGTAATGAATCAAGGATATAATCGATAGTTTCCTCCTCACCATGACACAAGGTACATCACGATGGTACAACCACATCTCATCTTTTAAGATTTTACCTTGTTAAAATTCTTCAATAAATGACTATCCAAATGAAAGTAGCAACCTTGGGAAAAGGGTTCATCTTCCAGAATTTTTTTCCATATTTCTCCCCCTCTCTCACCATGTTGTTTAGTCCAAAGTTCATAAACATCCTTTTCGTTAAAGGTTCCTTTTGGCAAGTATGTCCATCTCGAATTATTTGTACTGTTCTAAATTCTTACACATCTGTCTTAGATGTTGTAGGATAATCCTAGGTCAATCCTCTTCAAGGACCCTATAAATCCACCATTCATGTGATTTCCACTCATAGTAGTCCCATTTCTTTATCATAGGTTTCTACAATTTATTAACCTTTATTAGATTGAGTTCCTTGCATCTATCCTAGCTAGTTACCATGTTGTCTTGAGCTAACATCTTAGGAATCTACTGCCAAGAGTCCTCGCAGAAATGTGTTGACTCCCCATCTCTAACTTCATAGCAGTTGTGGTCTTCTATTATACTCCTAATATGGGGAGAATTTGTGTGATCCTTGTTTCTCCTCATTAAATCTGACGAGATCCTTCTTCGGGTTGTCTTTGGCATATTTGATATGCCATAGTTTTTACAAAGGATCTAAGGAGTGGGTAGCCTATTCCCATCAAATTTTATCTCCTATGACCTCATTGTTATTCCCCGGGTCTCTAAGTCCTAGACCTCCTTGAGACTTTGTCTTTCATATCTTGCCTCATTTATCCAACACCCATATATGGATGTCAACATTGCCTCCCCACAAAAATTATCATTGCATACTCCTGATCTCTTTAAGAACCATCTTTGGGGGTGTGATGATGGAAAATAGGTAGATAGGAATCGCTTGAAACAATGGCATAATTAGAGTTAGTATAATAACCATATTGACAGGTCACATATATTAACCAGACAACCTGACCCTCTTCATGTAGTCCAATAAATCTTCTCATGATATTTTCCTTATAACTCCCTAGACAAGAGCAACACCAAGGTATTTGGATGGAAGGGATCTCCTCTAGAATACTAGAATATGAATTATATTTCTCTAAGAAATATTGGGGGTTTTAAAAAAAACCAACTGTAATTTTTATTTGTTAATATCTAATACTAAAGGCCTATAAAGGAGATCAGACATTTTTTAAAAGATATGGATTCTTAGACTAATGGGTGGCCCAAAATCATCGTGGCATCAATAAATTGTGGATGTGTTTTATTATGTACTTAAGAATGAAGGTTTTATCCTTTGATCTCATTTCGCTCAGTCATTGCCTTGATTTTCCTGCTAAGACCCTAATCCATGAGTATAAAAATAAAGGGGGAGAGAGCCCCCCCCTTCCGAATAACCCTAGAAGGGATGAAGGTTTTTATGGGTGAACCATTAAGAATAATAGATAAGAAGGTATTTGAGGTCATACTCATAATTCATTCAATTCAATCTTGACTGAAACCATAATATTTGAGCATTTATCTCATTATTTGACAACTTAAATTATCACAACATTTTGATATATCCATATTGAGGAGCACACCTAATTTATTAGTGATATTCAAAGAGTGTATCACTTCATGTACCAAGATCACCCCTTTAAGGACTTGTCGTCCTTCCACAAACTGCAATTTCACTAAAGAGACCAGATAAAGAAGGATGGGTTTCAACCTATTTTCCATGACCTTTGTAATTATTTTAGAAATGACATTAAACAAAGCTATGGGTATAAATTTACTTAGAGAATTAACACCTTCTCTTTTTTGGATGAGGGTCAAAAAGTTTGAATTAAATTCCTCCAAAACTCCTCTAGTTTTCCTCAATCCCTCCACAATTATCCATACTTACTCCTTTATAAGGTACCAGAATTGGTGAAATAAGTTCATTGTGATACCATTAAGGCTTGGAGCCTTTGCATTTTCCATTTTCCTACATGACCTATTCTAACTCTCTCATCTCTACTGGCATGTTCAGGAGCTTCTTCTAAGAAATGTTAATCAAGAAGGGGTATGATAAATGATATTTGTGATGTCCCCATATATATCATCCCTGTCTTCTTCCATTATTGCTCCAAAATAGTTGACCAGTTCCTCCTCCATCTCCTCCTTGTTCTCCACATATTTCCTAGTCTTACTATTCAATCTATGAATTTTATTCTTCTTCCTATTATGGATAATAGATTGGTGGAATAATTTGGTATTGTGTTATTCAACCTGGAGTCATTGATTTCTTAAATTTTGTTGCTACTATATCTCTCCTTTTATATATCTTGTGCATGAGCCTACAATCCCTATTATGATATTTCCAATCATTTACAAGATCCTCATCACCAACCGCTTTGTTCTCACAGTCCATGAGAACATTAGAGATGATGCCTTTCATAACCCAGAAAGTGGCCATGATCTGGCCATATGCCAATAGTTCACTAGTACAAAATGAGGAATTAGCTACTAGGTGACTAAAAATTCTAGTCACCACAGGTTTTCTAAGTGATTTACTACTAAATATGAGCAATCTTGATTGACTCAACTATACATGACTAAAATTAACGACTAATTTAGTCACCAGTTAACAAATATGACTAGATAATAAGTGACCGAGTTAAAAATGACTAAAATAAATGACTAATTTAGTCACGACATAAAAAATGACTAGCTAGAAGAATATGAATTAGTCATTTATGTTAGTCATTTTTAATTGTGTCATGGAAAATTGCAAATTTGGCAATAAAGTGTAATTTTTGTAAGTTGTCTACCTTCTATTAGTAATAATATTAGTGCCATGCACCTCGATCTTTAGAGATCCAACAAAGCAATTGCATGAACTTTTATCCTTATGGGGGCTTTTATGGTTCGCAAAAATAAAATAATTCTCTAGCTTTCTATTTTTGGCGAATCAAAGGTCATGATAATTGATTGGGCCAGAGGTCTAACCAAGTTGCAGTCACTGAGTTATATATGATTGTTGGATGAAAAGGATTGGGCTCCTAAAGAATTGTTTTCTTTCTTTATCCTTTAGGCACATGTACAGGGAGTTCAATTCTGATGTAGACCTACTGTGTTGAATACTTAGGCTAAGAGGAATAGATTTACAAGTAATTTGTCTGAATCTAAGAATATGCTTGAAGACACATCTAAGAAGAGTAAATGGAATTGGAATTCAGGCAATTCTAAACATGGTTATGAGATTGGTGTCGGTGGACAGAAATTGAAATTGACAAATATTGGTATTGAGCTTCACGTTGGGTCTCCACTGCCTTCAGAATGACATCAATGTTTATACCTTCAGGTTTGTTCTATGTTTTTCTTGATTATCTATTGTGTTTTTTTCTATTCATGTTTTTTTTCTTTGTTGTGGATGTGGTGGAGATGAAATGGCTAGATCATAATTCCCTTACAGTAACAAAGGAATGCTACACCTGCAGATGCACTATAATAGGCCATAAGGATCAAATCTATTATTGGATATCCTATGATTTTCACAAGTTGCAGCCCCAAAAATAGGTCAGACCTGCCCAGGTTCATAATAATATTGCTATGTTTACAGATAAAACTCAGGAATTAGCAATTCAAGGGTTGGTAGACCAAAAATGTTGTGTATAGGATTTCAGACTAAAGGTTATAATATCTAAGAATTTCCTCGCTTCAAGGTTCAAGGAAGGGACCTGGACTCTTTACTTTCCCTACAGGACCCCTTCCAGAAACACATACGAGAAGAGTTGTGCAAGTCTTTACCTGCTGTTGCACCTCTTTTTTTGTAGTAAAGTATAATGCTTTCCCAAATACTAAAACTGCGTAATGTGCTTAATATTGTTATATTTGTAATATTCATGAGCAGCCCCTAGGAATTGTAAGACTCATTGATTAACTTTGGGGATTACAACAATCTCATACAGAAATAAGCCTTCCAGTCACTACTACATTTCGATCCAAAATCCGACGGAAAAATCCAACGGTGCGTGGATTTCTCTTTTTAAACTTACCAAAAATCACAAGGATACATTTTTTTTGTAAATGTGGCCATAAGTGTCGATGAAGTGACGGCTATTCTCATAACCTTCGGTTAAGCGACGATGAGTTAGTAAGCGTCGCTTAAGCGACGGCTTAAGCGACGACGCCTTTAATTGGTCTGTGGATTTTTGGTTTTGAAGTGACGACGTGGTTGAGGAAGAAGTGGGTGGTCGTAAGAGAAGTGTTGATAAATGTTAAAATTGCTTAAACCATTTGATAAATTAGGTAACGGCCAATAATCTACTTGTC
>LPNX010802271.1:517089-607393 GCA_001517045.1 Pseudotsuga menziesii | reverse complement strand
GATACACTTCATGCGATTTGAATTGGTCATGATATTGATGTGGTGAAGAACGATATGGTAGTGGATATTATGTATTGAATGAGCCATGATCAATGCCATCTTTTTTTCATGCTTTTTATTTTTATTCTAGTCCTCCATTAATTTCTTGTGATAATAAAATACATGCTTGCAATCATCCTCCCTATATTAAATTAACAAATTAATAAAATTTGTAACTAAGCTTGTTTGACATAACTTGGTAATCCACCCAAAATAGTGAATATCTCATTCATATGAGACATGTTGACACTCTATATAATGTAACACCCATAATATTTTTTTATGCTACTCCCACCATTACCATAATTTTTAGATACCAGACCTCCACCTTGAATTTCATCATATCATCGATAATAACATAAAAAGTAAAGTGATGTTTCATCTAAGTTAATGCCATGAAAGATAAAGTAATGTTTCAACTAAGCTACCCATCCTAACGAGTTAAAACCATCAAAACTTAATCCACTTCAAAATTAAAACATAAATGAACTTAAATCCATCTTAATCATATCTTATCCCATAAACATCCCATTTTTTATAACAAAAGAAAATAATATAGATGAAGACACGAACACGAATCTCGTTCCTAAATAGCCCTCAAGCTTTATATGTTTATATAGTTGTCCATATAAATAGAAGAAAAATATCTAAATCTTGTTGAAACACAAACCACCCGACTCCTGCTATCTTATCCCTTTTACACCTTATCCTCTCAGTGTTGTGGTACGAAGGTGTGTGTTTTATGAGCTCTGGAGATGATTTTCAAATGCATGGTCATATTTGGACTGTGGATTTTTGGTTTTGAAGTTTTTAGGTAAAAGTGAAATTGATGAGAATTAGACACTATCCGATGAAGTTATAGGATCCTTTTGCAGTTTTAGAATTTTTGCAAGGTTTTA
This sequence comes from Pseudotsuga menziesii, assembly GCA_001517045.1. Classification (NCBI taxonomy): domain Eukaryota; kingdom Viridiplantae; phylum Streptophyta; class Pinopsida; order Pinales; family Pinaceae; genus Pseudotsuga; species Pseudotsuga menziesii. The sequence goes on along the minus strand of LPNX010802271.1, from coordinate 606,455 downwards.
GGGCAGGTTTTTTTGAGGTTTTTGTGAAGATGGTAGCTTCATGCTTTTCAATGGCAACTACCCAAGTGCTACCTTCATTAGAAGCAACAACAGTAACAGCTTTAGGAGGAGGTTCAACATGTCTGAAGGCTCTTTGTTCAAGGCTTCCTATGATGGCCTTGCCAACGGCTGCCCCTTGTCATTCAGGGATATCCCATGCCCGCCATGGGATTTATTGTTTGACCCCTGTTTTGGGCAGGAGGCGGGTCCTAAGAATTAGATCATTGGAATAGGATTCACCAGTGGTGGCAGAAGTGGTAGAGGAGGAACATGATATTCCTTTGGTGCAAGCAGAAGAAGAAGTGGAGGAGCCCCCTCTGCATCAGGAGTTTCAGAAGGAAAATAATCGGAAGAGAAATTGGGGGGAATTCAAGGGGTTCAGGAGGAAGAATCAGATGTAGCAATTGGTACAGAGAGCAAAGCAGAGAAAGAGACAGTTGAAGACCAGGACTATCCTCCTCTTCCTGAGGGCACTAAACTATATGTGGGTAATATCCCCTTTGACGTTGATAGTGAAGGGCTTGCCAAAATGTTCGACGAGAGTGGGGTTGTCGAGATGGTAGAGGTATTATCCAGTTACCTTTTCATTATTACAAATTTGGGTTTTGGAATGTATGTGCCTTTGTGTGTGTCTGTCAAGTGTTTTGATGCCGAATGTAGAGGACCAGTCCATGGTACAGTCTCTTTGTAACTTTTCACTCTAGATACTGATGACCTCAAACTGAGTCTTTAACTCATCACTCTCCATTTTACCCCAACATCCCGCTGTCCCCCATGAATTTCCCTAAAATTCGGGGGGTGTCTGCACATATTCCCCATGTGCATTTCTCCACTCCAACACTCCCAGGTACTGGAAACTTGGTGGAACGTTGGAGAAAACAGAGCTGAATACAGTCACTCAGAAAAGTAGAACAGGAAGCGCCCGGTCTGATACCAAGTAGAAATCCAGGTTTAACCTAGATCATAAATGGCCCTCGACACAAGAAACAGATAATAGGATAGCAAGAATCTGAATCTATGCACTGTTAAGTTATTGAAATACAGGAGATTGCTAGTATTTATAACAAACTGGGAGAAGCTCACAGTTCATAATTTCATGGGATGCCAACCAGGAAAATAAGGTGTGCCAACTTGGTAGATAAGGATACCAGCCTGGAAGATAAGTATTAGCCCATGTAAGCTTAACAGCTGTCTACGTACAGTAACAAGATCTGATTGTGTATCCAAGACCAGACTTCTAATTTTAATTTCGCAATTAAACTTTGATTATCATTTTGACAGCTGGAGAAAGGCATCCCAAACTTTCAACAAAGAAAATTCAGAACTTATAAACAAAATGTAAAAACAATATATGGGAATTGAAAAGTTTTCATTAGTCATTTTAAAACATGTATTTAGCTGTATAAACAAAATATCATGTTAGTTTGGTTTATCAGGTTGCACACAGTATAACACAAAATCAGACGTGCAAGGAACCATCTTCAAGTGCATATGCTACACATTGAGCTCTTTAGCCTCAAAAACTCCAATTCTACAACTGCTATGTCAAATCAAGTTTCATGTCACATTTTTGATCACTTAGTAATGGCAATTCTTGCCAATGCCAAATGCCAAAAAGTTGAACATCTCATACAAGAAGAACTAATTACATCAAACTGTAGTATGTAATGTCATGGGAAATGTATTTACTTCTCTGAGATCCTGTATAGGGATTTTCAGTGCTGCCTGATAGAAGTTGCAGCCCATACATTTTTCAAGATGTCTAAAAGGTCATTTCAAAGGTTCTGCAGTTAACTCCAAAATTGACCACGTAACACACAATAGACAGTTAAACAGTTATAGAGGCTTGGACAACCTAATGTATCTATCGGCCTATCTATCTTCATGTTGTTTTTACATTACACTCTAAATGATAGCATTCTGAGCACCTGTCATGCTGTCCAGAATGTGAGGATACATAATTGTAAAGATAAAAGAGACCTCCATATTTAACTGCATTGGTAGTTGAAAATGCTAGGCTGCATATGCAATCTTAATTCAAAGTAAGGCCAGGACTCTACATTTACAGTACTCATTTAAACCTGTTAAAGCTTCTGTATGGTTGAGAATCAGTATCATGTCATTTGTGTAAGGATGGCATCAGAAAGCAACCATTTTCAGTCAATTTCCACCATGGATTTTCATTTATAGACTGGATGAGTTTGATTCCAAATGAAGAAACAAAGACCACATTTACCTCCCTGTAGAATTTCATTTCCTGACTGCATTTCCATTCAAAGTAGTCATTTCTTTGGCAATCAGATTGATTCCACGTACCCAAAGCTCTACATTTGCGGCACTTCCAGCTTCAAAATGAACCTCTCTTCCCTTAACAGTGACAATTCTAAATATCGCTGGTTTATCTGCATCACCTTTGTAACGATTTTTGCGGAATGTAACACTTGGTCCCACCCCTGCTTCTTTGCAAATAACATTTCTTCTGCTAGATTTGCCCCATGTTAGCAATCCCGATTTAAGCATTCGAACCATATTCATATGAGGAGCACCTTTACCTTGCCTAGTGTGCTTGCAGAGTTGTTCACCAGCAAAAACCATATTCCGTGCAAGATGATCCAATATGACACCTTCAGCAACTCTTGACAGGTTATTTCTCCTAGGAAGTGCCAAAGCCTTCTCACCTTTATGATTTACTAGACAACAGTCAGATCCTCTGAGAAGTAGGATTTTGCAAGCATCTGCATGGCCCTCCCTTGCAGCAAGCATTAGAGGAGTGTAACCATCCTCATCAAGGGCATTGACTGCACAATCTGCTGAAACCACATAGGTAGTGGTATCTTTTCAGGGCTAAAAATGCTGAAAGGTGGTAAGATTTCCTCACAAGGAAGTGGGAATACTCTGAGCCAAAATGTCAATAGAAAATCAAGTTGCACATTATCAAGATAGATGTAAGAAAGCTGTCATGTGGAAATCAGGTGCCCTTTCTCATATGAATTGCCATGGAATTGAGGTACTGACCTGATTCCAGCATAACCAGCTCAGCTGGCTTGACTCCTCATCCTTCAGCATCCTTTTACCTGGTGCTAACTGTTATTATTTTGTTGGAGGTGTCTTCCTGTCCTTCTACACCTTTCCAATTGTCTGAAGGAATTTTTAATTTCTTTGGTTTCTTCAGGATTAGCCAGATGTAGTTCTAAGGTCATTTTGCATAAGTTCTTTCCAAGTTGATCTATTCTAACTTCATTTTTGACCAAATCCCCTGTCCTGTAAAAGAGGGTTTCTGCTTGTGTCTACATGCAGTGTCCTAGAAAATTTTAAAATTTAATTATGCAGTCAATTCAGTGCACAGAAAGTAACTTTTTAGATATGAATCACAATGGAGATAGATACTATTAGCATAGATGATCAAGATTGGTATATTCTTCATTCATTAGGTACATGCAAGATACAAATTTCACCATCATTTGGACAAGCAATATAAGATTATGTGATGTACAGGCTATTATCTCTTAGTTTAATACAATTGACATGAACATTCTGATTTGGGGACTGGGAAATAATTTTTCTGGATTAGAAACCAGTTGAATTTGATGAATCATGTCTAAAATCAGTTGCACACTACAATTTGCAGCCTTTATCTTATTCCCAACTTGCAAGGAATATTCATGAACTTGCTGCAGCAGCTGATCAGGTTAGTGTTTGCAGTTTCCCTTCTCTTTGTGCTTTTGATCTGTAATATATTCTTGGCCTTTTATTTTTTATTGGCTATATTTAACATTCTTGCAATAATTTTATAGAAAATCTCCCAAAAGCAACTAGTACATCAAGTATTTCCCAAACTTGCTGTGTATAATTCAGTTGATCCTTCATTGGCTCCATCTCTACTGATGGTATGTAACTGTTCACTATTTATCTATCTGCATATTCCTGAACCTTTGCTTGTAATATGTAAATCCCACAAGCTTAATTGACTTTTTGTTTCCAATTTGTATATGCTATGTGACTTGAAATTGCCTTGCATTTTTTACCATATTTCAAGTGATAATCTTTTTAGCTTTTTAATTAGCAGAGAGGATAATGTAGTGATTTTGAGATTTCCTTCTAAACAATTTCTAATGTCATATGCATAAAAATGTGATGCCAGATGTTCATTTGGATAGTAAAATTCTTATAATAGACATGCCATTTATATATTTCTGCTCTTATGATGGGTGTAACATCTGTAAATATGCAGCTTCATCAACAATGTGAAGACAGAAGTGTTCTGCGCTATATATACTACTACTTAGCCAGGATTTTGTTAGATAATGGTTCTTAGGGTTTAAGTGCTGGTGGTGGAATACCCACACCTAATTGGGATGCTGCTGCTGACCTGGATGCTGCAGGAGGGGTGACAAGGGCAGATGTGGTACCTCGTATTATTCAACAGCTGAGTGCAGAAGCATCAAATGCTGATGTGGAAGGTATGCTTGTCCTTTCATGAAGTGGGATAAAGTACATTTCAACTTGGTTTTATGTGCATTTCATACCTTGAATATGATTGCAGTTTAGTCAGAGTTGTTGGAAGAATGAAGGAGAACCATGTAGAGTCTAGTCAGTTTCTTCAGTTTTGCTTAGGTTATTTCTCTAGTGAGGTGTTTGACATAGTAGTTTCTCACTGTCCTCTCTGGTAACTGCTACCGATGTTTATGCCATATGTCAATACCCAGTGAATAACTTTGGATTATATAAGAAACTTTAACGTTTTCTAGAATCCTTTGAATTCTCTAGAATCTACCACTTTGAGACTGTATTTATAGCTGGATCCCTATGATATGTGGGGTTTTCTTCTTATTCTTTTAGCTTGAGTTTCTCTTTACTATTCTTTGGCGATGACTTATGCACTCTCCTATCGCTCATTTTGGCAGGCTTTACTTTCCAGTCCCATTGACCTAGTTTGGTCATTTGTAGACATCAATATAATTGGATTTGATTTGATTTTCTTACAAAAATATCCTATAAAAATGCTCTTTAATCCACTTTAGAAGAAACATATCTACTGATAGATCATTATGGATATCAATGAGGGCTATTACAATGGATGGATGAACCATACTTTATGGCTTCAATTTTTTAACAGGACAGTCACATGCTTCAGATGTCTAAGCTTGCAAGAGTTTACATTTGTTGAAATTGTAATGGCCTAGGTCATACAACAAAGTGGAAGAATGAAAGAGAGCAAGAATTTCTCCTTGAATGTTGTTCCTCTTTGCATTACTCTTGTTACAACTCAAACTAGCATGTGTTCCTCTTTGCACTACTCCCAAACATAGTTTCAAAAGTAGTGCTCCCAAAGAAAAGTGGTCCAATGAGTGATGAAGGAATCCTAGATCACACCATAGGTCTCCTCATAGACCAAATGACCTCAAAATGTGCATAGATCACCTCCAAGAGTGAACGATAAGCCAAAGAAAGCATGCCAAGTGTGGAAGAGATACTCCAATTTTGAACTCCCTCCAAGAAATCCTCAAAAAGTGTGCCAAGAGTCCTCCAAAGCTGGATGCTATCTCCTAAATGGCATAAATGATGAGTGGATCCTCTCCAAAGTGAATGCCCCCATAGATAATGCCTCCAAGGGATGGACGCTCCTCCAAATATGGCAAGAGATGACATGTAGATATCCTATAGAGTGAACGCTAGATCCAACTAAGCATCACACATCAACAAGGCACCTTCAAATGGTGGAATGCTCCATCACATAAGCATGTGATGATGTGCAACAATGCTCCAAAATGTCCAACTATTACCCATCAAAAAGGTGTGCTACAAACCCTCAAAAGGTGGACGTTCCATCATGTAAGGCATAAAATGAGTCTCCAAAATGAATGCTCCATGAAAATTAAGTGAAAGATGATGTAAGGGCCACTAGTGAGACTCCTAAAGTGAATGCTCTAACAGACCAAACCCCAAAAAGGTGAGCATTCCATCACACTTGTTAACAGCTGAAAGGTTAATAATAAAAAAATTAGTAGGCTTTATTTGTTGTAGGATTTTTTTAAATTTTCAAATACCTTTTAGAAAATTTTGTTTAAGAGTTCACATGCTTTATTTGTTTTAGGTACAAGTACAACCTTAGAGTCTTCAACTGATCTGCAGTAAAGTTTGTACAGCACTGTAAAGTTTGTATGAGATATGTGATTGACCTGGGCAGATTTTTCCTATAAATGAAAAGATTGAGAACGTAAATGACCAGTATTCTTTGTTATTCATAGTTGAAGATGGGTGGGAAATAGGCTTGTTCATAGTTGCATTCTAAATTTGTCTTGTCTACAGGTCCATATATGGATGTCAAAATGTTGAATTACATCAAGGAATAACACATAACACTCCTTTTCACCTGGAAATAATTGACCAGAGATGTTTTGTAGTATCCTACACAATATCCAATTGCAATTGTAATGCTGTAAACTTCACTTTTTAAACATGACAACAAGGAAAATCCCATTGGAAAATACCCATATTGGTGCAAGTTTTGCACATGGATTTCTTGATACAAACATGGTATTGTTAGCATAGAATCCTATTATTGCCGAATAGAAGCTGGTTCTTGAAATGGAACAATCCAATAGGCATGCCATGTATAGAGGAGCACAAAAAAAAATCAATATCATCTGCAGAAAGAACTTACAAGATAACATATATATATCATGGAATCCAGAAGATGCCACTAGCAGAAAATAATCTCCTAACAGTCGAGCTTGATGCCTCAGATAAGCCTGCTTTCCACATTTATCAGTATTATAACCCAACCTCTGTTTGCATGCCTAGTTGGATGGGTAACATTGCAGCCACTCACAATATTTTGATCTTTGAATACTACCTGTTGGAAGGGAAGAGAAAATATCTCATGATCATTCTGTTTAGTTCTCGAGTTTAGATCATTTTACAATGCATGAAAAAACACATCTTTTATAACTGGCAGAATGCCCCAAACAAAGTACGCGTGACGAATGTTCATGGTCACAGGCTAGACAAGTCAGATCTATTGTTCCGCAACTGATTAGCAGGCCACTAGACAAAGGCAGAGCCTAAATATACCATCACCACAGATCTGTAAACAAACCAGGCATCAACTCCATTGTTGAATTCATTTGGAGAATTTGTTAAAAATTTGCATGGCACAGTACAAGCAAGCAGCTACTAAGCTGTAGCTTAAATAGGCAAATTAGTATGAATTAGAGAATAAGACCTTTTATAGTTTTCCCCCGCAATAACATTCTGTCTCTTAACACATTGCCCTCAGTTTGCAATCAACTCCATTGTTGAATTCATTTGGAGAATTTGTTAAAAATTTGCATGGCACAATACAAGCAAGAAGCTACTAAGCTGTAGCTTAAATAGGCAAATTAGTATGAATTAGAGAATAAGACCTTTTATAGTTTCCCCCCGCAATAAAATTCTGTCTCTTAACACATTGCCCTCAGTTTTCAATCAATGGAGGAACTCTTGAATAATTTTACTAAAAGGATAACAGCATTCTAAGGACTCTAACACGACACTATCTGGCAGAAATAAAACGCTAGTAGCCTGGCTAGAGGTATCTGTTGCAACTTGCAAGAGAGAATCCTCTCAATTCAAAATTGCATCTGTCCTTTGACGTTAGCATTGTAGTTAAACAGCCTACAACATAACCAATACCCCAGTTACTTGTAATTCACTTCTCATCATTAACATTTCCAAATGTGGCAGCTTTTCACAATGATTATGAACCTGTTTTCAAGGTTCAAGACATGAACACATTATCAAGGAGAGTTGAATTTGATTTCTTTTAAAATTTTAGTTTGGATGCTGTGTTTGAAGCAGGGTCTTACTTTTAAACATCTATATTTAGTCACTAGTCGAAGCCTAATCCCAAAGGAGGGCCCATTTGTGTGATGGATTTTGAACTGGCGATGCTTTGAACTCAAACAAAACTCCATGTTTTCTAGGCACCTATGTTAGCACCATGGCTTGGGAGGCCCTTACTTTCTGCTAACAAAATTTTGAATATCATTAAAATCAATAACATGCCTGAAATTCATTCAATAAATATGTCAGTCTAATTCAACAGCCTAATAAAATGCAATCAAACGTATTAGCCCCTAAAATTGCATGGGCTGATTTTTGGGCAAATCTGGTTGAGACAGTGTATAGCGAATGGTTGGAGTCTGCCAACATAATTTTTTTATGTAGAGGGACAATGGATTTTATTGGATAACAGTTGGAGGGGGTACACAAAGGGGATCTTGGTATTTTTTTCAAACACACTCATGAGAAATCTGGAGCAGCAGGAGGAGATACGAGTTTAACATGTGCCGAAGGTTTAGCAGCTGAACCTTTTCTTCATGCAGAAGGTGCAGATGTTGTATTTGTCTCTTAACTCTACGAGGATGATACTAAACTATGCAGACATCCCTATAGTCATAACTGTTCATCAAGCAATGTCACTTATCCTCTTCACAAATACAATGCTATAAAGGCAGCCATCAACTCAGATCTGAATGGATATTGGACTGACTGGGGTCCTTGGTGACATTTTAGACGATGGATATAATTTTCTTCGTAGCAGTAAACCCTATGCCCCTCAGGAGGGCACTATAGGAGGAGTGATACACATTTGTGGCCTTCTATGGTATACCTTTAGAAAGAATTTAACATTTACCTTGTTCTATCTAGCTGTGGAAGGTATAATAACAGAGCTGGGCATGCATTCTTGGAGGCATCATATGCATAACAAACCTTGGGATATCTACAGGCAGCAAGAAAGATGGCAGGAGAAGGGACATTAAGTTGGAACAACATACCGGAACACAATTTGGAGAAAAACTGGGAGATATGATAATGAGCTGGCACACCTATGCTAACCTAAAAGGAGCCTTGGAGCTATAAGTATAAAATTATAAATAGCCCAGGATTAAAGAATAACTTCTCAAGAAATGATGGTGTAACACAGCTTTGAGAAAAACTGGGAGATATGATAATGTGCTGGCACACCTAGGCTAACCTAAAAGGAGACAAGCTATAAAAAACCCAGGATTAAAGCATAATTTCTCAAGAAATGATGGTGTAGGACTTTAAGGAATAATGAAGGTTGTTCCTTCAAAGATTGGTTCAGATGGATCGTTGATCATGTTATGAGAGCTTGAAGGGCATCCTCTCCATTACCACAAATAGCCTAAGGAAACAAGAATATGTAAAGGGTGGCATGGGGGTTAGTCCATACTTGAGGATAAAGGCCATGATTTCTCAATAATGGAGCCCACAAAGAGTATCAAACCAGAGTTGGTCAATATTAATTAATATTAAGTTGTAAGTCCTGATTTCAAGGCTCAAGCACATGGTTGGACTCTTGGGAACATTTGATTTTATCTTGGGTCATGTAGCTAATTTCAAGAAGTTCGATAGATCTGCTTTATTAATGTTATGCATAGCAGGATGGTCCTCTATGAACTTGTCAAAATTGATCCATCATGAGTTATATTGTGAAACTACACATAAGATCAAAGAATTGATTCAAAGGATGGAATCTTATGATTTTAACCCTAGGGCTAGTAATAAGACCAATTGTACTCCAGACTGGAGAATTATGTAACTATTGAAATGCCTTCCACCTGCTTTCTTTTTGTAACCTGTAGATTAGGTTGCGGAGTTGGTGCTGTAATCAAGAGTTGTTTGTAAACCAGCTCATCTCTGTTTTTTTTTATGGATCATTGATCATCCTTTCAAAAGCTCTAGGTTAAGCAAAGAAGAGGGGTATAGTATTCTTCTTGTCCTCCATTGTTCTACCTAATGTTAAAGAGTCAATAAATGTTGTAATTAGACATACTCTGCCTGAGAATTTAATCTATGATAGGCTTGATTAGATCAGGTTGTTGAGTTGCTGCTGTAATCAAGAGGTGTTTGTTAACCAGCCCATATCTATTTTTCTTATGGACCATTGATCATCCTTTGATGATTTTTTGGGTTGAGCAAAGGGACAGGTTGTGATCCGTTTCTCTTCCTCTGATTTTCTATGAAATGTCAAAAGGTCAGTGAATTGTTCTAATCATACATACTCTGTTCCTGAGAGAGAATTTGATCCATAACAGACTTGATTAATTGGTTTAAATGGTTCATAAATTGTTCTGATCATTGTGGGATTCAGCTTTGTTCTAAGCACTTTCCACTCAGCAGTAGTTCAGCTATCTGGTTGATCTGCTTGGAAGGATAGATCTAATAAACAGAGTGATGTGTTAATATTCTCCATCAACAATCAAGGCCTCTTAGTGTAAACATAGACTCCATAATCCTAAAATCAAGCCACCAATCCTATGAAACTACTAATTTCTTTCACATATCCAAAACTTCTTATGTTCCCTGGTTTGTCATTAAGCTAAAGCATAGATCAGGAACAGCATTTAGGGATCCCCCCCTTCCGCCAGAAAAACACTAACTATGAAGCAAGAGGAGAGCTGCTGTGGTGACATCAGGCAGCCCCCCTAAGTTACTCTAAGATTGATCTAAATGGTATGAGCCTTGGGAGACTTAATATTTAGATGTGCAATTTTGGGAGCTAATAAAACTCATATGTACAATATACACAACCATATTATGTTTTAGAGATCCATTGCATGAACTCAGACCCTAAGAATGAAAAGATAAACTTGCATGTTCATCCCATTCTCATTTATATATGCCATGTCCTAATTTGCGCATAGAATTTTGCATTGTTAATCAGAAATTTTTTTCACTAGCTGTAATGTTCAATCTGATACACATAAAAATTGCTCCTATACAAAACACTACCAATATTTTGTCATTGCATAGGTATGTATGTGGATTTGCAGGTCAGAGACCTCAAACTCCTGGTGGCCTCGGCTTAATCTGGTTACCAAACAAACAAAGTACATGGTAGAATGCCCCAAACAAAGTACGTGTGACGAATGTTCATGGTCACAGGTTGGACAAGTCAGATCCAGTGTTCCACAACTGATTAGCAGGCCACTAGAAAAAGGCAGAGCTTAAATATACCATCACCACAGATCTGTAAACAAACCAAGCATCAACTCCATTGTTGCATTCATTTGGAGAATTTGTTAAAAAATTGCATGGCACAGTACAAGCAAGCAGCTACTAAGCTGTAGCTTAAATAGGCAAATTAGTATGAATTAGAGAATAAGACCTTTTATAGTTTTCCCCCACAATAACATTCTGTCTCTTAACACATTGCCCTCAGTTTGCAATCAATGGAGGAACTCTTGAAGAATTTTACTAAAAGGATAACAGCATTCTGAGGACTCTAACAGGACACTATCTGGCAGAAATAAAACACTAGTATCCTGGCTAGAGGTATCTGTTGATCATCACAGGTTGACATTACATCCCCTTTTCCACATATCCATGCACTTAAATTATTCTACTTCCCTTGTTTAAACTTGAAAGGTAAAATTTGTTCTTCACTAGCATGAGTTGGATTCTTTGCTGGATGTAATTCACTGATTGTTTTCATTTGGAAGCATATAATAACCTTGTTTATTTTTCAGTTTTGGCCTATAGATAATGTCTTGAACTTCAGAGAAATAATTTAACTGGGAAATTATACTTTCATAGAGTTGATAGAGTTGATGTTTAGCTGATACTTTCATGTCATCTAAGCGTCCACCTTTACTGTAGCTTCCTTCACTTCCTGCAGCTCAGTTATACTTATCTTCTAACGAAGTTATTGCTGCAAATTTCGAAATCAAGAAAACATGTATTTTAATGAGAATGAAACTGCATATTATGTTTATTGCTCCTAGATATGGCTGCATGGAATGCATATATAAAAGTTCAGGGGGGATAACTTACCAATGATAGTTGGCTAATCATGCTTTCCTTAGCACTCAATATCATTACATCTTGTGTGCAAAGTTGCCAATTATTGCCTTTATCAATGAAGAAGTCATTCTTCCAACTATCGTGTAGAAAGGCATGTGTGCTTCATGAAGAACATGATTTGTTCCTTGGTTTTGAAAGTCATTTTAACATACGTTGAATTTCTGATTGCATGTGATCTGTATATTGTTCATTTTCGGCATGTGGATAAGCCAAAAGAAGATGACTTTTGTCTTGAACTGTAAGTACAATTCTATTTATATGCAATGAACTTTAATATGTCAAAGAAGTTCAATGTGTAGGAGCTTTGTCTGGGTTTGAAACTTGTTCTATCCATGTTGCGTTCATCTGTGATGTTTGCAGGTCAAAGCTGGACACTTATGATGATGTTGTTAAGAGGGTTGCAAATCGACTCGGTTTAGGTGATCCTTCAAAACGTAGAATTACGTCACACAACTATTATTCGCAGCAGCCAAAACCTCACAAAATTGTTTTCTTATCTTGAAATCAAATTGGGGTAAAAAGTAAAAACTCTAAAGCTGGAAGACAGTATTTTTCATGTTGTTTATGATTTTGACAGACTATTGGCCAAGCGTATGAAGACATGCAAACCCAGAATCAACGCTTGCTCAAACAGGTCACGGAAAGAGATGAATATAATATTAAGGTATGGAAAGGCGACTTTTGAGATTTTGTTTTTGAAATTTGTGGAATATTTTAGAGACCTCTTATGTCTTTTTTTTTCAATGCATGCCATAATTTATGGTTTGTACTGTTGAAGATTTCGGTTTAAAAGTAATTATCTTGTGCATCATGTTTGGGGTAGAGGAAATTGTTCAGTGGGTCTCTCGGTCCAAAATAAAATGTCTAAAAACCTTATATGTTATTAGAGTCAAATTTCAATAGTAGTTGATTGCAGGATTATATGAAATCCCACATATGGCTTGTTATTATATGGGGAATTTCTAAATGATTTTTTGGACATATTCAGTGTATATTTGGATGTTATTTCAATTTGCTTTCCATTGTCGTCTGTAGCAAATTGAAAGTTGATAGAATCTGAAATTGATTACAAGATTTAAGTTTGAGTAGGACTAGACTTGAAGGTTGTTATTTACAAGTTTTGTGTAAAACTTGTTCTTACTCGTTTATTAGATTGAATCTTACCACGTAGAATGTAACCTGGAGCACTGAAGGTTCTATTACCTTTGCTGTATAAATTATTGATTTGGATTATACTCTGTAGTCAGTGATATGTTAGCTTATCAAATTGTTCCTATCATCATTTTTGCAATGTTCTTTTAGTCCCCATCTATGCTAGAAGCATGCCATAGTTTGTATCTTTTCATGTCTCCGTTTTCTGTCTGATCATTGTGTTTAGATTTGAGTTATAGAATCAGGCCTTTGTTACATCTTAGCATTGTTGCTTGTCTGAAAAAGGTTCTTGTTTGATCGTGATTCAGAGTTTGTATACATGTTATGGATAGTCCAATGGTGCAGGGTTCACATAATCCCCAACCATTGATTTTGCATGTTGTATGGTAATGACTACAAGTACAAATAGGGATATGGATATTGTATCCATCGATTCTGTTTAGTACTTTTGTTTTGATATCATTGGGAACAAAATATACATACACACATTACATATTTATTAGATATGGGTTCTCATATTATGGAAGGGTCGAAGAAGGATCTTAGAAAATCATAGGTTGGATTAGAGAGTTCAATTAGTGTTTTTAGGGTTGGGTGGTGAAAGAGGGGTCTTCGCTGAATTTTTCTCCAACCATGCATGATAATTGAAAACTTTGAAATAAACAAGGATTTCTTGGTGTATTTCATCAACCCTTGCATCTTTGCAACCTCTCCCATGATGCTGTCTTGATTTTAGTGTAACCTATGATTTCCTAGGGACAAATATTAAGTGTCACGAATAAGTTATCGGTTACTTGTTTTTTCTTTCTTCTAGTTAAATGAGTTGTCTGTTAGAAACTGCCCATTATCCACACATTAGCTAAGAGTGCATCAGCTACCAGTTAGCTATCTCTGGAAAAGAACTTTTGTGCTTACGCAGGACCATAAGCTCAGTGTTGTAGGTATTATTAGGTTTAAATCTAGGCTCCAATACATTCCTGGGGTTTGACAGTTAAAACCTATTTTTGTCCTTCCTAGAATGTGCTTTTAGATTCCAGGTATTGGCTACATTTGATATTCTATTAAATGAGCATTTAACACCTGTCCTTGTAAGTATTCTTCTATTGGATTTTTTCCCTTTGGAATAATACAATGCCAAATTCTAAATTGGATATCAATCTTGCAATGGATATGTTACAAAGTGCATTGTGGTTGTAGGATTCCTTTGAACTAAAATGTCAGTGTGGCTGACTATGAAAAGTTTAAACTTGCACTGCTATTAAGCTAAAGTACATGGTCTGTTTGTTTGTCATAATTTTCTGACATGTAGAAATATGGAGAACTGCTTTGTATTAATCATTGTCAAGCAATAACAACTTCTTAAAGGGTGCTAGCTCAATGGTATAGCGCCTGCCTAATTATGGGCAGGAGGATGGTGGTTTGATTCCTCCGTGCCCTATCATAAATTTGTGACTACAAAAATGACTAAATTCACATATATATGACTATTAGTAGCTAATTTCTTGTATCTTAGTCGTATTTAGCTTAGTCATTAATATGTTAATTTCTAGTAGTTTATTTAGTCGTATATTTGGTCATTAATGGTTGCAATCAGTGACTAAATCAGCGACTAAATCAATGATTAACTCAGTGACTAAATCAATGACTAAATCTGTGACTAAATCATTAACTATCAATGACTAAAACAATGACTAAATCATTGACTATCAATGACTAAATCATTGTCTATCAATGACCAAATCAATGACTAAATCAGTGACTACTAAGTCAAGATATTAATGACTAGTGAATTACGACTAGCTATAAGATAGTGGTAATTTGCTACTATTAGTCACCGACTCAAAAATAGTCGTTTATAGCCTGATTTTAGTCATTTTTTTAGTCATTAATTTATCATTTTCTACTAGTGGTTGGGAAATAGTTGAACCAAGTTCAAAAATCCACTTGACAACCTCCTCTTTTCAATCCTATGCTATTGAGGCCTTAAACTTCTCCCACATATATTTTTCCACTTTCTCAATCTCCTCTTGAATGGCTATCAAAATTTGATCGTCCAAGAAACAAGTTACCTTATACTCTTTCTTCTTCTCTATTATCACCCTTAAGGATTTTCCCCTCTTTGCATTCTACAACATCCTCTTTCATTTTTACCCTTAGGGTGCCATTGTTACCCTCTATAGAATGCAACTAACTTCCACACACCACTATCTCCTTACAATAATTTGCACAAGCTCAGAGAAAGGAAAAAACCCAGGAAACTTCTAGAAAATACTGATCCTTCCCCCCACATTTATAGTTCTTTCCACATTCCAGTTCATAAATTCCTCCATCATCACTCCACCGATTTACTCCATTTGCTGGATTACCACAGCATTCATTACTGAAATTTGTTCTAGATTAACATATGGCATCCTTTTTATGAGGACCCGATCATACCCTCTTCTCATCATAACCTATTGACGACCTTGATTTTTCATTAAGTTGGGGGTTAAATCATCCTATACCTTCATCATCTTTCCGAGGTGGTCTATCCTCATTACAGATAGTGGTCAAAGTTGTCACATGGGACTTGTTGTGTCCATCATCAAGGTTAATCGTGTTAGTACCTTCCCTCATATTCAAGTGGATTTCCTATGATGTCAGGTGAGCACATTAGGAGACCCATTCCTAAGTCCCAAGACCATCTAGATATCCCTATCGGTATCTATGCATTTCTCTCTCCCCATGTTTTCCAAAAATGTCCACAACCTTGTTCCCATCCCACTTGACATGGATAAAATTACAAGCATGGGGAACACATAGCAGGGATTCCAACTTTTCCACACTAAATAAAACCACCCAAATAATCACCATCTTTGATAACCTTTTCCCATTCAGTAATTTTTTTTCCATCTAGATAATAATTTGAGAATCCCCTTCAATGATGGTAGGTTCCATGCCTTTACTGATAACCAAATCAATCCCGAAAAGGAGGCGCTCAAGCTCATTGGTGTTATTAGTTTCATTTCCACTGTAACCAAAAAAAACATGCACAATCTCACCTTCCTGGTTTCTCACAATTCCACCAAAAACACCAGTTCCAGGGTTGCACTTGGAGGCCCCGTAAAAAAATAGTTTAAAATATTATGAGGGGAAGGAGACCCATAGTTTGGGATGTTGATGTATTTGTAAATTTTGAATATATTATGATGTATATTATCACTATATGTTGGTGTACCACCACCAGATATGTGTTTTTCCCCTTTCGGGATGTCATTATTCTGTATGGACCTTGAGGTACAACCTTCGTTGTAAGTCGAGGAAATAGTCCCAAGTATAACATCATGTAATGTATTTTTGGTGCCTACTTAGGAGGAGTTGGCCTTTTTAGGGTAAGAAGTTAGCCCCAATCATGTATTAGGTCATTCAATTGAATATTATAAATAGGGAGGCACCCTCCCTCATTTATACACACTTACACTCACTCAAGTTCGCATGAGGAGAGAGAGCGTGACAAGGAGGAAAAATAGATAGCTGCATAAGACTTCTTATTGGGTTTGTTGATCTTGTGATATAGTCTTTGTGAAAAACTATTATGAGGAATTTTGCGCGGTTTTCTCTTTTATGGTTTCCCTAGTGAAAATATTCGTTTCTTGTGTATCTTCTCTATCTTGTGTATCTTGTTGTACTTGTTATTCTTTCAGATAAATATCCTAATCAAGATAATTAGATTAGAAAAATTAACATGGTATTAAAGCCTATGAAAGAAGGAACTATGTTACAACGGAAATTAGGGATTCCTAAATCAAGGTCTTCTCTCCACGAATCATCAAGAAAAGAGGGCTAGGATAACTCACCCCAGAGGGTAACATCTTTTGGTGGAAGCAGAATCAGATTTGAAGAAGTTTCATTTTTGAACCTAACACTAGTGTCGCGAAAAACCATGGCATCAAGTTTTGGAGGCTTCCCACATCAATCTTCCGAAAATGACCTTGTTGAGCAACTTGCCTTGAGGAGGTGCATCTTTTTGTATAAATAAAATTCCTAATCTCTAATTTTGGAAAATTAGGGTTTCTATGACACACCTAAAATACATAAGATATGAATATTTTCTATTTCCATTTGACGTTCTCATTTGAAAATTTGTCTCACCATACTCAGCTTTAGGACAAGCTTGGAGGATCTGGTAACTTCTGAGCATGGAAGTACAGAATCTCCTTGATCTTGGAAGAGAATGATTTGGATCAGTACATGAGTGGATAATTTCTAGAGCTAGAGGGAGATGAGGCTAAGGATACTCATAAGAAGAACTTGGTTAAGGCCAAGAGAATAATTGCATATTCTATTAAGGATCATCCAATCCCCCATATGTCATCCTTCAATACATCGAAGGAAGTATTTGATGCTTTGAAAAATATGTTTGAAGGAAAGAAGATCAATCAGACCATGACATTGATGAACTAGCTGAAGAATGTGAAGATACAGAACTCAGAGAGTATATAGTCCTACTTCACAAGGGATTCTCAAATCAAGGAACAACTTGAAGCAGTTGAAGAGAATGTAGAAGAAGGAGAGATTGTGATGACTACCTTGAATGATGTCCAATATTTTTGGATTCATTCATTCAAGGGATTCCTGCAAGAAGGAACTTGATCTCTTTCATATGACTTTAAGAAGAATGCAAACAATAAGAAGTTTGGCTCATAACAAGAGAAGAGAAGATGGGACCAACTGAAGATCAAGCTCTCACAACCCACACCAGAAAGAACTAAAAGAAGAAGGAGAACCACCATCACACCAAGAAGAAGGACAATAAAAAAAAGGAGTTTAGAAAATATCCTTCTAACATTCGATGTTACACTTGTGATGAAAAAGGACACTTTGCAAGAGACTGTCCCAACAAAAAAAGAGACACCATTCTCACACTGCCGAAGATGATGAACTGAAAAAAAAAAATATTTACAGAGAGAGGGATGATTCAAATGAAGATTATATGCTAATCTCATCACCCACGTGCACTATCTCACATGGAAGAAATGATTGGATTATGGAAAGTGGGGCATTAAAAACAAATTATGGGATACAGAGAATCATTTGTCAATATGTTTGAGCATGAGTCACCTCACAAGGTGAAACATTGGGATGATTATAACTACCCCATAAAAGGAAGTGGAGAAGCTTCATACAATCTAGACTCCAAAAAAATTTAAATATGAAGGATGTGCTATATGTTCTAGGGTTGAAGAAGAATCTTCTCTCCATCTGTGCACTAGATGCAAAGGGAATGAGAGTTTCATTTGTTCATGGCCAAGTTCTAATGTGGCCTAAAGGAAATACAATCCATGATGCAACAATGATTGGAGAACAAGAGAGAGGCTTTTACAAACTAAAGGGACATCTTGAACAAGCATTGGTTCATGAGTCAATAGAACCAAGTGAGCTATGACACCAAATGCTTGCACATGTGCATTACAGAGCACTACCGATTGCAAGCAACATAGTCTCAGGACTTCCATAAATCTAGGAAAATCATGAAGGAATTTTCAAAGGATGTGCACAAGGAAAGAATGCAAAGAATACATTTCCCAATAGTGAGTAAATCTAAAGGAATACAAGAGATAGTACACTCATATGTATGTGGGCCCATGCATTCTAGTTCACTAAGAAGTTATGTGTACTGTGTTTCCTTTATACATGATTTCTCATGTAAGCTTTGGAGATATTTGTTGAAAGGGAAAAATGAAGTATCCAGTAAGTTCAAGGAAATCAAAGCCTTGGTTGAGAACCACACTAAAAGGAATATCAAGACTCCACGATCAAATAATGGCAGATAATTCACCTCAAAAGAATTCGAGGGACTCTGTAGAGAGCCTAGGATTAAGAGGGAGTTGAGCATTCCATACAATCCTCAGCCGAATGGACTTGTGGAATGAAAAAACTGAACCATAATGGAAGAAGAAAAATTAATGCTACATGACCAAGATCTTCCAATGCACCTTTGGGTTGAAGCAACAAGGACAATTGTTTATGTACAGAACAATACTCCTCATCAAGTACTTGACAACATGACTCTTGAACAAGATTTCTCATGAGAGAAACCAAAAGTCAGCCATCTCAAAATATGTGGCTTTCGAGTGTACACACATATCCCAAAGGAGAAGAGGACCAAGCTCAATCCATCTAGGAAGAAGGAAATATTCATAGGATATAGTGATACACAAAAGGCATACAAAATATACTTCCTAGGATTCAAGAAGATCAACATCAGCAGATATGTAACCTTTGATGAGGCCTTGACATACTCTAGATAAAGGAAGCTACCTATTGAATAGGTCAAGGAACCTGAAGGAATGAGAGTCCAAGATATGACAATGGAATTGGAAATTCTAGAAGACTATGAAGATAATGACATGGAAGAAACAAAAGAGCCTATAGAGTGACTTCACGAGAAGGACTCCCATAAGAGGAAACCAACTTTGGAATGGGAGCTCATAGAAGATGCAAAAAAGTATGGTGCTTAAGAAGGGATGCATAGAGAAAGGAAATGACCAAAACCTTACAATAACTATGTGGTGTTAGTATTGTAATCCTCCCTTGTCCAATTTGGTCAATTACGTCTAAATTAGGAGTCTTTTCAGTCTGTATTTAGTCACCAGCAACATTGGGTCCACATGGCCTAATTGGGCCACATGTACCCGCTAATAGAGTGTGGGGAACACTAGTTGAGGTTAATTTCCACTGAATGCACTTGAAAACATCATTTTAGGTGCCTACTAGACCAATCCCTACAATTTATGAGCCATTGGGAGTGTCAATCCAACCTCCTTTAGTTGAGTTCAGCTAGTGTCTAGTTAAGCCTAGTTAGGAGTCAGTTACATTCAATTACATCTAGTTAGTGCCAGTCATTGATTGATTACATGTGGGATGGTTCATTTCCTCACCTGCCATGTTCAGTTAGACTAGTTAACTGATTCTAACTGACCGAGGCACTAATTTAGACAACTGGAGCTAACTAGTTAGGCTCCGATAGTGATTTAGACATTTCTAGTTATCCATGCAGTTAGGTAGAGTCAATCAATTCAAATTCCTCTCTCATGCATTCAAATTGACTAGTTATTAATACCAGTGTATTACATTTTAATTAATTATCCAATTACTTTTGATTAATGAAAGCATTCATAGCTGCAAGCCATTTTTTGCACTATTTCATTCTTCAATTCTGAGTAAAATTGTCTAATATATTTTGTGAGTTGCGTGTTGATCTAGAGATCTATGTGCTCAATTTTATATGTGGCCCTATTGTGTGACATCATTGAAAAGGAACCTTCCAATTATGAATAGGCTATAGAAAAGAAGTAATGGAAGGATGCCATGATCGAGGAATATCACTTGATTATGAAGAATGATATCTGGGAGATTGTTTTGAGACCGGAAAGGAAGTCTGTCGCAACTTCAAAGTGGATATACAAGATCAAGCATGCTGCAGATGGTAGCATCAAGAAACATAAGGAACTATTCATGGAATGAGGATTCTCATAGAAAGAATGCATAGACTACGAGGAGCCATTTGCACCCATATCAAGGTACACTTCCATAAGATCTATACTTTCATGGGATGCAGTTATCATATAGAATATACACTAGATGGATGTCAAGAGAGATTTCTTAAGAGGTGTAGTCGAATATGAAGTGTATGTAGAAGAACAACTAGGATTCAAGACACATCACAAGAAGACTCATGTGTGCAAATTGAAAAATGCCTTGTATGGACTAGAAAAGGAACCCATGACATGGCATGACATGATGGATAGGTTCCTGATGAAACTAGGCTTTACGAAGAGTAAATAAGATTCCAACCTTACTTCAAGGTTGAAAGTGGAAGAACAGTGATTCTCTTGCTATATGTTGATGACCTATTCCTGACAAGAGAGGAGAAACTCATTGAGGATGTAAATATGATACTTTCTACTGAGTTCAAGATGAAATACCTAGGGATGATGCACTAATTATTAGGCATGTGGGTGTGGAAGAGTGCAAATGGGATTTTCCTTGCTTAAGGAAAGTATGCAATGGATATTCTGAAGAGATTCAGAATATTGGACTGCAAGGCAATAGCCACACCTATGAAATAGAAATTTAATCTTATGTGTGATGCTTCATCAGATTCGGTTGATGCCATGATGTATCATTATATGATTCTTTCATTGATGCACTTGATGAATATGATACTAGACATATGCTTTCGTGTGAAAACCCTGATCCCGTTCCTAATGGATCTGAGACATGTTCACCTAGTTCCTACAAGACATGTATTAAGGTCCCTAAAGGGTATAGCGAATTATGGGCTCAAGTATGATGTGAATTAGAATATTAACCTGCATGGTTATGTTGATTCGTATTAGGAAGGTAGCGCCATTGATAGGAAGAGCACTTTGGTTCTTGCTTCATTTTGGGATTTAGCATGATCTCTTGGTTTACCAGGAAGCAGTCCTACATGGTGCTAAGCACAATTGAGGCAGAGTATGTTGTCTCTTGCTCACTTGGTTTTGAGGAAGTATGGTTTTCAAAGCTACTATCCGATTTGTTCGATCTCCAGTTCAAAGTGACTTGTATATTCTATGACAACCACAATTATGTGAAGCTATCAGAGAATGGATTGTTCTATGCCAAGTCGAAGAACATAGAGATCAAGTTCCACTATATCAGGGATATGGTGTAGAGAGGATCGGTAAACCTCTAGTATGTGGAAATGAACAAGAAGATAGACAATGTATTGACCAAGCCTCTAGCGAGCATGAAGTTTGAGTACTTAAGAGAAAGACTTGGTGTGATCCAGAATAAGACCCCTCAAAACATGGAGTTATGAGTTATAGAATAATAAAAGATACAAGTTGTCTTGGTGACATAATCAGTCCTCTAGGTTGTCCTCAAATGTAATCAGTATTGGTGAAGCTTGCAAGTTATCCTTGGACTTAATCAATCATGATATGCTAGAGATGAAAAGAGACCAAAAGACACAGCTGCATGAGATCTCACATGGGAAATGAAACAGGTTGTTCGAGTGGAAAATATTCTGGTGTAGTACGTAGGTTGCTTGGACGTAATAAGTCCTGTAGGCTATCCTTGGGTGTAATTAGGTCTCGTGAATCTTACAGGTTGTCCTTAGACTTAATAAGTATTGTTATAGTTTATTCGATGTGTAAAATATATTAGCATGGTACGCAGGTTGTTCAGATGTAATAAGTCTTGTGGGTTGTCGTGAATGTAAAAGGGGTCCTGGTGTGGTACATAGGTTTCTTGAACATAATAAGACCTGTAAGGTTCTCCTAATGGAAAATATTCTGGATGTAGGTTTTCTGGATGTAATAACTCCTTGAGGTTGACCTGGAATGCAAAATTACTTGCATGGTATGCAAGTTGTTTGGTCGTAATCAGTCCTTGTATGTGTGTGTTCCGATGTTGGAGATGATGAGGTCACAAGGTACTTGGTGTGCACCTAGGTAGTTCTCCTATACTGGTAGAACGTAGGATGACCGTAGATATATGTAATGCACTTGGTGTTCTCCTAGGTGATTCTCACATAGTGGAAGTTGCAGGTTAGCTTGATGAAGTGAAAGATCCTTGCATACTCCTATCTAGGTTGTGCTTTGTGTGCTATGTGTGTTTTGTTTTTTTTTGTGCAGGACAAAGAGATGATATGGATACAACACGATGATGGTAGGAGATGCAGGTTATTGCAATGGAAATGTAAAGAATGGTCTTGGGTTGTACCTACGCGATGGCTTGCTAGGCCTACACCCAACATGAACAAGGGATGGCTTTGTAGAAACTTTCAATGACAAATAGTACTATTCAATGGTCGATAAGATGATGACCATGGTAGCAGCTATGATGATGACTCTGTGATGATGACCAAAACAAATGGGGTTATGATTGTGGATATAGTGAATACCTTCCTATTTAAGAGGGGGCGTTGATGTATTTGTAACTTCAAATATAGTGTGATTTATATTATCACTATATGTTGTTGTACCCCCATCGAAGATGTGTTTTCCTCCTTTCAATATGTCATTATTGTGTACATACCTTGAGGTACAACCTCCATTGTAAGTTAGGGAAATAGTCCCTAGTATAACATCATGTAATGTATTTTTGGAGTCTCTCTAGGAGAAGTCTTCCTTGTTAGGGTAAGAGGTCATCCCCAGTCATGTATTAGGTTAGTCATTTGAAGAGTATAAATAGGGAGTATACCCTCACTCATTTACACACACTTACACTCACTCAAGTTCGCATGAGGAGAGAGAGAGAGTGACAAGGAGGAGAGATAGATAACTACAAATGACTTATTCTTATTGGGTTTGTACATATTGTGATATAGTCTTTGTGATGCAACTATTCTTGGGAAGTTTGAGGGGTTTTCTCCTTTATTGTTTCCCGGTAAAAATATTTGTGTCTTGTGTTCTTATTTATATTTTGTATCTTATTGTACTTGTTATTATTTCAGATAAATATCCTAATCAAGATAATTAGATTAAAAAAACTAACATTGGATAACCATGGAAACCTTTTTTTTTCTTCTTCTTATGCATCCTAGATTTGTTGTGTTTAAGCCCCATTCTTCCATAAGCCTTTTCTCTCAGTCTTCCATTTCCTAGTCCTTATCATCCCACTGGGTGACTCTAACAGTTTCCTGAATGCATGGTCCAATATTGGACCAAATTTCCTGGGGGGGAGTGATCATGTCTTGGAAGATCCTATAGTTCCACTCCTTCCATTTTTCCCACATTAAAAATCTCAGGAAGGAAAACCAAATGGATTTTACTATAGATTTTTGGAAGGACACCAATCCCTAGTATTAAACAATATGATCATGTCATCCCCTTGTACAATATGAGCATATGAAAAATTATGCCCCCCAGTCTAAGAGCTCAAAAGGAAAATGGAATGAATCAAGGATATGATTGATAGTTTCCTCCTCACCACGACACAAGGTACATTGCGATGGTACAACCACACCTCATCTTTTAATATTTTCCCTTGTTAAAATTATTTGATAAATGCCAAGGGTTCATCTTCCATAATTTTTTTCCATATTTATTCCCCCTCTCACCATGTTGGTTATTCCAAAGTTCATAAACTTCATTTTTGTTAAAGGTTCCTTTTGGCAAGTATCTCCATCTCAAATTGTTTGTACTGTTCTAAATTCTTACACATCTGTCTTAGATGTTATAGGATAATCCTGGGTTAATCCTCTTCAAGGACCCTATAAATCCACCATTCATGTGATTTCCACTCATAGTAGTCCCCTTCCTTTATCATAGGTCTCTATAGTTTATTAACCTTTATTAGACCTAGTTCCTTGCATCTATCCTAGCTAGTTACCATGTTGACATGAGCTAACATCTTAGGAATGTACTGCCAAGAGTCCTCCCAAAAATGTGTTGACTGCCCATATCTAACTTCATAGAAGTTGTGGTCTTCTATTATACTCCTACTATGGAGAGAATTTGTGTGATCCTTGTTTCTCCTCATTAAATTTGAAAAGATCCTTATTCGGGTTGTCTTTGGCATATTTAAAATGCCATAGTTTTTACAAAGGTTCTAAGGAGTGGGTAACCCATTCCCATCAAATTTTAGCTCCTATGACCTTATTGTTTTTCTCCAGGTCTCTAAGTCCTAGACCTCCTTCAAACTTTGTCTTTCAAATCTTTCCCCATTTATCCAACTCCCATATATGGATGTCAACATTGTCTCCCCACAAAAATTACCATTGGATACTCTTGATCTCTTTGAGAACCATCTTTGGGGGTGTCATGATGGAAAATAGGTAGATAGGAATCCCTTGAAACACTGAAATAATTAGTTTGGAAAATGAACCCAGTGTTAGAACAATTACACTCACATCAATTGCCAATTACACATGCAAAATTACTCACAAAAGAGACTGAATATGGAGCTGAACACTAATCTGTATTGAATAAGTGTACAATAGCCAACCCTGTGAATTCATAGGCTTACACAATAAATAATTACATGAGGTATTTGAATGCATGAATATGCCATTCGAATCTAGTCAAAAGCAGGCTTACTAAATCTAAGCAAATCCCCCATAGGTGCATAAAGTAGTTTCCAAAACTGTCTAGGAGCTCACGAATTGGAAAAATAAATTAGGCAAGATAAAAGGTAATGGAAGGAAAACTCATACATGCTTTTCATAGGAGAAAAGAGTGGAGGATGTGGAGGACAAAAAACAAGTTAACCTCACCTAGTCAAACTTTCCCAATTGCCTTAAAACACTGAAAAAGCAGGCAATAAAGCAGAAAAAGCAGACATGTACTAGGGAGGCCAGGAATAAAGAAGATTTGATTCTAGGAGGTTTCCCAAGTGCTCCATGACTCAAAATTAGCAAGTTTGACCACTATGGATGTGTAGATGACAACTTGCATAAGGTGGAATATGGAAACTAGGCAAATAAGACAAAAATGGATTAATTAATGTCTAAGGTAGCTAACTATGGGTTGATTATTCTAACACCCCCCCTTAAGCCTGAATTATGAGTAAAATATCAGAAAATTATATGGCCTAGCAACAAGGCTTAGTCACCCTTTACATAATGCATGTCCATTTAACCAAGGAAAGAGGCAAAAACCTAGTGGGAAAATCCTCCCTTAAACATGGACTGTAAAACAAAATTTGGAAATCTTGTCATCACTCATGCTTCATAGCATGATCAGAAATCCCCAGTAGCGATTTGAGATTGCTGAATGTATTCTCACAAAATTCTTTGGTGAAGATATCAGCTACTTGTTCTGAAGATGAACAGAAGAGTAGGTGAATGGTGCCATCATGCACAAGTTGTCTAATGTAGTGCATATGGATCTCAATGTGTTTGGTTCTCTGCTTCTGAACTGGATCATTGTAGATTCGAATGGTAATCTGGTTATCATAGTAGATAGTAGTTGAGTATTCTGATTCAAAGCCACACTCTCCAAGTAACCCCTGCAACCATAAACATTGAGTTGCTGCATTTATAACTCCTATGTACTCTGCTTCTGTAGATGAGAGTGCAATGGCACTCTGTTTCTTGATTGACCAGCTGATTGGCCCTTCTGCAAGCATGAACACATATCTTGATGTTGAATTTCGATCTGTGCTGTCACCTGACCAATCACTGTCAGTAAACCCAATCAAATCAAGATCAGATTTAGCTTTATAGAAGATCCCATGTGTCCTTGTTCCCTGAACAAAGTTAAGGATCCTTTTGGCTGCTTTCCAATGGATCTCATGAGGCTGATCCATGTATCTAGAAGCCACACTTACTACAAAATAAATATCAGGTCTAGTATGTGTAAGATACAACAAAAATCCAATCAATTTCCTATATAGTGTATTGTTTACCATAGGTGAAGAATCAGCTTCTTCAAGCTTCACTCCTGAAAGGAAAGGAGTCTTGCTTGGCTTGAAATCCTTCATTTTGAATTTGTTTAGAAAATCCAAGGTATACTTGGACTGGTGCACCTTTATTCCAGCTTTGTTTTGAGCAATCTTGAGCCCCAAGAATTGGCTCAATAGCCCGAAATCTGTCATGGAGAAGGCTTGGTTCATTGCACCCTTCAAGGAAGCAATTTCATCCTTTGAGCTTCTTGTAATGACAAGGTCATAAAAATATAAAACAATTATCATTAATGAAACATTAATCAGCTTCAAATATACATTTGTATATTATTTTCATCGAACAAGATTCAGTGATAGAAGAAAGCTATCAATCTTGGCATACCAAGCCCTGGGGGCTTGCTTAAGCCCATACAATGACTTCTTTAGCCTGCACACAAGAGATGGGTTAGTAGAAAATCCTTGAGGATTATGCATGCATATCTCTTCAGTGAGATCTCCATTTAGGAAAGCACACTTCACATCCATGTGATGTACTTCCCATTGCTTTGAAGCTGCAATGGCTAAGGCTAGCCTGATGGAGTCCATCTTTGCCACTGGTGCAAAGGTCTCATTGTATTCTATGCCATGAACATGTCAGTAGCCCTTGGCTACCAATATGGATTTGTACTTTATAGGTGAACCATCAGCAGAAAATTTGGTCTTGTACACCCACTTACACTGAACTAGCTTCCTCCCTGGGGGAAGATCAACCAGCGCCCAAGTGTTGCTCTTCTGGAGTGAGCTGAACTCTTCCTTCATGGCTGCTTTCCATATTGGATCTTCTGCTACATATTCATATGTCTGAGGATCTGATTCAACCATCAGATAACATTTCTCATCAAACATAGGATCTTTCATGCATAGAGCACTCTCAAATTGAGATCTAGTCCTCCTAGGGTCATTAGGATTCCCAGCTAGTTCTCCAGCTGCATGAATGGTCTTGGCTGCCCATTTTGTCCTTGTAGGGATGTTAGGATCTGAAATAAAATCATCACTATCAGACATATTAAAATCAGCATGTTCAACTATCTCTTCACTTACATTCAGAGGTTCTGGTGGTGAAGAGGATTCTCCAACTTCCACTGCTGCTAGGGGCTCTTCTTGAAACTTAACACACCTTTCAATGAAGGATTTTTTTGTGCTCAAATTGATCAGCTTGTACCCTTTTGAATATTTATAGTACCCAACAAATAGACACTCTTGGATTTGGGGCTGGAAAGCCTTTCTCTTTTCTGTTGAAATTCTAGCCCAAGCCCTTGAGCCAAAAATCCTGAAATGGGTCACGTCACATCTGGCTTGTGCCCACTCCATGCTTTGAAAGGAGTCATACCATCAAGATATTTATGAGGAACCATATTTTGGATATAGGCTGCACAATTTATAGCTTCATCCCAGTACTTTGGTGGCAAAGTCTTAGCCTCCATCATGCAGGTTGCCATCTCTTTCAGTGATCTGTTCTTCCTCTCAGCAACACCATTCTGCTGTGGTGTGTAAGGGATAGAATGCTGCATATGAATACTTGAATTTGCACAATATTGAATAAAATCAGACTTGACATACTCACCACCATTGTCAGATCTAAGGACCTTGAGTTTCCTCCCATACTGGTTTTCAACCAAAGTCGTAAAGACTTTGAAGAGGCCAAAAACTTCAGACTTGTGTTTCAGGAAGTAAACCCAGCAATACCTAGAAAAGTCATCTATGAAATTCAATGCATATTTGGCTTGACTCATGGACATATGAGGGAATGGGCCAGCAACATCACTGTGGATCAACTCAAGAGGTGCAGAGGTTCTCTCATGACTAGCTCTCTCAAATTTATGCTCTGGGTGTTTTCCTAGGATGCAACCTTGACAGAATCCTTTGGAAAATTTTATCTTGGGTAACCCTATGACCATTTATTTTTCACTAAGATCAGAAAGATACTTGTAATTTAGGTGGCCAAATATTTCATGCCAAAGCTTGTTTGCCTCATTAGCATGAATAAGAAGAGCAGAGGGGTTTGAGTAGGGTAGGAAGTGTGAGAACATGTATACCTTCGAAGTATGATTTGCAACTCCTTTTGCAATGACTTTACCACTTGAGATCTCTATGATCTCAACTTCATCAGGGGAGAATATGACCTTGTATGGAGACCCTATGTGGGTCATCTGATACACTGATAAGAGGTTAGAGGCAAGACCTAGAACATACAGCACATTGCCGAACTTACCATGATCAAGATCAATCCTCCCTTTGCCCAAACTTTCAGAGAGAGAGTCATCTCCCAGTACTATTGGTGGACCTTTCGACATGTCAAGTGAGGTGAATGCCTCCTTGGCTGAAACCATATGTCTTGAAGCTCCAAAATCAATGATGAAACTAGGTGAGCTTGATGTGCCAGCAACCAATGCATGAACTCTCTCTCTGACTTCTGAACTTGATCCTCCTTCCCTCTTCTTTGAGCTATCTGGAAGGGAGATTCCATTCTTCTCCAGGAGTTGGGTTAGCATGTCTATTTTCTTCTTCATGCAGGATCTCTCAGAATGATTTCCCTTACTGCAGTATGCGCCCTTGCTCATTTCTCCTTTGTTCTTCTTCTTCTGGTAGTTCTTCTTGGAACCTTGAGGCTCCTCTAGAGACTTGTTCTTGTCTCTCTTTTGCTCAGGTGGATTTTTAGCTTTCTTTTTTATTTTTGAATCCACCCTCAAATCTCCAGCAACTAGAGCTTGGTCTTTGGATGGTTTGATGGTTCCCATCATCACCAATTTATCTTGTTCTTCTGTGAGAGATTCCATGAAATATGCAAGGCTAGGCATCTTCCAGGCTCGACCTGTCAACTTTGTGGCATAGAAGGTCGAAACAAACACTGAATAGTCATGTCCAAGCTTTGATAGTATGGCAAAGACTATATGATCATCCTTATTTTCGATCCCACATTGTTTTAGCTGCAAAACAAGTGCTTTGAACTTGGAAAAATAGAGTTGCAGGGATTCAAAGCTATTGGGACTCAAGGAGATCAATTGATTTTCAATTTTATGTCCCCTCATCTCATATGTCTTTACAAAAATATCAACAAGCTTCTCCCATACTTCATTCAGTGATGTCAATCCATCAAGATGGAAAAGGAGGTCTCTGGATATACTCAAACACAGGAGACCATAGGCCTCATCCCTCATGTTGTGCCATTTTATCTTCTTTGCAGCTGCATTGGGCTCTGCTTCTGTTTCCATAGTCACTCTGTAGAGGAATTTCACTCTCAACAGTATCTCCACCTCTACTTTCCATTCAAAGAAATTAAATGGAGTCAAGATGATCTTCTGAGATTGATCCATAGCTCAGAAATTGTCCCGTCAGTCAGCAGAATGCTCCCAGTCAATGATGTCAAACCTGCAAAACAAATTGGAAGGAGATAAATTGATATACAAAGGCTCTGATACCATGTGGAAATTGAACCCAGTGTTAGAACAATTACACTCACATCAATTGCCAATTACACATGCAAAATTACTCACAAAAGAGACTGAATATGGAGCTCAACACTAATCTGTATTGAATAAGTGTACAATAGCCAACCCTGTGAATTCATAGGATTACACAATAAATAATTACATGAGGGAATCCAATGCATGAATATTCCATTCGAATCTAGTCAAAAGAAGGCTTACTAAATCTAAGCAAATCCCCCAAAGGTGCATAAAGCAGTTTCCAAAACTGTCTAGGAGCTTACGAATTGGAAAAATAAATTAGGAAATCTAAAAGGTAATGGAAGGACAACTCATACATGATTTTCATAGGAGAAAAGAGTGGAGGATGTGGAGGACAAAAAACAAGTTAACCTCACCTAGTCAAACTTTCCCAATTGCCTTAAAACACTGAAAAAGCAGGCAATAAAGCAGAAAAAGCAAACATGCACTAGGGAGGCCAAGAATAAATCAGATTTGATTCTAGGAGGTTTCCCAAGTGCTCCATGACTCAAAATTAGCAAGTTTTACCATTATGGATGTGTAGATGACAACTTGCATAAGGTGGAATATGGAAACTAGGCAAATAAGACAAAAATGGATTAATTAATGTCTAAGGTAGCTAAATATGGGTTGATTATTCTAACAATTAGAGTTAGTCTAATAACCATATTGATAGGTCAAAGATCCTAACTAGACAATTTGATCCTCTTCATGCAGTCCAATAAATATTCTCATGATATTTTCCTTATAACTCCCTAGACAAGAGCAGCACCAAGGTATTTGGATGGAAGGGATCTCCTCTAGAATCCTATAATATGAATTATATTTCTCTGAGAAATATTGGGGTTTTTAAGTAGAACCAACTATAATTTTTATTTGTTAATATCTAATACTGAAGGCCTACAAAGGAGATTAGACATTTTTTAATAGATCTGGATTCTTAGACTGATGGGTGGCCCAAAAGCATTGTGGCATCAATAAATTATGGATGGGTTTTATTATCTACTTAAGAATGAAGTTTTTATCCTTTGATCTCATTTCGCTCAGTCATTGCCTTGATTTTCCTGCTAAGACCCTCATCCATGAGGATAAAAATAAAGGGGGAGAGAGGCCCCCCCTTCCGAATAACCGTAGACAGGATGAAGGTTTTTATGGGTGAACCATTAAGAATAATATATAAGAAGGAATTCGAGGTCATTTTCATAACTCATTCAATTCAATATTGATTGAAACCATAGGATTTGAGCATTTATCTCATTAATTGACAACTTAAATTATCACAGGATTTTGATATATTCATATTGAGGAGCATACCTGATTTATTAGTGATATTCAAAGAGTGTATCACTTCATGTACCAAGATCACCCCATTAAGGACATGTTTTCCTTCCACAAACCCCAATTTCACTGAAGAGACCAGATAAAGAAGGATGGTTTTCAGCCTATTTTCCATGACCTTTGTAATTATTTTAGAAATGACATTAAACAAAGCTATGGGAATAAATTTACTTAGAGAATTAACACCTTCTCTTTTGTGGATGAGGGTCAAAAAGGTTGCATTGAATTCCTCCAAAACTCCTCTGGTTTTCCTCGAGCCCTCCACAATTCTCCATACTTACTCCTTGAAAAGGTACAGAAGTGGTGAAATAAGTTCATTGTGAAATTATTAAGGCTTGGAGCTTTTGCGTTTTCCATTTGCTTGACGACCTCTTCTAACTCTCTCATCTCTACTGGCATGTTCAAGATCTTCTTCTGAGCAATGTTAATCAAGGAATGGGTATGATAAGTGATATTTTTTATGTACCCATATATATCATCCCTATCTTCTTCCATTATTTCTCCAAAATAGTTGACCAGTTCCTCCTCCATCTCCTCCTTGGTCTCCACATATTTCCTAGTCTTAGTCTTCAATCTATGAATTCTATTCTTCTTCCTATTCTGGATAATAGATTGGTGGAATAATTTGGTATTGTGTTCTTAATCTTGGAGCCATTGATTTCTTAAATTTTTTTTCTAGTATATCTCCTTCTATAGCTCACGGGAATTGAGTTTCTCCAGCGTAGATTTTTCTTTTTGTTTTAGATCCTCACC
The DNA here is from genome assembly GCA_001517045.1 of Pseudotsuga menziesii. Classification (NCBI taxonomy): domain Eukaryota; kingdom Viridiplantae; phylum Streptophyta; class Pinopsida; order Pinales; family Pinaceae; genus Pseudotsuga; species Pseudotsuga menziesii. The sequence continues at coordinate 574,443 of LPNX010802271.1, read as the reverse complement.
ATAACCATTATTCATTCCCATCCATTGACTTCGTCCAGTTGTTCTGTCAACTTCTTTTTATTATTGAAGATGTTACCAAACTCATCCTTATTCCAATTATGTATCTAGGCCTTCAAGGTATTTAGTTTCTATTGGAATTGGTACATTCATGTTCCCTCAACAAAGACCATTTCATCTCACCATTGATGAACCAATGATTTCAAGTCCTTCTATTCTATCCAAAATTTCTCAAGATGAAAGTGTTTTCTATTAGGTGCGCCCAAGCATACCATGTTAGGAAGTCTGTCCAATGTTCCTAACTAGCTGAGGGTTAAGACCATAGATGGAAAATATCTACCCCCATTGACTACCACCTTTGTGGTTAGAAATTGATTTACTAGATGTCACACGGTGTTCACCTCTCATCTTATTGTTCCAAGTGAACCACCCATTCCTTGTTTCGACATATACCAAGTTATTTTGATCTATGAAGTCCTTAAAGGCCTCATTTGAGGAACCTAAAACTCTCCTTCCTCCTTTCTTCTCTCCCAAAGAGATGATCAGATTAAAATATCTCCTAGAACCCCTCGATTTCCCCTTACTCATCTTCTTACCCATGATAGAGCTTAAAAAAATGCATCCTTATAAGTGTAGATACTCGGTCTATAAACATTTCTAAGGAACCCTTTGACTGAAGTATTATAGTTATGGAATTTATCTGACAAAAAGAATCTTGCGGCCCAGAAGTTTGTAAGATTCAATTCTTTTGAATTCCATAAAATTGCCATACCTCCTTCCATTTTTTTCACATCAATTTCCATCAGTTCACATCCTTTCCAAACTATATTCCTATCTCCTTCATTTCTTATTCTCCACACTTTGTTTCTTTAAAAAAAACTATCATTGGTTTCTCCATTCTCAACTTATTCGTCAAAATTTTGATTTTGTGAGGGTGACTCACCTCATGGATATTCTAGGTGATCAATTTAATTGGGAACCTTTATTGACTTAAGAAAAGGATTCCCTAGTTTTCGGGTACTGTCATGATTCCACTAATATGGTTCAAACCTTTGCAATTCTATGCTTATTTTTCTTTCTTCCTTTACTTTACCCTTCTTTTGGATACTTACTTTTGCTTCCCTTCTGATCTTCCTTGGCGACTCCAAATTACATAGTTGCTTTTGTCTTTAGAATGGCCTCTTTCAACAGTTTGATATGTCTCCTTGGAATGAAACCCTTCCCTTTTTTGTTACAATCCTCTTAGATCTCATCCAAATTCGACTCTCTAAGGTCCATATCCTATGATTCATCTAGTTGATTGTCTTATGTGGCCTTGATTTGTTCTTCCTAGTTCTTTGGTGGGGTTTAGGGAAATTCCAAGAGTAATTTCCCATCCAGGGTATCCCCCTTTGGATCACCACAAGCTCAATCATTACGATATTGTTCCATCGAAGCTAGGGTTTTGAATTTATGTGCATTGGGTTCCCTCATTCCTGTCATCTGTCAATTCTGCACTGGGTTGGTAAGTTTCCTGCCATTCCGCTACCTATGATTGACCTAGGTGAAACCATAAGAATCACCCACATTTTCTTTGGGTTCCTGGGGGGTGGGGAGGGGATATTTTGGGGGTAGTTCTTTCTCAAATGGCCATACTCATGGCATTGTCGACACATGAAAGGAAGAATTTCATAATCTACAGGATAAACTGAATCATCAACCTCTAAGGTAACATTAATAACCTCCAATAAATCATGATATAGGTCCATATAAACGATGATCCAGGAAAAAGAAGTATACCTCCATTGCTTGTTTTTCTCTAAATCTTTCACAAATTTGCCTAGGGTATTGCCTATATCTAGTAGTATTTCTAGCTCCCAATACTCACATGAATTTGAATAGTGCTTGATCCATGTTGGTGCCACAATCCCATGGTCATAGGTGTAGCCCTGTCGAGAAAAAGAAATAGGCCCCCCTTCCAGAATATGATCCATATATTCCTAATTGAAAAATATAATTGTGAAATAACCTTTCAAATCTAGATGAAGGTCATAGTGACCACTAGGGTTCCTTGTCTCCTTGATATATCTAAGAATATCAATTTCCTTTTTCCAAATTCCAATAAAAAACTTGATTAGGGTTTTTCCTTCCAAAATTCCACATGCTGGTGAAGTTTGTCAAAATAGATATGAAGTGATGGGATATCCACAGATATCGGGATATAGCCTCCCTGCCTACACCTCACCCCTCTTTTTTATCATTCTCCTATATCCTATTTGATATTATTTTTTTGATCCTCTACTTGGTTCCTTGTCTTTCCTTGTCTAATATCTTCTTGACATTGTGGATCAAAGGGAGATGAACCCCTTCCTAGATATCCCATCTCACACACCAACGAAAACCCTTATTTGAACTCTCTTTCTCCAAATAAAAACACAAAGCTTCATCACCTTCTTCTATATATTAGAATTATTCCAATAGATGGTGGTAATTCATTCTTAGGGAAAACACAAGAGTATTATAATATAAAATAAAAAGCTAAGAAGGATGGAAGAAATTATATCACAATATTAACTACAGGAATGGAATTCAAACAAAAGAAATGGATCCAAAGAACAATACTCAAGTACAATAGACCAATGGAAAAGCATACAAAATTTTAATATCAACTAGGAATAATTATTAGATGCAAGTGAGATCCACCACTCTCCTTGGGATGGGTATTTTTTTCTTTTCGAAACCTCTCTGTAACTATAGTGATTGAAGATCACTTGGATACTCGAGGAAAAAACTAAATAAATAATGAGAGAAATGAATTGTATAGATGAGAGAGTCTGATGTTTGATTTCCAAGATTTTTCCTCTAGCATATGATGGCCTCCTATTTTTCCTATTGCCTAATTACATTTCAAGTCTAGTAACCTAAGGGAACCAATCATTTTGATCAAATTTTCTATGTGTTAATCATCCATTTCGTCTTCATTTATATATACTTTCAAGAATATTCTATGAAGATGTTTATAAGGTCATTTTTATTATTATTTTATCCATTTCATTCATTTTTAAAAAGGATTTCAAAATGTTACAATGAACAAAAAATTACTTGGCATATATTCCTTGTCTACTACACATATTTCTCACTCTCTCTTGTGTGGTCGATCCGACACCCATTTCAGCACTTGATCTGGGAGTGATGTTTCCCTTCATCTCTCTAGGAAGCAAAATTTATGATCGATTTATGAGAAATTCATGAGGAATATGGTGAAACTATTCAAAACCGACTTCTCAAATATGGTCATTTACCTCTCTTCGCGGGCCGTTTTTGTAATTTCTTAATAGTTCCAGAGAAAAAAGTGCATGAACAGACGTAATTTTCCAAAATTAGGGTTACAAACGGTTTTGTAAATTTAATGATTTGTTAAACGACCCAGAGCTATGGGGATTCAGTTCTATGTTCTTCTTAGAAAATTGTCATGCATAAATAAAAGTTGTGAATAAGAGATAACCAAATATGTTGTAAAACTTTGACTCGGTATATGAATCTGGTTCTGCACTTTCATTTGAATTCTTAACTTCTGGTTTAGCAGTGTTTGGAGGGGGGTCCACCTTCAATCACTGTCTGTGTTATTTTTAGTGTTAATAGATTTGTTTTTCACATCATTGTAAAAAACCCTTGATCTTTGTACATTCAGTTTCAAGGTTAATATATGTGAATACATATGTGTCTACATGAATCTTGAATGCCTTTTATTATTACTTGGTTTATGATTTGTAGGGTAATTTTGGTTGATCACTCATAATGGTTTGTTTTCAAAAGGAGTTTGAAGCTTTTCCCTTGTTTAATATTTGATTAATAGGAAATATTTGTATGGGATTTTTTAAAAGAAATTGTCTCTAGAAAAGCAAGCATTCTGAGAACTACATAAGATCACAACAATTTATGATATTTGATTTCTTTTTTTTTTAGCAAGAGATGGCTTGAATTACAATAGGAAGCTAGCATGAATAAAGATTAGATATTGATTTTGAATAATATTTGTCTAGGTTTCAATGTTTTATAATTCCTGTAAGAAATTTTAAGAGATTAGATTAAACTAGGCAGTGAATCATTCTCACACAAAAGTAACTCATGTCCTCATTATCCTGCATACTGCTAATCTATGTTACATGCTAGAATATACATTCATATTCATTGTTTCTATTCAAGAAATGAAAATCTATTAGTTTCTAGTATATGATACATTTAGCTCAGCATACAGAAACATAAAAATCCTTTTTTTTGGAACTGGTACAGATCTTTGTGAAATAGTTTAGACTATTAAAATCATTATAGAAAAGTATATGTGTGCAAATCTATGTTTGAACAATGAGTTTATGGTGTTATTTACTTGCAGCACAATATATCTTATGGAGTAAGCATAATATTGAAAATAGATCCTAAAGCTAATATCACAACAACAATTTTCTATAACTTATGGGCCTCTGGTTTGGTAGAAGTTCCCCGATAGGTTGAATGTGGAGTCATTATGAAGAAATTTACTCAGATATATATACTTTTCATAAATTAATATATTAATAATTCAACTGTGTTATGGAACTATTCTTTTTATACTAGGTCATAAATAAGATTATTTCTTTTTCAAGAGCTCAGTTGCTTTCATTTTAAGATTATAGTTATTTGTGTTTGATTGAAAAAGTTCTATTTATCTAGTTTTAAAGTGGATAAAATATTTCATCTAAATTTATTTATAAAATTTTGAAATTGCAGATTAGGATCCAACTTAACTAGTTTCTTGCAATTTTACTTTGAGTAGGCATTTTTACCAGTTTTAGTTATTTCCAAGATTTGGTAGGTTTATTTTCCTTCTAGTAAAAACATAGGTATTTATCTTACTTGCACAGATAATGTTAGCATCTCAAAAGTATACAGACGCTAGTTTGACACATTAAAGTGCGTTGCCAACATCAAATTAGGTTAAACTAGATTAGGTTAGGATAGTCTAAGCTTCAAACCTACACATACAGTGCTTGCACCTCCAAGTCTACGATTCCCTGGTTGATAATTTGATGTCGTAAATATTATCATATATTTTCACCAACNAGGGGGTGGGGGCAGTAAGACACAAGGTGCCCTTACATTAGAAATTCAAAAGGGCTTCTAGCCCGACACCTCCACTTTAGTGGGTTTCTACAAAGCCTTGTCATTCCTTTTTCAGAAGGGTGTTTTCTTTTCCACATATTTGATTTATTTTTCATAAAAGTATATTTACTTTCTGAAAGTTTAATTTATATTTGGGTTATTGTGCTTATTTTATGTAGGTGTGTTTACATTCAACAAGAGTTATTATTTTCATGCAAGTTTGATTTTCTTCTTCAAGTTTGGGTGTGTTTATTTCCACAATTTAATTTCATGTCAGACTGTTTTATTTCATGTAAGTGTTGTATGTTTGATTTACACAAAATATTTTTAGTGGTGTGTAGTTTTTTATTCAGATTATTAAAATAAATATATCTATCTATTTGGGTGTTGTAAGAACCCCAAACACTAATCCTTGTGTGAGGAAGGAACCATCAACCGAAAAATGGATTTAAATATCACCATCTTGAAATAACTTTCTCAACTCTTGGTAGAAATCGAGATCTCTCCTTCTCATGAAGAACATATTTTGGAAACAACAAAAAAATTATTTATAACCTCTCCAGTATTAACAAAATATTCTCCTTTCCAAACTACAAAAGAAGTTGAACAACTGGAGACTGCATTCAACGGAGAGAGACCATTCATACCTAAGATGGAGAAGTTCTGAACATGCATATCAACGGATCCTTCATGTTCTAAAGAGATCAATAATCCATAAGAAGAGAATATGCATGACATGATGAAGGAATACATTGAAGTTAGTATTGATGCACATCAAGGACACATTGAAATTTGGTTCTAAGAGGTAACAAGACCACAACACCATTCCATCGTTCAACACCTTCTATTACAAAAGCAAGTAAGTCGGTTGGTTCTTTGTATTTAGGTAATTATTGCAGTCACTATTTTACATGAGGATATGGGTAATTTCCATGCTTTGTTTTTCACTTGGTTACATCGGAAGAGTTTGTATACTTGAATAAAAGTGTTTTCTTTCTCCTTAGGTACAATAGTAAAATATGTATATAAATAAAACGTTGCATGTTTAGTTTAGAAATTAATGCAACTTCATTGTTTTCCTTTTTCAATAAAAAGATTAAGATCTTTAAAAAAACCTGATGCCTTCTTTCCAATATAGAATTTCAAAAATTTTATTATAACAACAACTCATAGGCTATAAAAAAGGAAAATACCACGGGGGTAATATGAAGCTCATCAGACCTAGAGACTACTGGTACAATCTATTTAAGATTTGTAAGTGGGTAAGTAGAGTATCTTTATAAAAGAGTAGCACAAAATTACACTAAACTGTTAATCATGGAAACATCAATATAAAAAAGAAAATAAAAAAGAAAAGGATAGGTAGGGACTAGATATTCCTTTTTGTTATTATCCTATATATCCATCAATTACACTTTAATAATCTTTGTCATGTATGTATTGATTTGGTTATGTCACTTGCAGTATCCATTAATACATTGGGAGACAAATATTTGTTTGGTTCTAAAAGTTGTTGATAAATAAATTATCCTCCAACACATATATCATCTCACCCCGAAAAAAGTTTGTCATAGATGCACCCCCATCCAGTTAAACTCTTATAGGAAATATATATTGTTTTAAATCTTAAGGGTTGAAATTCGGGACACAATCCTTTTATGCAAAATGGGTGTAAGAGGTTGACCCACCGGGGTACTAAATAGGCTCGCTGGAAGCGGGTACTGGTATTTGGTATGACTAGGTAAACTCGACATGATACTGAACATGCCTAGATGAAAGAGGGGAATCTACCTAGAGAGGACAATTTGTGCAAAGTATATGGTTCAGTTATGCCTCACTGTATGGGACCGTTTGTGAGTTTACATAGAAAGAATCGTACATGGTTGAGTTATGGTAAATGAACTCCATAAAATGGCCACTGGATAATAGCTTGAAGAAAATATTAAGACTCTCTTATCTAATTCTTACTATATGTAAGGTGTATAATCTTATAGGTGGGGCCATGTTCTTGACAGTTTGATGGGATAATTTTTGAAATTTTTCTACACACTTGAAAGTTGTAAATATTGGAATATGAAATGATTGGCTTGTTTTCTATAGGATTTATTGAGGAAATTGTTAATTCACTTTAAGAAGCAAGCCCCTCTACTTAAAAGAAAAAAGTTTCCATGAGTAGGAAATTTTTTTATCTATATATAATGTCTGTATGGTAGAATGTGTAATTATGTCATGAGTAGAAATATTCAGAAATTGTTGCTTTAAGAAATATATGTAACTATCATATTATGAGTGATTATAATTGCATGTCATTCCTTCAAGCAATATTATTTGTGATCTCATGATCCTTTCTTTCAGATACAGAAATTGACAAGCTTGATGTTACATCATATTTGTGTTAGTTTTTGTTAGATCTTGTTATCTTAGTTAGGATATTTATATGAAAGAATAATAAGTATAAAAATATGCATAAGATAGAATAGATACACAATACACAAATATTTTTACCGGGAAAACCCCCAAACTTCCTTAGAATAGTACAATAACAAAGCTTGTGGCATAAAATAATAAAACCCACGATAATAAGAAGTCTCCAACAAATATCTATCTCTCCTCCTTGTATCTCTCTCTCTCTCTCTCTCTCTCTCTCTCATGTGAACTTGAGTGAGTGTGAGGTGTGTATAAATGATGGAGGATGCCTCCCTATTTATACTAATCAAGTGACTGACTTATTACATGACTGGGGTTGACTTGTTACCCTAACATGGCCGACTTCTCCTAGAGATACTCCAAATACACATTACATTATGTTACACTAGGGACTGTTTTCCTGAATTACAAAGAAGGTTGTACCTCAAGGTTTATACAAAATAATGACATCCCAAAATGAGGTAAACACATCTATGATGGGGGTACACCAACATACAATTATAATAAACATCATAATATATTTTGAAGTTAAAATACATCAACACTCCCTCTTAAATATGAAGGTATTCTCTCTTTTCCACAATCATCAACACATTTGGTCCAATCATCATCATAGATTCATCATCACGGAGTTATCATCATATTTGATTCCCTCATAATCATCTTATTGATCATCGAAAGGTAATATATGTCACCAAAAGTTTCTACAAATCCAACCATTTTTTATGCTGGATATATGCCTAGTCCTCATCTAGGTGTTCGTCACATCTGCAAGAAAGTCATCACATAGGAACTATGCAGGACCTTATTTACATTGCCACGACACTAACTTGCATCCCCTACCTTTATTTTGTTGTATCCATATCATCTCTTATGTCCTGCACATAACAACATAAACATACAAAGCACACATAACACATCCCATATGCAGGCCACATGCATTCTATCACCATAGTAGTATCCCAAGATATTTCATGTCATTAAGACAAATTGTAACATCTACTATACAAGAATATCCTAGGAGGACACTCAGTGCATTATGTCTCTACATGGTCAACCTGCATTCTACCAGGAAAGGAGAACCTCCTAGGTGCACCTCATGTGCTTCATGACCTTATCATATCCAACATGGGAATACACACATACATAGATATAAATGTAAGAATTGATTATGACCAAACAACCTTCTACACCAGGGATTTTATATTCCATGTCAACCTCAAGGATTTATTGCATCTGAACAACTTGCGTCCAGGATATTTTTCGTTCAGACAACCATTCGGGTGTATTACATTTGAGCAACCTGTGTACCATGCCATAATCATTTTACACTCAAAAAACCCACAAGACTTATTACATTTGAATAACCTATGTACCATGCCAGGACTCATATTTTCATTCAGATAACCTGTCTCATAACTTTTTACATCTGAATAACTTGTGTACCACACCAGGGCTCATATTTACATTTGGATAGCCTATTTTTGTACTGATTACGTCTAAGTAACATGCGTATCATGCCAAGAATCGTATTTACAATAAAACAAACTACATGACTGATTATGTTTGAGCAACGTGCTACAGCACAGTCTTTTCCGCTTGGACTACCTGTCTCATTTCCCATATGATATGTTATGCATCTGTGTCTTTTGGTCTCTCTCTATTTATAGCATGGAAACATATCAGGATTGATTACATCCAAGGATAATCTGTGAGCTTTGTTGGGACCTATCCAAGGACAAATTAAAGGTCTAATTACATCTGAGAAATCTACGATCTTTGCCAGTATTTTATGCTTAGACAATATGTCTCTGTTACACATAAATCTTGTCATCTTGATCCATGTGTCAACCTTATGCCTAATCCCTAAATTTTCCTCTGCTAAACTAGATTGAAATTGAGGTTGTTCCTATCCTTTTTACCCTCTCTAGGTAGGTTGACTCTCTTTCTCCTAAGGAAAGGTGTGCCAACACTCTTTCCCTTCATGCAAGGTGTGCCAACGCTATATCTCCTATATCAATGTGTGCCAATGATGCTTAGAGGGAAAATAGAGAATTTTTTAGGCCCTTCTCGAAGGTGTATGAGGTGGAGGATAATCCATAGCTTCTAGTTGAGGTGGAATTTGGTTCCCTAACCTATGGGGAAGACCCCTTAGACCCCTGCTCCTAATACTAAAAATACTCTATCCCTTTATCCTTATAAATTGAACCCTCTCTCCATTGTGAAGGGAGGAAGGAATATAGTTCTTTTTCTATGTCAAGCTCGTTAAAAAATGAAACAGATGTCAGTGAGCATAGTTCCTATTCTGTGTCAAGCTCATTAAAAAATGAAACAGATGCTGGTGAGCATATTTCTCTTTCCATGTCAATATCATTAAAAATGAAACATATGGCTATGAGAATAGTTCCTATTATGTGTCAATCTTGTTAAAAATTAAAATTGATGAACTCAAGCATAGTTATTCTCTATTTCAAGCTTGCATAAAAATGAAACAGGTCCCTGCAAGCATAATTATTTTATGTTTTAAGCTTGTGTAAAAATAAAAAGGGTCACCTTGAGCACAGTTCTTTTTTCATGTCAATCTCATTAAAAAATGAAATGGATTCTTCCATTGTGTCAAGACTCAATATTTGAACCTTTGTTTCATATGCTTGTGAAGCAGACGAAACAAATCTTGGGGGGCATGTACCCCACCTCTTTATATTCAAATTAAGTTACTTAATAGTTATACTGGGGGAAAGTACCAACCACTAGATATCATGTTGGGAAATCACCCATCAATGTGAGTCATTTTGAGTAGACTTTCTTCAGTTTCGAGCTCGTTAAACCATGAAATGATACTCTGAGCATAGTTTTTTCTCTGTTCCAAGATCATTAAAAAATAAAGCAAATACCATGAGCATTCTTTCAACTGATCTTAGAGCTTGTTAAAAAAATTAAGATTGTATTGAGCTTACTTTATCACTTTATCATGCTCTGGGATCAAACATGAAAAAGGTTCTGAGTGCCTTTTATACCTTTGGCATGCTCATTAAAAACTTCGTGAAGAGGTATCGAGTGTACTTTTACTGTTTTTCGGACTCGTTAAAATTGGTTTAAGAAAAAGGAACCCTAATAGAGTCCTCTTTAAGCTCTTTTTGAACTCTTAAAATGTGAAAATATTGTCAGGTGAACTTGTTTTCTTTACACTCGTAAAAGGACCTGAAGAGTGGTCTTCCTGATGATAGTTTACCCCTTTTTCAAAATAGAGGGCATTATTTATGAAAAGGGTATACTCCGACCAATCATGACTGGAAGGTTTGTCCTGGGAATTATTTTATACTTTTTCGAGCCTTGGTGACTAAATTTATGAAAAATTCCATTTCAGAGTCTTCTTTGTCATTTCACACTCTCTAAACATGAAACACCAAATGAGTTTTCTTTCATTAGACTCATAAAATCAAACGATGAAGGAACCTTTCTGGTAATGAACCCCTCCTTTATCATGTTCATAAAACATATGAGAGTGGAATCATCGCTTGATGAGCTACAATGAGTGTTTGTTACCCTCTTTGAGCTTGTAAAAATGAAGAGAGGTACTCATACTTTGTGATGGGGAAATTAAGGGAAGATTTTTTTTTTTTGCATTCAATAGTTTGGTAATCCATTTGTCTTCGAGTCATGTTGATTCCATGAGTTTTCTTACCTCGCTTGACTTGTCCAAGAATTCTCCTACCGTCAATTGCATTAGGGAATTGGTATCGTTCTCGTGTTAATACGAGAAAGTCATTCCATGCCCATGTTCAAGAGAGATTTGGTCATATATTCATTGTCTGTAGTCAGATTACCTTCTATCATGTTGTTTATCTTTAAGTCAGTCTCGTATATCACTTCGTTGTCCAGTTTTCTCTAAAAATATATGATCATGTTTCATGTCGATGATGTGGGATTCATCATGGCCCTCCTTAGATGAGTCTATTCCTATTGAATTCAATGCCTCATCCAAGAATTAGACTTAGAAACCAAGACAAGTACCTTGGGCCTTCTTGCCTCAATGGAATTTTACCTCACTTTTAACATGAATTTACATCATTGACTCTTGATTGAAATATTCTACCAAGTGTTTGACCTCAAGTCCCTTACACACTTGAGAGGATGTATTGAGTTACCTTGGGAATCATTGACATCAATGGTGATTTCCCTCGCACTTGTTAACAGTTTACATCAATGACTAATAATCCAATGGTTTCTACCATGTTCTACATCAAGACATTGTAATCACATGGTTATATTCATATCGTTGTGGGTTTGTCTTGAAGACACTAGGTTATCTGATATCGTTCCTAGGTTGTGATGGAGTTTGTTTCGAGTCATATTACATGGATCCACTTTGTATTGGTCATGGCCATGTTATCATCTCATCATGGATCTATGATTGTGTCTAGTAGCCATGATTGTGTTCAGTCGATCTCTACTACCATGATTATGCATTGTATTGGTTAGCATCCATGTTAAAAGTTATATGATATTTGAGTCGGTTGTACTGCAACAGCTTCCAACCAACATCCTTTCCTTCAATTTCTTCTCTTTGCAAATCATTCACCTATCACATTCCTCTAACTTCATTCTTTGGGGAGCATTCTATTACACTAAAATCTTGTCATCTTGATCCATGTGACAACCTTATTCCTAATCCCTAAATTTCCCTCTTCTAAAATGTATTGAAATTGAGGTTGTTCCTACCCTTTTTACCCTATATAGATAGGCTCATGCTATTTCTCCTAAGGAAAGGTGCACCGATACTCTTTCCCTTCATGCAAGGAGTGCCAGTGGCACTCTTTATCCTCATGCAAGGTGTGTCAATGCTCTGTCTCCTACAACAAGTCACGTCAGTGATGCTTAGAGTGCAAAAAGAGAAGTTTCAAGGCCCTTCTCGAAGGTGTATAAGGTGGAGGATCATCCCTATATTCTAGGTGAGGTGGAATCTAGTTCCCTAACCTATGGAGAATATCCCTTAAAGCCATCCTCCTAATACTCAACCTACTCTATCCATTTAGCCTTATAAATTGAACCCTCTATCCATTGTGAAGGGTGGAAGGACTATGGAACTCTTATGCTGGTGGAATTTCTAGGTGATACCTATCATCCTTTGGAAGGAATGATCTCATCCTTTGAGGGCTTACCATCACTATTTTGAGGCTTGGATTGGATTGTTGGATGGAAGGTTGTAGAATTAAGGTTAGGTTGTGACATTCCTTCTTTATGTAATCCTATGTATCTCCTTGATTACAGTAATACAAACTCTTTCCATAAATATTATTGTGTTAATGATATTTAGATATTTCTTCCTTAACTGTTAGCTTAGATCAGCTTATATCTATGTATGATTTCACCCTTTGTTTGCTTTGTCCCTTTAATAAGGTTTTGTAGCTGGATATCTGAACACCTGGATCTTGGAGAAATAGAGAGGAGAATACTTATAGATATGAGGAAAGGTACTCATCTCTTCATCCTGTATCTTAACCAATCTAGGAAAATATGATGTAATCTGTACTTGATTTGTTCTATATCCAGTTGGACTAGGGAGATCTGGCTTGAGTCTGCTTGATTATATTTATCCACTAACAGTCTCTCTAGCTATGCTATAATTCATCACTCCCTCTTTCGAGGGGTCTCGTTTTGGATCACACAAAGTATTTATTTGAAGTAATTGAAATTCACTATGGATAGAGGCTTGGTAAACACATCAAATATATGCTCATCCATTTCCATGTACTGCAGATTCACTACTCCTTTATGCACCATATCCCTGATATAGTGGAACTTGATCTCTATGTGCTTTGACTTGCCATGGAACACATGGTTCTTCAATAGCTTCACGCAACTTTGATTGTCATAGAAGATACACATCACATCTAACTAGAGATAAAAAAAATTGACAATATATTTTGCAGCCACACTTCCTCGCAACTAGCCGAGAAAGAGAAAATATACTCTTCCTTGGATGTACTTGGAACCACACATGTTTGCTTCCTGATAAACCAAGAAATCATGCCAGATTTCAAACTGAAGTAGCAACGCAAAGTTCCCTTCCTGTATATGGCACTACCTACCCTATCCAAATAAACATAACCATGTAGGTTAATATTATTATTCACATCATACTTGAGCCCATAATCCACTATACCTTTTAGTTACCTCAATACATGCTTTTAAGCTATCAGGTGAACATATCTTCGATCCGTAAGAACTGGCTCAAGGTGTCCATAGTAGAGAATATGTAAGGTCTCATATTCTTCAGATACATTAAGGATCCAATCATCCAATGATACATCCTGGCATCGACTGACTCAAATGAAGAATCACTCAGAAGCTTCAAGTTTGGTGCCACAGGTATGGCTATTGCCTTACAGTCTAACATTCTGAATCTCTTCAGAATCTCCACTATATATTTTCCTTGACTAAGGAAAATATCATCTACATTCTTCTGCACCTTTGTGCCTAAGAATTGTTGCATCATGCCTAGGTATTTCATCTTGAAATATTTATCAAGTCTCCTCCTTGCATCTTTAATGAGTTCATCCTCACCCATTAGAAACAAGTCATCGACATATAGTAGGAGCATCACTGGTCTTTTGCATTCAACCTTGAACTAAAGGTTAGAATCTGATTTACTCTTGGAAAATACTTGACTTATCAAGAAGCTATCCATATTGTTGTACCATGTCCTCAATGCCTATTTTAATACATACAAGGCCTTCTTCAATTTGCACACATGAATATTCCTGTCATGTGTCTTGAATACAAGTGGTTTCTCCATGTACACTTCCTTGTCGACTACACGATTCAATAATGTTGTCTTGATATCCATCTAGTGTATCTTCCATTTCATAATTGTAGCTAATGCAAGTATGGTCCTAATAGAAGTGTACCTTGACACATGTGCAAATGTTTCTTCATAGTCTATGCCTTCTCTCTGTGAGAAGCATCATGCTACAAATATTTCCTTGTATTTCTTGAAGCTACCATCTCCAGTATCCTTGATATTATAGATCTACTTTGAAGTCATGACATACTTCTTTTTCGGTCTTAGAACTATCTCCCATATCATTCTTCATTATTGACTAACACTCCTTGATCATTGCATCCTTCCATTATTTATTTTTTGAATCCTCTTCATAGGTCAAAGGTTCCTTGTCCATGATGTCACACAACATGGACACATATTTGTTGTAATGCTTTCACATTTTCCTTTCTTTATGCATTCCTTCAAGAGTGCCATACCTTTCTACTTCTTGTATGATCTCTCATGCCAATGAATATTTCCTCTTGTTGGAGTCCTTCTCAAGAAGTGTCTCTAGCGAATCTTGTGGTTTTGCAATGTCATGATATTCATGGTCTTCTAGAATTGATTCTCCAATTTCCATGTCTTGGACTCTAATTTCTTCAGGTTCCTTGACCTCTTGAGTAGGTATCCTCCTGGATGTGAAGTATGTCGAGTCTTCATCAAAGGTTACATCTCTGTTAGTGTCAGTCTTCTTGAATCCTGGGAAGTATATTCGGTATGCCTTTGATGTATCACTGTATCCTACGGATATACTCTTTCTCCTAGAAGGAAAAATATTGGTCCTCTTATCCTTTGGGATATGTATGTACACCAGGAATCCAAATATTATAAGATGAATGACTTTTGGTTTCTCTCCTGAGAAAGCCTCTTTTGGAGTTTTGTTGTCAAGTACTCGATGAGGAGTGCGGTTATGCACATACACAATTGTTCTTATTGCTTCCACCCAAAGGTGCATAGGAATATCCTGGTAATGTAGCATTTCTTTCATTGCTTCCATTATGGTTCAATTTTTTTATTCCAAAACTCCATTTCGGTGAGGATTATATGGAGTGCTAAAATCCATCTTAATCTCAGACTCTTTTCATAGTGTTATATTTTTATCATATAAGCTACCCTATGATCTTAGGATCTTTAACTAAGAGAATAACATGCACATCAATAAAGCACAAGAACAACACAAGAGATAAGAGACACAAAGAATTTTCCTCATGGAAACCATAAAGGAGAAAACCCCGCAACTTCCTCAGAGATAGAATCAGCACCAAAGGTAAAACTCGAAAACATAAAGATGATCTCCTTACAGCAGCATTCTCTCTCTTGTCCCAGTAACTTCTCCTCTCACTCATGCGCTCCAATGAGTGAGAGTGTGTGTGATAAATAAAGAGGCTCACTCTCTATTTATATTCTTTTGTTCACTTGAAACCCACTCCAACATGTTGGCCTCACTTAACAATTACATACTAGAGCTGACATCTCTAGGAGTGTCTAATAACCCTAGTGCCCCACAACTTGTGGGGACTTTGCCTCCTCTGACCAATAGGAGGGTAACACAATGGTGGGGACTATTTCCCCGACTTACAATGACTCACCTAGGGTTGAATTCACTAGGATAGTCTAATAACCCTAGGTCCCCACAACTATGGGGACTTTAACCCTTGAGCAATAGGAGGGTTACCCACAATGACTTGACATGACTTTCACATTATAAAAAATTCCCGATCGGAACATCGAGGCATGACATGACTCAAGTACATCTCGGAATAAACATCAGGTTACAATAGATAGGAAATATAAGTGAATACATTCTGAAGTTACAATTACATCAACACTCCCTCTTAACTAGGAAGGTATTCTCTTGACACAATTTTCATCATTGGTCTTATTCTGTGGTTCATCTCGTCATCTGCATCTTCAGATCTAGATCATCATCACTGGATCTGGATCATCACTCGATATGGATCATCATTGGACATCATCACTGGATCTGGATCATCACTTGATATGTATCATCACTAGATTTGGATCATCACTCGATCTGGATCAGCATTGCTAAATCATCATCCTCACTCGATCTGGATTAGTACCATGGGTGCTATCTCATGATTCTTCTCGTCATAGGAATTTATACAGATCCAACCTTCTTTCATGCTGGTCGTAGGCCTAGCCATCATGTAGGTCTTCTTCTGTGCTTATATTTGACCTACTCGTCAGAATGGCCCGCCCAACACTTACATCTGACCTACTTGTCAGAAAGGCATGCCAAACATTCACACCTACTCATCAGAAAGGCATGCCCAACACTCACATCTGATCATGTAGGAGCCTACAATCACATTAGAAAGGCCCAGCACTCACATTCACCAGCATGATAGTACATCACTATCATCTGTGAAAAGGCTTCAGTACTTACATCTGACCTGGTAGGAACCAAATCCTACACTCTCTTCAGAAAGGTATGCACTCACATCTGACCTGGTAGGAACCAAATCCTATACCCTCACCAGAATGGTCCCCAGTCCTAGACTGAGCTACCTGGTAACGGACTAGGTGCCTCCATTCTCCCAGAGAATGGCAGTTTCCCTTATATCTGACCTAGTAGGAACCAAATCCTACGCCCTCTCTAGAATGGCATGCAATCACATCTGTCTTGGTAGGAACCAAATCCTACACCCTCACCAGAATGGCCCCCAGTCCTAGACTGAGCTACCTGGTAACGGACCAGGTGCATCCACTCTCCCAGAGAGTGGAAATTTCCCTTAAATCTGACCTACTCGTCAGAATGGCTAGCACTCATATTTGACATGGGAGGAACCAAATCCTTTAACCATGATAGAATGCCTCAGCCCTTACATCTGACCTTCTCATTAGAATGGCTCTCTCAGTCCCAGACTGAGTGTTCCTAGTCACTAACCAGGTACCTCCATTCCTAGAATGGCATTTAGCACTCATATCTGACATGGAAGGAACCAAATCCTCTCACCATGACAGAATGGCTCAACCCTTATATCTGACTTGCTCATCAGAATGGGTTCCAGACTCGTCACTTCCCCTTGAAAGGGACCTCGATATGGAGAACACCAAGCTTCTCCCTGAAGTACTCAAACTTAACTTTGTCCATTTCTAGCATAGAATCACATCAGGGCTGATTATGTCCAAGGATGATTTGCGAGCTTCGCTAGGACTGATTACATCCGAGGGAAACCCACAAGTCTATTTACATCTGAGCAGCCTACGAGCTTCACTAGGATTTATGCTTAGACAACCTGTCTCATCAACTATGCTAGAACTCCCTCTTTCAAGAGATCTTGATATGGGTCACATATTGGAGATTCACTACTCCTCTCTCCCAAATAGTAAGTGGCAACATATTTTTCCTTAGTTGTACTCAGTTCCATGCAGGACTCCATCCTACCAAACCAAGAGATCACACTTGATACCATACTGAAGTAGCACCTCGAAATTCTCTTCCTATCAATGGCACTGCCTGCCCAATATGAATCCACATAACCCTCCAGGTTAATCTTCTGATTTGCATCGTACTTGAGCCCATAATCAATTATACCCCTGCATGGTTTGCAGCCATCAGGTTAACATGTCTCAATGTGTTCATAGCAAGGCAAATATCTGGTCTTAGGTACATCAAGGACCCAATCATTTGGTGATACATCGTAGCATCATCCGTATTTGATGAAGCATCACTCAATAGCTTCATGTTCGATGCCATAGGTGTGGTCATGGCCTTGCACTCCATCATCCTGAACCTCTTCAGGATCTTTACTGCATACTTCCCTTGTCCACACCTCGATGCCTAGAAAATAGTGCATCGACACATAACAAGAGCGTCACTGGTATTCCACCTTCAACCTTAAAGCAAAGGTTAGAATCCACTTTACTCTCAGTAAATCCTAGAGTCATAAGTAATCTATCCATCTTTCTATACCATGTCGAACCTCAGGATATTCTGTAGTCACTCCCTCTGAAGCGGAGCATCATACTCCCTCTATCTTCCGTACTCTATGCAATGAAACATTCTGCATCGAAGTGACAAGTAGCGTCCTATGCTACTAATATTCTATGTATCCATCTAGGATTACTGGATACCAAGATCCTCTATCTTTGAAATCATTCTTCTCGCACCCATCTATGAGCTTGTCATCCTTTATCAACCTTGTAGCAAAGGTTAAGATATTCATCAAGCTCATCATGTATGTGTTATCCCATGGGTGTCTTCTGAAATTGTACAAGGCCTTCTTTCATTTTCACACATGATTATGCATGTCATGTGACTTCACTTCCAGTGGTTGCAAATGTCTCTTCGTTGTCTATGCCTTATAACCCATGATGTTTCCATTTACTGAATGATGGAACTATGAATTTCCCTTCACGTATCGATACTGCATCCTAGACATCATTCTTCTTGAACTGATCTTCCCTTTGTTCTTGGAAGGTTCTGCATCAATGATGTCGCTGCATTCGTCATATTATTTTTCATTTTGAAATGTCGTCACTTGTTCTTCGAAACAAGTCTCATCCTTCTTTGCTTGTATGCGATATTTCCTACAATTCAAATGCATTTGTATGGTTAGAAACATTTCATAAGGAATGTTCATACTAGAAAATTATTATGCATAAATATATGATCATGCAACTACTTTAGCCAATACATATCTCACCAAAATTTTTCTAGATGCCTTCCATCTCTACCAGGACAACATTGAGATTGTGCACTAATCCAATATGTCAGCAAAGAGGTTTCATTCTAGATAAGTAGCAATGGAGAGTTGTATAGCACCATGAGCTACTTAGCCATCACATGCATATTAGTAGTATATTGTCATTAATGCAAACATCCTATCATGCATAATACATCAACTGAATATAAACAAATGCATAACAAAACAATATCATGAAATGACAATTGAATACTTATCTTTATTTGTTTCGTGGGTAGACTTCTTCTTGAGCCTTCAGCTTCATTGTCTTCTTCATTCATAATAGCATTGTTTCTTATCCAAATGTTAAGGTAGATAAGAGGTTCTTCAAGATTTTCTCTCTTCATATTACTCATCGATTGAGGGATCTTCTTTGGATGGTGAGAGCTTGATCTTCAATTGCTCCCATCTACTCTTCTCTTCTTATGAGTCAAGCTTCTTCTTCTTCTCAGAGTCCGCTGAAACTAATCACTTCCTTCTGGAACACATTCTTCAAATGAATGAATCCCATGATCCTAGGAGGCCATTCAAGATGGTTATCACCACTTCTGCATTCTCCACTTCTTCTTCTACCACTTCAAGTTGTTCTGCATTTTGGATCTTCACGTTCTTCAACTGTTTTCTCAAAGCCATCTTCTGATTTATGTTCTTCCCTTCAAATATATTGGTCAAGGAATCAAACATCTTTGGTGTCTTTAGGAAAGACAATTTTGGTACAAGTTTATCCATGATTTAATCAACAATGATATTCTTGGTCTTGACCAAGTTCTTCTTGTGTAAGGCTTTGAGCCTCATCTCCCTCTGAAACTGGAACCTCTCTCCTTATGTAGGTGTCCAATTCATTTTCTTGAGAGAGATCATATACTTCCATGCTTGAAGTTTGTCAACTTCACCAATCTTATCATCAAGCTGATGTGATATATCACTTTGAAATGAGAACTTCAAATGAAAATAGAAAAAGATTATATCTTACCGATTTGAGGTGTCCATCCTAGTTCCGGAGCTGGCTGATCTAGGGTTTATCAGAGAAACCCTAATTTTAAAAAGTTTGAATATTTCATATATTATTGGATAGAAAGATATATCTCTTCAAATGGAGCTGTCTAATGTACTCCTTTTCTGAAAACAGTGGAGGGAAGCTCCCAAAACAGGAAGCCCTAGTTTTCCAAATTCTTCTGCAAACATTCCTATTACTATTTCTGTCGTATCTATGAACTTACCACTCCTCTTTGTCTAAAATTTCTCCCTGAGATAACCTCGCATGTATCTGATCCAAAACCACTGGTTTCATCAGAATTGGTTTCACCAATTGGGACTTATGATCATTTTCCCAAGGTGACCTGTTACAAAACTGTTTCGAACAACGAAATTGTATGGACTTCCATGTGTCACTGGTTCATATTTTGAGTCTAAAACTCAGATAACAGAAATTACATTCTGTTCCCTTTCTGTAACAGCTTCCAAAATCTCATTTGGACCTATGTATCTCAAGATATAGCAATTGTCCACAGGTGTCCTGTTTAGGGATGAATTCTAGAAGAGGCTAGAACCCTAACTTGGAGGGATCATATCTCCCATAATATAGAGAATCTAAGGCTGAATGTTGGATACAGTGTAAATAAGTATTTTATATTTGACCTATGTAATTTTTAGCTCTTGAGCCTTCACCAATCTCAGGATATAGCGAATGTACCAAAACTTAGCAGGTTTAGTATTTAGGGTTTTTCTAGCTCGGGGTCAAACTAGGGTTTGAATTTCCTGAAGTTTCAACCAACCAAAAAACTTGATCCAAGTATCTAAACTTCGATTTTGATGAGGAGATAAATCCTATGTCGGGCTCACTCAAAAATTCCTCTTCTACAAGAAGCCCTAATTTTTCGCACCAAAACTGAAAATGCTCGGAATCGAATTCCGCTTCGACAGAAAGATGCGCCCTTCAATGGAGAGTCAACCTAGCATACTTTTGCTGATATATTGTGGAGAGAGACATAAAAATTAAGAATCCCTAGCTTATATAGCTGCACAATGTCTTCTTCTAAGTTTAGCTCTGATACCATGTTATATTTTTATCATATAAGATACCATTATGATCTTAGGATCTTTAACTGAGAGAATAACATGCACAACAATAAAACACAAGAAAAACACAAGAGACAAGAGAAACAAATAATTTTCATTGGGGAAACCATAAAGGAGAAAACCCCACAACTTCCTCAGAGATGGAATCAGCACCAAAGGTAAAACCCAAAAACATAAAGATGATCTCCTAACAGCAGCAATCTCTCTCTTGTCCCAGCAACTTCTCCTCTCACTCATGCGCTCCAATGAGTGAGTGTGTGTGTGATAAATGGAGAGGCTCACTCTCTATTTATATTATTTCATTCACTTGAAACCCAATCCAACATGTTGGCCTCACTTAACAATTACTTACTAGAGCCAATATCTCTAGGATTGTCTAATAACCCTAGTGCCCCACAACTTGTGGGGACTTTGCCTCCTCTGACCAATAGGAGGGTAACACAATGGTGGGGACTATTGCCCTGAATTCAAATGACTCACCTAGGTTCGACTTCACTAGGATAGTCTAATAAACCTAGGGCCCCACAACTGTGGGGACTTTAACCCTTGACCAATACGAGGGTTACCCACAATGACTTGACATGACTTTCACATTATAGAAACTTCCCGATAGGAACATCGAGGCATGACATGACTCAAGTACATCCCGAAATAAACATCAGGTTACAATAGATAGGAAATACAATTGAATACATTCTGAAGTTACAATTACATCAACACATAGATCCTTGAATTATTTTGAGGTGAATTCTCCTCCATTGTCTGATCGCAAAGTCTTTATCTTCTTGTCAATTTCGTTTTTGACTAAGTATTTATATTCCCTGAACTTATTGAATGCTTCATTTTTCCCTTTCAAGAAATATATCCAAGTCTTACGTGAGAAATCATCTGTAAAAGAAACATAGTACACATACCCGCTTAATGATCTAGAAGACATAGGTCCACATACATCAGTGTGTACTATATCTAATATTTATTTATCCTTTCTTTCATTGCTGGGAAATTTCTTCTTCACATTCTTTCCTTGTGCACATCCTTTTCAAATTCCTTCATTCTTTTCCTATATTTCTGGAAGTTCAGAGGTTTCTTTGCTTGCCATCGTTTGTGCTTTGTAGTGCATATGTGCAAACCTTGGGTTCCATAGTTCACTTGGTTCTATTGACTCATGAACCAATGCTTGGTCATGCTGTCCTTTTAGTTTGTACAAGATACAATCTTCTCCTGTAATCATTGTTGCATCATATATTTTCTTTCCTTTAGGCCACATTAGAACTTAGCCATCGATAAATGAAACTCGCATTCCCTTTGCATCTAGTGCAAAGATGGAGAGAATATTATTCTTCAATATTGGAACATACAACACATCCTTCATATTTAAGGATTTCTTGGAGTCTAGCTTGTATGAAGCTACTCCACTCCATTTTATGGGGTATTGATAATGATCCCCAAGTTTCACCTTGTGAGGTGACTCATGCTCTGACATATTAAGTAATGATTCTTTCTAGCCAATCACTGCTCTTCATGTGAAAAAATGCTAGTAAGTGTTGCGGTTAGCATATACTCTTAATCTAAATCATCATTCTCTCTTCTGAATATTTTGTTTGTTGGTTCATTTTATTTGGCAACATGAGCATGGTGTCTCTTTTCCTGATGTGATGGTATCTTGCAAAGTGTCCCTTTTCATCAGAAGCATAGCATTGAACATTGGAAGGATCTCTCTTGATATTATTTTGTTTCTTGTCCTTGTGTTATTGGGGATATTTCAATCAGTGGGGACATATTTTGTTCACGTAGCTTGCAAGGTGCAAGTCTAGAACAAAAGGACACACTAGTATAGTCTATCCCTAGATGACTGGTCTACTTGAACGTGAATCTCTCTTTACCTTGAGTGTAGAAGGTTGCCCTTATTTTATAGATCCTTGTGCGATCAACTATACTTACAACAGACACATAAAACAAGACAAAACATGAGAGAAACAAGATAAATCCATGATCTATACTAATGATCAAGGAATTTAGTATTAAGCAATCAATATTAACTTAAATCATTTATGGGAAAGAGAAACAATTTTGTATTAGATATGAGAAAAGAAAGCTACAACCAAATCCTTGATGTCAAAGATTTGCATTTACAAGATATTTGACACACTCACACACACTATCAACTATGCAACCTCTTACTCACAAATTTCTCTCTTTTTCTCCTATATCATACTTCAATACAACAACATAAGGATGCTCTCTTGGCATCTCTCTTCACATGGTCCATGTAGCTTGCATTTATAGGCCAAACGAATCCCAAATGGGCTTAGATATTTTGAGAAGAAGATAGGAGATGATCCCTATGGGTTAGGAGGTTGAGTACTAACTCTTCCACATAGCTAAGATCATCCTCCATGAGAGATTTTGATTGGAAGCTTCTCGAAACTTTCCTTTTTTCCCTTTTGGGATTGCTAACTCTCCTTGTAAGAGGGCTAGGTGAACTAGCGTTCCTTGTGACCATGTGACAGGTGTCGTCGAATCCTTATGCTAGTGTTCAATAGGCATGAGGCCTTCTTGAAACCCTGTGCTAGGAAGCAAGGTGCACCAGACAACCTAGGAATTAGCAATAAGGCCCTAGAAGAAGGTTTGGCTAGGGACTTTAGAGGATTAGAGAATTAGGAATTTTTTTGGGTGTAACAGAATCCCCCTGAAAGTATGAATCTAGAGGAATGCGATAGGTGAAATGAATTTCTAGATATTGATCTAGTATCAAAGGAAAAATAGAATCGAGCCAATATTTGACGCAAGCCCAATCACTAGCTATCTGAATCAATCATGGTTGTAGACCAATACACTAAAAATCCATGTACAATGACCATGTCATTGATACCAATAGTACACCGTAGATCCATGAACAATAAGAATTAAATCGAAACATGGCTACAGAACATACAAAGTATATCCATGTTTTATTGACTCGATATTGGACATAGCCACCGAGCATACAATGTGGATCCATGTCATAAATTCAAATAATACTCCATCGCAACCTGAGGATAGGCACATATTCAGGTGAATACCTAACCACTTAGGGTCTTCATTCCAATACCAAACGATACGATTCTATCCATGTGAATAGATGTCCTGATGTCGAACATTATAGAAACCACTTGATTATCGGTCATTGATGTATACCTTTAACAAGTGCGAGGGAGATCACCATTGATGTCAATTATTCCCAAGGTATCCCAATACATTCCCTCGAATGTGAATAGAGGACATATAGTCAAACACTCGAAAAAATCCTTCAATCAAAGGCCATTGATGAAATTCCATTGATGAAATACCATTGTTGAAAGTGAGGAAACCTTCCATTGAGGCATCCAGGTTTCAAGGTACTTGAATTGGTTTTTAAGTCCAATTATGGGATACTGTGTTGTTGTTGACATGAATAGACTCGTTGAAGGAGGGATATGATGTTCTCCCCATAATCGACATGAAACATGGATCAAAATATGATGTTGAAATGACAAAAACAACAATAGGACCGAGTCAGATGTGACTGAGTCAGATGTGACTGACGTGAACGAAGGTGAGACAACTATAGGGGTAGGTTGTAGAGGAGGTTTCCATTGAACATTCAAAGGCATGACATATGACTTGGAAACATTGAATCAACGAGGTAGAGATATGATGTCATGCAAGGATATGATGATGTATTATTTGAATCAAATCAAAGGAGTTAAATGAATCAAGAAAGTGGATCAACTTGGTGACAAGATGAATACCCAACTATTAGAAATGAAGATGTAGATAGGTATCATGTTCAAGGATGGACTATGAGCTTCCATTGATAGAAAATAAATATGTTCACATTCCCTTAATTTCCCCATCACGAAGGATTAATGCCTCTTTTCTTTTTAACGAGCTTGAAAATGGTAACAGATGCTTGATGTAGCTCATGAAGTGATGAGTCCATTCTCATACATTTTATGAACTTGATAAATGAGGGGTTCATTCCCAGAAATGATCCTTTATCATTTTATTTTATGAGTGTGATGAAAGTAAACTTAGTTATCGTTTCATATTTAGAGAGTCTGAAATGACCAAGAAGACTCCAAGGTGGACTTTTTTCATAAATTTAGTCCTTGAGGCCTGAAAAAGTAGAAAATGTTGCCTAGGAGAACTCTTCTAGAAGTAAGAAACTAGAGTATACCTCTTTTGTAAATGAGTCCAATCGGTCCAAAAAATGGGTAAACTATCACCGACTAGAAAACCATTCAAATACTTTACAAGCGTGAAAACATCAAGATCACTTGGAAATCCTTTTTCATTTTTAGGGATCTTGAAAAGAGATTAAAGGTAACTCTATAAGGGGTTTTAGCACTCATATTTTCCTTGGGTTGTATAAAGAAAACCCCAAGGTAGAAACACAACCAGTTTTGACTATATTCTGACCTTAAATAGTGAGATAGGGATATCTCAATTATTTTAAAGTCTTCTCACTTAGGATATTCAATCAATAACACTCAAAAGGTCAAATTTCCGATAGGACAATTTGTTTCATGAATTTTGGTAGGACAGAGTTGAAAGAGAACATTGGGCAATGGAGTCAATAAACATATATGAGTTAAGTAGTAAGAGGTTGTGTTTTGAAAGAATCATGGACAGAGGCAGGGTAGACACCATTTTCTCAGTCTTGAGGCATTTGCAGGTTGATTAGCAGACAAAAGAAGACAATCCCTTTAAATAGAGCACCTAACTAGGGTGAATTTTGTAAAAAATTTAGCAGAAAATATTTAAGAATGTTTGAAACAATGAACTTAGAGCATCAAAGATGAATTATGGTTTATAATACTACTATTCAAACATGAAATAAAACACAAAATGGAGTGGGGAACTGTAAAAACAATCACATAGAAGACCACTTACTGAGAAAAGTGATGGCACAAGAATATCTACCATGAAAAGTTTCAACATTTATTCTCTGCAACTTTATTCATTTTTAGAAATTTGAAGCTATTACAATGAAATATCCTCTCCGCTCTTGAAAGTATTACCCTAAATATATCTCTTACATCTGCTTATATAGAAAAAAACTACATCTACTCAGTCTCCATTTCAAATTCTAACTACTTTCCCAAAAATAGAAATAATTACAAACAAAAAGACATCTTTGACTGGTTTCCTGCTTTTTTGGAGGCGGATTCCTAAAAAATAGGCTTCAAATCCCCACCTGTATATATCAAATGGTGAGATATATGTAAAAATAGATAGAGTTTTTTGTAAATCAACCCATTTCCAACAAAACCCATGTTTCTATTTTTCTATATTCCCTTCCATCTCCTCGGGATATTCATTTGAAATTGATGACAAAAACAGTAAATAGAAAATCTGGAAAAATGAATTGTCAAGATCACTTCGATTCTCCCAAACTGTGACACCTTTCAAGAAACTAAAAGAGTTTTTTGTTGACGAGCCCATTCTAAAGAAAAAACTCCTTCGATTTTTTATAATTGCTTCCCATTTAACCAATATAATGATTTGAACTTGACTGCTCTTTGGCTTTGCCTCAGCTTCCTGGTTCTATCCAATTTCATTTGTACAATCCTTTCCTTATGCTCAAAATAACCTCTTCATTTTTTTTCATTCTAGATTTCCAGATCTCATTGAATCATTAACTTGTCTGCATCTCCGCTAGCGGAATGGTTTTGAACCATTGGATGATATGTGGCTTGAAATATGAACTATCAATGTATCTTACCTGCTATATCAACAATCAAACTCCATTTTGAAAATCATCTCATCATCTATACTATTTGGATTAAAATCTCTAGCTCTGCCATCACCAGAGAGCTTATCAACAGTAAAACCTTACATGGCTTCTAGAGGCATTCCCATTTCATCTTGAAAATGATTCAATGTTTCCCAATATTTAACCATGAATTTGGAAAGGCTCCTTATCTCCCAAGGGGTTTTGACCATCACATGTGCGCAAATATTGTGAACATAATGATTGGAGCTTTCACTCAATATTACCATTGCCAATGTTTCTTGGTAACAAATTCTGCATATGTGCATATTCAAATTCTTCATATGTCCATATTTACTTGGATGCTTGATCTTCTGTATGTTTCCAAAATGTTGTTGCATTAGTAAATGATAGTAAAGCTTAGCAGATGCAAAAGCCACCTTTCCCCCACTATCATGAGAAACATTTCTAGCTGTGTTAAATTGGTCTCTGCAAAAGACTAATTAGGAAAACGATGTTTATTCTTAGATAGCAATGTGTGTGTTCCTTGATTTGTACCCATTTTGTTGTAAAAGCCAAGATCATTCAATATTTCCTATATAAATTGATGAGTCTGTTCCGTTTAAGTCACAAGTTGTTTTAATGTCCACTTGGAATATCGTTCAAAGAAATTGAAAAGAATATTCTCTAATTCACCACGGAGATTATTTAGTAGCCTTTTCAACTTGGATTTCACCCATATTAATTAGCCAAATAAATATAATACAAACACTTGTTTACATCTGAACACAAGTGTGAGAATTCCACTCAACCCATACATTTTTAAACAAATAGTATTTTTTTTCCCGCGAAATATTTATAACCCGTTGATCTGCTTGGAAAACTAAGGATATGTCAACATGTGTATTTGACTTGCATATGGATAAATAATTCTTCTAAGATCTTTGGGAACTAACCTCTTAGCATCTATGGCAGCTGAATTTTTTAAATCCTCTAATCTATTAGGCAAGGTAATCAAGGTTGGACACATGTCTAAACTTACCTGCAATATAAAAATTCCGTTGGGCTCTCCCAATGTTTAACTCACTGCATTTATATCAGCGGAATGGTTTTATACTGTTGCTTCGTGGTCAAAACCAGGATGCATATCCATGTGTTCAAAATGGCACACTAGTATAAATTTCCTCTGAGGCCCTTCAACCTTAACCACCCAGAACGTTTTGTCAGTGGAATGGTTCTGAGCCATTGGATGATGCTATGAGCCTACATTGCTTCAATCCTTGAGGCCAAGGAAACCTAGTAATCCATGAGGATCTTTCAAATATGTAGAAATTTCAATAAACTCCAGCTTGACCTCATACTGGCTACTAGAATATCCATAAAAAGAGGAACTAGCTAATTTAGGTCCTACACTTGATGAAGCTTTATTATGGGAATGAAATGTTTTTTCACCATTGGATCTCCATCCATGTTTTTGGACCATTGGATCTCCTTTCCATACCCATTATGTGAATAACAATCAAAACCATAATGATCACTTCCATGTCAGTCATCATAACGATTCCCCATTCCAAAACAATCTCCTGGTAACCAAAGGATCATACTTTTTAATGTATATCTCATAGAACATTGCCATGATGTGTGAATTTTCTCCTTCAATATTTGAAATACCCAGAATAGAAAGTGCTTCCTGACGTTGATTAATATATATGGACCACAATTCCACATAATGTATGAGATTTATTGTACTGGCATGATAAAATCCGTAACACTCTTTTAAATTCAATGTGTTCCACTGCTCCAAGGCCAAAGTGTGCAATCACACAACCTCGAACCTATCAAGAACTTAGACCAGCACAACTTTTTGATTCTTAACAAGTCCCTTGAAAATGAGTTCAGGAAGGTTGTACAGTTTGCATCTTCATCTTCTATAGTGTCATGTGCATCAGAGAATTCCAAATCTGTTATGTATGATACATCATCACCATCTGAGGGCATGGAAATGAATTTAAATGCTTCACTACAAAGATGTTGTTTGCAATTTTTGTTTTTCTTCAGTTTTGTACCTTTGACTGTGAAAGATCATTGTTTTATTTTTCAAAAACAAAAGAATTTGAATCTAGCTTCTTGTTTGAATCCAGTAGAGGTATTCTCAAATGGTACTATTGGAAAAGATGGTGTATTAATCCCACATGCAAAGGATTTTAAAGACTAAAGTAGTTTATAACTACCAGTGGTTTCATTATTTTTCAAGGCAAAACGTTATGTAGTACTCCTTGCGAGCTCGACACTTGGACTTTGATGACGGGATTTGGCTTTTGTAATATGTTGGTGTGTAAGGTACTTTTTTGACTTATGAAAACATTGCCCTTGTGCCAACACCATTTTTTTAATAAAATATACTTAATGCCACCTTATATATTTTTCAAAAATAAACCTTTGGCTTATAAATTTAATAAAATAAACCATTTTTTAAAATCTCCAACAATAAAATTTTTTCCTTCCTTGATCAAAAGAACTCTTTAAAAACTCCTTTACCTTCCAAATCAAGAAAACCTTGCATGATTTATCAAATGACCACAAGATTCAGAGTTATCAAACCACCAATAGAAGCTTGAAATTTATAATGTGATTACACCAACTCCCACAAAAATAACTAGTGCTAACAAGGGGTTCGCTTTTCATAATCCATTTTTAATGAGTCTGAAAAATAGTAAAAGTATATTTGATACCTCTTCACTTAACATTTAACGAGCACCCCGAAGGTATAAAAATGCACTCGATGATTTTACAAATTGACTTGAAGCGTTAAAAAGACAAAAATAATCTCACTCATAGTCAAAACAAGTCCAAACATGGCCTGCAATCTTCAAAAATTAGGTTAGAACAAGTTTACCATGAAAACCATAGGAAAACACATGGAAAGAGCCTAAAGGTTTAAATATTCCATGAATTATTTTTAATAAAAAACAAAAAAATAATCTATAAATAGGTGGAATAGTAAAAAATTTCTTACCATTGTGTTTTTACCATTGTCATTGTGTAAAACTTGTGCAAAGAAGGTGATTTTGTGGTGAAGATTCGAGGAGCTATAGGGAATCTCCAACTGATTCAACCATCAGAACCAAGTAAGAGCTAAGTCATAACCCTTCATTTTCATGGTGGAGTTTTTTGTTTTCAAGTCAATTTTTTTGTGTTTTGAGGTGTTTTCCCCAAAGTATAAAGTGTGCACAGGGCGACGCTTTTATCCCTTTCGGGAGGTGCATCGACACACCCATCGAAAGATGGGAAAAACATCGAAGGCTCTTTGTCTGATGGGAGGAAGAGTGTCAAATGTTTGTTCCCTTAGGGAAAGAGCATGGGAGACATGGGAATTTCAATAACTAAAAAATCAAGACATAATTTTCAACTTCTTTCCTTGATGTGGAGTCTAGCAGGAATCTAATGGATATGCCATTGGTTTTTGGTAGGAAATAAACTCTCAGAATGGTGATATGAAAAGAAAAAGAACATGAGTTTGATGACCTTCAAGCGAAAAATGATCCTATGACCATGAGGGCTCTATGAGAATGTGGACTCCTGAAGTATTTTAGGGTTCCAAGGATGAGAGCATATGTGCTATTACTAGAGTATTTGAGCCACATGTGGGATCCTTACCAACAACACTTTCAAGTTGGGACCAATACATTTTACATAGATGTGGAGGACATCTATTTTTTGACTAGATTATCTTGGAGGGGAATCTTAGTGGTACTCGCAGGTCCCATAGGTGGTGAGATGGTGACTAAATGATCTCATTTATGAGTATTGTATGGTGGGGAGTAGATCCTAGGGAGGGAATATCCCCATAAAACATATATTAGACTGTCTGTTGAGGACTGTAGCCTTCATGATTGAGAAGGTAGTGGGGAGAAGATCTTCTCACCAGACCACCCATGCTCATATGTTGTATGCAGTGGAGTGCATGGATCACACTATATTCAACTAGAGTGAGGGGCTGGTAGTCAGTCCCAAAGATCAACTGACGAAGTGTTGTGGGGGAGAGCTCAAACAATTTGGTTATGGGGCAGTTGTGGTATCCTTCTTCCTAGAGCGGATTCCACTAATGAGGCCATAGGTGCCTTTGAGTAGGATAGATGTTGAGGACCCTAGGATGGCTAGGTGGGTGGAGTCCATGGAATGGCATGGTGGTGGTGGAGTCCCTAGAGTCGCATATGGGGCAATCTTATTTCATTGGCTGCGAGGCCAATTACTAATGGTGGAAGACTATGCATATGTTGGAGAATATTTCAGGAGTGACTCTGACCTTCCACTACCTAAGGGCGACCAGTGGGATGACTAAGGTAAGAAGAATATCACTACACGTGTTTTTCTTTTCATATTTCATTTTTTTAATGATATTGAGACCTACAAAAATTGTTTGTGTAGATATAGGACCTTCCCGTCTAGTAGGAGCCTCGCCCATCAAGAGGAAAGGAGTAGTGAGAGACATAGCTATCAGAATTGTGGATTCCAACAAACAGCTCCAAGAGATAGAGGAGAACCTTCAGCTATTGACCGTGGGCATACCTGACATCTCGATAGATGATATTCACAAGCATTACCAGTGCCATAGTCCAAGGGTCTTTTGACGTTTTGGTAGGAGACTCTGTTGAGTTCCCCGTGCTGTGATGTGCTACCATGAGAACAAGTATTATCCCAGAGTGGCTTCCTCATTTTTATATTATATTTACACTGAAAGATTCAAAGCTTCATTTTTTTCCCTTTTATATGTACTAAAAACTTGATGGTTCCAAACTTTGGGTGACTTGAACGCTTATGGATTTAGTTTTGTATCTCAGTACCAATTTATATATATATATATATATATATATATATATATATATAACTCTTTTATTTATAAATGTGTGTGCAATGTGTTATGTGAATTAATGTCTACTTGTGTACTTTTGTGATTTAATGCATGAAATCAATATTAAAATGAACTTTAGATATGAGCAATATACTAATCCAAGACAAAATTTTCCAATGGATTCGCTACTGAATTCAAGTGTCTTGGAATATACTGCTAGGAAACCTATTCAGACAACCTTTCCAAAAGTTGAACCCTTTAGAACATACAAAAACGTAGGGGGTTCCATATAGTGTAGACCTAGTTTAAATGATGTAAAATTAACTTCGAATCCAGGTAAACCCTAATATGACACACATCATTAGCTAGAGCTTCAATCAACAAACCAATCATTGCATGATACTCTGCAACATTGTTTGTCGCCGAGCCCAAACAAGTTCCGCCCGAGTTCAATAGATCACCAGTAGGAGAGTAAAATATCTAGGATGCTAATGTGAAATTCCAAGTGTATCGATTAGCACCATCTCCGAAACTGACATAGGTGGTCATTTGTTCATTTTAAACATAAAACTACATAAGCAAGTTTGTGGAAGACACATCTTACATTCACACTAAATCCACACTTCAAAATCCACACAACATTATATAAACACTATATACAACAAACCTATGCTCGATGACCTAGGAATAGTATTTTTAAGGTAGATCACATTGGAGGATCCCCTGGGGGTATCCCATAATAATATTTCAACTCATAATCCCCTTTCTCTAAGATATAGCTGATAACATAAGACCTATGCCACATGGATTACAACTTTCTAGCTCGCAACTTATCGTGTTTTTGGTCATAAGTCAAGAATAGGTCACCTTTGTTGAATAAGTGAGGTTAAATGGATCTATCATATTGGGATTTAATCCGTGATTTATGCACCTCATTAGCTAAGGTATGATATCAACGGGTCTCATCAAGCGTCTTTAAATATATGATACAATCTTCTTCCGGAGTAGTGTTGGGTATCAATTCTACAATGAGTTTCAGAGAAGGTATTTCACACTCTATATGGAGTGTAGCCTCCAATCCATACACCAACTAAGACAGTGTGAAATTAGTGGATGTATTGATGGTGGTCCTATAGAATGATAATGTAGAGAATAGTTGTAAATGCCAGCTAGATTTTGCTCGTCCTACCATCTGTTGAAGCATAGTTTTTAGCACTTTATCGATAGCTTCAACCTATGAATTAGCCTGCAAGTAGTAGGTAGTGAATTTTTCGTGGTCGAAACCTATCTTAGAACTCAAATGTGACATCATCTTATTCTGGAAATTTGAACCATGATCAATCACAATGCCTTTAGGAACCTCACATCTAGCAATAATATGGTTGAACATGAATAGAGCAGTCATTTTACCATCTTCGACGTATGTAGGCACAACCTTTATTGACGGCCCCAGGATTTACTAAGAGTAAATATGATCCCAAAATTTTCTTCAAGGTTGAAGGTGAAAGACCAATGATGCTCCTGCTATATGTCGATGACTTGTTTCTAATAGGAAATGAGGAAATCACTATACATGCAAGGAGGAGACTTTCTATAGAGTTCAAGATGAAATACCTAGGTATGATGCACTACTTCTTCAGCATGGAGGTGTGGCAGAGTGTAGATGTAATATTCCTTAGGCAAGATAAGTATGCAATGGAGATTCTGAATAAATTCGAAATGTTGGACTGCAAGGTGTTAATATTTTTATCATTTAAGCAATATGATCTTAGGATCTTATCTAAGAGAATAACATGCACACCAATAATCACAATAGACAACAGAAACAAAATATTTTCCTCGAGGAAACCATAAAGGAGAAAACCTTGCAACTTCCTCAAAGGTAGAATGAGCACCAATGGCAGCAGTAAAACCCAAATATAGAAATGATGATCTCCAATATATGTTCTCTCTCTCTCACTTGAGAGAGTTTCTTCTCTCTCACTCATGCAGCCCAGTTGAGTTAGTGTGTGTGTGATAAATAGAGAGGATCACTCTCTATTTATATTCTTTCATTCACTTAATGTCCACTCCATCAAGTTGGCCTCACTTAACAATTACTTACTAGAGCCGACATCTCTAGGAGAGTCTAATAACCCTAGTTCCCCACAACTGTGGGGACTTTGACCCTTGAACAATAGGGAGGGTTACCCTCTATGACTTTACATGACTTGTTTACATTATTGAATCTCTCGATAGGAACATTGGGGTATGACATGACTCAATTACATTACAAATACTTCCTGATAGAAACATCAAGGTACAATATATAAAATATACAAGTGAACACATTCCAAAGTTACAAATAGATCAACACTCCCTCTTAACTAGGAAGGTATTCTCTTAACACAATTCATTAGTATAGGTATTCTTCTCTAGATCAAATCTAGATCAACATCAACGCTGGATCACCACTGGATCATCATCGAAACTGGATCATCATTAGATCATCCTTAAAGCTAGATCATCATCAAAGCTGTATCATCACTGGATCATCATCAAATCTGGACCATCACTAAATCATCATCATCACTTCTATCTCAATCAACTGGTGCTTTCTGTCAATTATACTCGTCATAGGAAGTTCTACATAGCCAACCTTTTTCATGCTCGTTGTAGGACTATCCTTCCTATAGGTCTTCATCTTCTTCAACACTTTTATCTGACCCAGTTAGAAAGCCCCTCCCAGCACTTACATCTGACCATGAGAGGAACACATGCAGCATACATGTCAGAAAGGCATGCCCAGCACTCACATCTAGACATGGGAGGAACACATCTTGAATCCATGTTAGAAAGGCCCAACACTCACATATGACCATGAGAGGAACCAGTCTAGCATTCATGTCGGAAGGGATCTACACTTACATATGACCATGAGAGGAACCAATCTAGCATTCATGTCATAAGGGCTCAGCACTTACATTTGACCATGAGAGGAACCAATCCAACATTCATGTCAGAAGGGCTTTTCACTTACATCTGACTATGAGAGGATCCAATCCAACATCCATGTCAGAAGGGCTCTTCACTTACATCTAATCATGTGGGAGCCAATCCCATAGTCACATCAGAATGAATCTGCACTTACATCTGATCATGCCGGAGCCAATCCTATAGTCATATCAGAATGGCTCTGCAATTACATATGATCATGTTGAAGCCAATCCCACAGCCATATCAAAATGGCTTTGCACTTACATCTAACCATGGAAGGAACCAATCCTATCACCATGTTAGAATGGCTCATAGAATCATCACTTCCTCTTGGAAGGAATCTCAATATGGACAACACCGATCTTCTCCCTGAAGTATTCAAACTTCACTCTGGCCATTTCTAGCATAGAATCACATCAGGGATGATTACGTCCAAGGATAACCTGTGAGATTTTCCAGGATCTATTACATCCAAGGACAACCTATAGGAGTGATTACGTCTGACCAACCTATGAACTTCTCTAGGATTTATGCTCAGACAACCTGTCTCACTGGCTACGCTAGAAATCCCTCTTTCGAGAGATCTCAATCTGGATCACATACTAGAGCTTCACCGCTCCTCTCTGATCTCATACTGAAGAAGCACCCTGAAGTTCTCTTCCTATCAATGGAACTTCCCAATCTGAATCCACATAACCCTCTAGGTTAGTCTTTGGATTTGCTTCATACTTGAGCCCATACTCAACTGTACCCTTCAGGTACTTCACTACATGCTTTGCAACCATCAGGTGATCATGTCTCAATGTGTTCACAACAAAGCAAATATCTAGTCTCATATTCATCAGGTACATCAAGGAACAAATCATCTGACGATACATCGTGGCATCAACAGTCTCTGATTAAGCATCACTCAATAGCTTCAGGTTGGATGCCATAGGTGTGGTTATGGCCTTGTAATCCATCACACTAAACCTATTCAGGATCTCTACTGCATACTTCCCTTGTCTCAGGGATATTCCATCTGCATTCGTCCACACCCCCATGCCTAGAAGTAATGCATCATATCCAAGTCCTCCATCTTGAACTCGGAAGCAGGTTTCCTTCTTGCAAATTTAATGAATTCCTCTTTTCTGTTAGGAACAAGTCATTGACATATAACAGGAGCATCACTGGGATTCCACTTTCAACCTTGAAGTAAAGGTTGGAATCTGCTTTACTCTTAGTAAATCCTAGATCCATCAGTAAGCTATCCATCCTGTCCTACCATGTTGAACCTCAGGATCTTCTGTAGTCACTCCCTCTGAAGCGGAGCATCATTCTCCCTTTGTCTTTCATACTCTATGCATTGAAACATTCTATACCAGAGTGACAAGTAGCTTCCTTTGCTACTAATATTATTTGTATCCATCTATGGTCACAGATACCAAGATCCTCTATCTTGAACCTTTTCAAAAGTTTTTCTCACACCCATCTCTGAGATTTTCATCTTCTTAAAGATCTTCATGTATGTATTATCCCATGGGTGTCTTGTAAGCTCGTACAAGGTATTCTTTAATTTTCACACATGAATCTTCATTTCATGTGCCTCACCTCCCATTGTATGAAAATGTCTCTTCGTAATCTATGCCTTCTTTCCATGAGAAGCCTCGTGCTACGAATCCTGCCTTTTATCCCATGATGTTGTCATCTACTACATGCTGGATCTTGTAGATACATATGGAAGATACTATGGACTTCCCTTCAAGTCTCGATGCCACATCCTAGACATCATTCTTCTTGAATTGGTACTCTCCTTCCATTTCTTCTTGGCTACTTCTTCATAGCTGGAAGGCTCTGCATTAATGATGTCCCTCAAAAGTGTCGCATAACTACACTATTTCTAAGTTTTCTTCTTTCTTTGAAAGCATCATCATGTTATTCTTCATCTTGGATTCTTTCTTGAACTTTCGTCGCTTGTTCTTCGGAACAAGTCTCATCCTTATTTTCTTGTAGGTGATTGTACACGATATTTCCCACAAGTTAAATGCATTGGTTGTATGGTTAGAAATATTTCATAAGGTATGTTCATAATGAAAAATTCTTTTGCATTAAGATATAATCATGCAACGATTTTAGCCAGTACAACATTCATCCATATCTTACAGAAACTTTCTAGATTCCTTCCATATCTACTAGCACAACATTGAGATTGTGCATGAATCCAATATGTCAGCAAAGAGGTTTCATTCTAGATAAGTAGCAATGGAGAGTTGTATAGTACCATTGGCTACTTACCCATCACATGCATATTAGTAGTATACTGTCATTAATGCAAATATTCTATCATGCATAACACATCAACTGAATATAAACACATACATAATGAAATAATATCATGAAATGACAATTGAATACTTATCTTTATTTCTTTCATGGGTAGACTCCTTCTTGAGCCTTCAACTCCATCATCTTCTTCATTCATAATTATTTATCCAAATGATAATATGGATAAGAGGTTCTTCAAGAGTTGAGTCCTTCGTATTCCTCATCACTTGAGGGATCTTCTTTGGATGGTGAGAGGTTGATATTCAGTTTCTCCCATCTTCTCTTCTCTTATTATGAGTCGAGCTTCATCTTGTGTGTACTCTTCCCTGAGTCTGCGGAAAGTAATCACTTCCTTCTGGCACACATTCCTTGAATGAATGAATCCCATGATCTTGGGAGGTCATTGAAGGTGGTTATCACAACTTTTGCATTCTCCACTTCTTCTTCTACTGATTCAAGTTGTTCTTTGATTTGAGAGACCCTTGTAAAGTATGACTGCATGGTCTCTGCATTCTGGATCTTCACATTCTTCAACTATTTTCTCAAAGTCGTCTTCCAATTTAGGTTCTTCCCTTCAAATAGCTTGGTCAAGGAATCAAACATCTCTTTCGATGTCTTTAGGGAATACACTTGTGGTATAAGATGATCTGGGATTGAATCAACAATGATCGTCTTGGCCTTGACCAAGTTCTTCTTGTGTAAGGATTTTAGCCTCATCTCCCTCTGGAACTGGAACCTTTTCACTTATGTAGGTGTCCAATTTCATTTTCTTTGAGAACAATTGAGATCCAATACTTAAATGCTTGTAATTTTTCATTTTCACCAAGATTTTCATCAAGCTAGTGTGACTAGTAATTTAGAAATGAGAACCTCAAATGTAAATAGCAAAAGATTATATCTTACCGATTTGAGGTGTCTATTCTAGTTCCGGAGCTGGCTGATCTAGGGTTTTTCAGAGAAAACCTAATTTTCAAAACTTGGAATCTTTCAGATCTGATTGTATAGAAAGATAGAACTCTTCAAGGCAAGCTGTCCAATGTACTCCTTTTCTAAAAACAGTGGAGGGAAGCTCCTAGAATAGGAAGCCCTAGTTTACCAATTTATTCTACAGAAATTCCTTATACTGTTTCTGCGGTATCTATGAAATTATTTCTCCTTTGTTCTAAAATTTCATACTGCAGTAATGTCATTTGTCCTTGTTCAAATACCATAGGTTTCATCAGAATTGGTTTCACAAATTGGGCCTTATGAGAGT
Source organism: Pseudotsuga menziesii (assembly GCA_001517045.1). NCBI lineage: Eukaryota > Viridiplantae > Streptophyta > Pinopsida > Pinales > Pinaceae > Pseudotsuga > Pseudotsuga menziesii. The sequence continues at coordinate 536,163 of LPNX010802271.1, read as the reverse complement.
TTTCCAAAGGTGACCTGTTTTAGGACTGTTCAAAATAGTGAACTTTTACGGACTTCCACATGTAATTGTTTTCATTGTCAGGGTCTGAAACTCTTACCACAGAAATTACAGTCCGTGACATTTTTGGAAAATTTTGTGAAATTTCATTTGGACCTTCCTATCTCGAGATATAGAAATTCTCCCTAGGTGTCATGTTTAGGGATCAATCCTGGAAGAGGTTCGAACCCTGATTTGGACGAATCATATATCCCAGAATACAACGAATCTGAGTCTAAAAATTTTACACAGGGTACATCAGGAATATATATTTAGATTTTGAAAGTTTTAGATTCTTATCCTTCTCCAATCTCAATATATAGAGAATGTACCAAAACTATCAGTTTTAGTATTTTACGGTTTTCTAGCCCGGGGTCAAATTAGGGTTTGACTTTCCCGGAGTTTTACCAAACCAAAAATGTCGACCTAGGTCTCTAAACTTGGATTTTGAGGAGGAGATAAATCCTATCCTGGGCTCACTCAAAAATTCCTCTTCAGTGAAAATCCTTAATTTCCCGTAGCACAAACTGAAAATTCCGGGAATCAAATTCTGCTTCGACAGAAAGATGCGCTCTTCAATGGAGAGTTTTCCTAGCATACGTTTTCTGATGGATTGTGGAGAGATACCAAAAAATTAAGAATCCCTAGATTCTGTAGCTGTACAATGTCTTCTTCTCAGGTTAGCTCTGATACCATGTTAGATTTTTATCATTTAAGCAATATGATCTTAGGATCTTATCTGAGAGAATAACATGGACATGAATAATCAAAAGAGACAAGAGACACAAAGAATTTTCCTTAGGGAAACCATAAGGAGAAAACCCTGCAACTTTTGCAGAGATAGAATGAGCACCAATGGAAGCAGTGAAACCAAAATACAGAAAATATGATCTCCAACAGCTGTTCTATCTCTCTCACTTGAGAGATTTTCTCCTCTCTCACTCATGTGCCCCAGTTGAGTGACTGTGTGTATGATAAATAGAGAGGCTCACTCTCTATTTATATTCTTTCGTTCACTTAATGTCCACTCCATCAAGTCAGCCTCACATAGCAATTACTTACCAGGGCCAACATCTCTAGGAGAGTCTATTAACCCTAGTGCCCCACAACTGTGGGGTCTTTGACACTTGAACAATAGGGAGGGTTACCCTCTATGACTTTACATGAATTGTTTACATTATTGAATCTCCTGATAGAAACATTGGAGTATGACATGACTCAATTACATTAAAAATACTTCCCGATATAAACATTGGGGTACAATATATAAAATATACAAGTGAATACATTCCAAAGTTACAAATACATCAACACAAGGCTATGTACACACCTATGGAGTATAACTTGAATCTTTTGAGTGATGCTTCATCCTAGAAGGTGGATTCAATGATGTATCTTCAGATGGTTGGCTTATTTATGTATCTAAAAAATACGAGACTAGAAATATTCTTTGCGGTGAACACCCTGAGCCAATTCCTAACGGATCCAAGACAAGTTCACCTGATAGCACTAAAGCATGTTCTGAGGTACCTAAAAGGTAGAATGGATTATGGGCTCAAATATGATGCGAATCAGAACATTAGCCTACATGGCTATGTTGATTTGGACACAATGAAACCATCATTGGACACAATTAAACCAATTATTCTACCAGGATCGACACAGAAAACACACTTATGTGGATTCAACTGTATGTTTTAGTTGAAGCATCTGAGAAAAATGGCTCTCAAATGTTCAACATGGTGATCCTGCTACTGCGAATGAGTAGGTAAGTCATTAAGGTACGGTTCCATGGTGTGTTTTATGTCATGGAAAGCATAATACCTAGCATGTTGAAAAGTAGCGCCAACGTTCTTCAAACCAAAAGGTGACTTCTTATACGAAAAGGTCCCCCATGGGAATATGAAATCTGTTTTGTGTTGATCAGATGGGAGTATCTCTATCTGATTGTATCCAGACAAGTCATCCATGAATGCAAAAATGATGCCTCCAATGTAGTTATCAATGATTTGATCAATATATGAGGTTGGGAAATTGTCGTCATGACAATCCCTATTGGGGTCCCGAAAATTGATACAAACCCTAATGGTGTCCTACTTTTTGTTTACATGGACAATATTAGACACCCATTCAGTGAAAGGTGTGAGGTAAATAAACCCAGCTTTAAGATGTTTCTCAATATATTCCTTAATAGTTGCTTCTTTCTGTGGATGAACCTATCAGAGTGTCTGGCGGAATGGTTTGGCATCAACATAAGCCCTAATCTCATGAAAAATGATGGAAGCATAAATTCCTGGAATTTATTCATAGGTCTAAGCAAAAATATCTCTAAATTATTTAAAAAGGGACATATAAGAATTTAGCTGTGAGGGGGAAGTATTTTTCTTGATGTTGATTTTCTCTACGATTCCAGGCTTCATCAATATATCAACTGAAATGGGATTGGTAATGTTTCTTAGATTACCTTTGGACTCAACATCATGGATGAGTAATGGTGACTGATGGTTAGTTACGATATTGGATGAAATTATTGTTATGAAATGTTGATGTATATTCTGAAGATATTCTAATGTATATTATCATTGTATGTTATTGTACCCCCATTGGGGATGTGTGTTACCCCATTACAGGATTTCTAAATTGTGTCTATACCTTGAGGTACAACCTTGGTTGTAATTTGGGGTAATAGTCCCTAGTGTAACATCATGTAATATGTACTTGTAGTCTCTCTAGAAGAAGTGGGCCCTATGTGAGAATGCATGTAGGCTTGAGTCTTATATTTGGTCAATGACTTGAAAGGGTATAAATAGGGAGGCACTCTCCTTCATTTATACAAACCTCACACTCTCAAATTTTCATGAGAGAGAGACACTTAGAGGAGGAGAGATATATAGCTACTGAATTCTTCTTATTACCTATTTTGATCATCTTACTATTCTAAGGATGTTTGTGGGGTCTTCTCATTTACGGTTTCCCCAATGAAAATATTTGTATCTTGTGTATATTTTGTATCTTATGCATCTTGTTGTACTTTTTATTCTTTAAGAAAAAGATCCTATATAATCTAATCATATATTAAGGAAAAATAACATGGTATCAGAGTGAATCTGAAAGGAGGAACTATGCAGCTGAAATACAACTACAATGGCAACTAATGGAAATCAGGGTTTCATGCATGAAAACCCTAGAAGATTGAATTTAGTAATATTAGAACTTTCTCTATAACAAGAGATTGGAGAAGGATTAGAAGCCGAAATTTTACAAGAAGAATATCAAATCTTGTTCTACCTTTTGTAAAAATTTTAGGCTCATATTCACTATACTTTAGGATATATGACTCCTCCAAATCAGGGTTCTAGCCTCATCAAGAATACAGTCATAAACATGTGACCTAGGGATAATTGCTATATCTCGGCCTATGAGGGTCCAAATTAAATTTTGAAAGATGTCACAGGTAGGGACCGGACTGTAGTTTCTTTCTTCCTCTTTGTAGACTTAGAATGTGAAACAGGGACACGTGGCAATCTATACAAGTTCTCTATGATGAACAATCCCCAAAATAGTCACCTTGGGAAAATAAGCATAAGCCTCACTTGGAGAATCCATTTATTTTATAACCTATGGGATCATAAATAATACATATTAGTCTATCTAAGTACGGATTTTAATACTATGAGGAGCCTAAAATTCAGAGATACAACAGAATCAATATTAGACATTTATGCAGAAGAAATTTGAAAACTAGGGCTTCTTGTACTGGGAGCTTCCCACCACTATTTTCAGAAAAAGGAGTACATTGGAAAGATATCCTTGAATATGCCCATCTTTCTGTCCAATCATAAGTTTGAAATTCCAATTTTGTAAAATTAGGGTTTCTCTAACAAACCCTAGATCAACCAGCTCCAAGACCCGATGGGACACCTCGAATAAGTAACATCTAAATATTTGTTATTTCCATTTGAGGTTCTTATTTTAAAATGACTCATCACACCCATATTTATGACAAGATTGGTGAAGCTGACAACTTCTGAGCATGGAAGTATAGGATCTCCCTGATCCTTGAAGAAAAAGTACTTGAATCAGTATTTGATGTTGTAATGAAGCAATCAAGGAAGAAGAAGATATTGTTATAACCACCTTGAATGGCCTCCAAATATCATGGGATTCATTCATTCAAGGAATGTGTGCAATAAGGAATTTGATTACCTTCAGTAGACTCTGGGAAGAATATACACAAGAAGAATCTCAGCTTATAACAAGAGAAGAAAATATGTGAGGAACTAAAGATCAAGATTTCACGATTTAAAGAATATTCCTCAAACAATGAGGAATATGAAGAACCTCTTATCCATCTAAACATTTGGGTGAAGAGGATGATGAAGTAGAATACTTGAGGTATTATTTCAAGGACATAAGGATCAAGAAGGAGTCTACCCAGTAAACAAATAAAGATAAGTATTCAATTGTTATTTAATGATATTGTTCAGTTGTGCACTTGTTTATATTTAGTTGATGTATTATGCATGTTTTAGTTTTTGGATTTATACTATTGAATTCCACATGATGGGTAAGAAGTAAATGATGATGTACAACATTCCATTACTACTTATCAATATTGAAACCTCTTTGGTGACATATTAGGATTAGTACACACTATTAATAACATTGGGTAGAAGGCATCTAGAAGTAACTGTATGTGTGCAGTATATGGAATAATGTTTTAGCATTGGATAATATAGTTGCATGAATGTGTGAAATATAATTTTCACTACTTATATGTTTTGGAAATCATGAGATTTTTCAAATCATGCAACTAAACTTGAATTTTAGATCATTTCGAAGAACAAGTAATGAGAGTTCAGAAAAAGAACTTGAAGCTCCCTAGGTCAGAGACACTGTGACAAAAGAAATAGATTCAGAAGAAGATAAAGAGAAAGGTAGATACACCTAGAGAAATCAAGACCATATTTGGAAAAAGCGATCATCCAAGATAAAGAAAAGTATGATGATACTTCCAAACAAAGTAAGAGGCCTCAGACACACTGCGGTTGTGTAACACAGTTGAGAGACATCATTGATGCAGATCCTTCTAGCTATGAAGATGTAGCCAAGAAGAAAGGGAAGGAGACTATGATCAAGACTTAAAGGGAAGTCTGTAGACTTGAAGGGAAGTCCATAGTGTCTTCCATTTGGATCTACGGGATCTAGGATGCAACAAATGGCAACATCAATTGATGCAAGGAAATATTTGTAGGATGAGGCTTCTCATATAAATAAGGAATAGACTATGAAGAGACATGTTAACCAGTTGCAAGGTACACTTCCATTAGATCCATATGTGTAGGTATGAGATGTGAGATACACTGGTTGGATATCAAGAAATAATTGTTGAATGGTGTAATCGAGGAGGATGTGTATGTAGATCACTCACTGGGATTCGAGACACATGACAGGTAGAATCATGTGTGAAAATTAAATAAGGCCTTGTAGGATCTTAGAAGGAATTGATGGGATAGCGCATATAGTTACATCAGGAGTTTGAATATCATTGAGAGTGATGAATATCTTAATATTTTATACAAGGTTGAAGATGAAATCCTATAGAGGACGACATGTTCACAGACCAGCACAAGAGGAAATTTTCAACAACATTCAAGATGGAGGATCTTGGTATCCAATGACCCTAGATGGATACATAGAAGATTAGTAGAAGAGGAATCTACTTGTTAGTCCAGTACATAATGTTTCAATACATAGAGTATGAAAGGAAGAGCGAGACTGATGCTCCAATTCAAAGGGAGTGACTACAGAATATCCTCAAGTTTGACATGGTATGACAGGATGGAAAACTTACTGATGGCCCTAGGATTTAATGAGAGTAAAGTCGATCAAAAAAATTTCTTCAAGGTTGAAGGCAGAAGACTAGTGATGCTCCTGCTATATGTTGATGACTTGTTTCTAATTATAAATGAGGAACTCACTATAGATGCAAGGAGGGGACCTGCTACAGAGTTCGAGATGAGATACCTAAGTATGATGCACTACTTCTTAGGCATGGAGGTGTGGTAGAGTGCAGATGAAATATTCCTTGGGAAAGGGAAGTATGCAGTGGTTCAGAATGTTGGACTGTAAGGCTATGACCACACCTATTGCATCTAACTTGAATCTTTTCAGTGGTTCTCCATTCGATAAGGTCGATGCCATGATGTATCGTTATATTATTGTCTTATTGATGCATCTAACAAATACGAGACCAGACATATGCTTTGTAGTGAACACCCTAATCCAATTCCTGATGGATTTGAGACAGGTTCACTTGATAGTGCTAAAGCATGTTTTGAGGCACCTAAGAGGTACAGTAGACTATGGGCTCAAATATGTCGTGAATCAAAGCATTATCCTACACAGTTATGTTGATTTGGACTTGGAAAGTAGCGCAAGTAACAGGAAGAGAACCTCAGGTTACTGCTTCAGTTTCGGATCTAGTGTTATCTACTGGTTTGAAAGGCTGTGTTCCTGCATGGCACTGACTACAGCTGAGGTAGAATGTGTTTTCACTTGCTCGGATAGTTGTGAGGGAATCTGTTTCCTAAAATTTATCATCTGATTTGATTGATCTAAATTGCATTGTTTTTAGAGAGGAGCAGTGAAGCTCTAGTATGTGATCCAGATTGAGGCCCCTCGAAAGAGGGAGTGATGAATTCTAGCATAGATGGTGATACAGGTTATCCAAGTGTAAAATTCCTAGAGAAGTTCATAGGTTAGTCGGATGTAATCAAGAATTTAGGTTATCCTTGTATGTAATCATATATGGATAAGATCACAGGTTATCCTTGGACTTAATCAGTCATAATGTGATTCTATGCTAGAAATATCCAAAGTGAAGCTTGAGTACTTTAGATAAATACATGGCATGATCCATGATGAGACTTCTAGAATAGATAGAGAAGACAAGCTGTCTGAGTGTAACTTCCTAGTGAAGCTCGTATGTTGCTTAGACATAATCAGTCGTGTAGGTTATCCTTGGATAATTCCTGGTGAAGATCATAGTTTATCCTTGGATTTAATCAATATTGATGTGTTCTATGCTCAAAATAGACAATGTATGATATCTCACATGGGAAATGAGACAAGTTTTCGAAGCGGGAAAAATATTGGTGTAGCATGTTGCTCAGATACAATCAGTCATGTGACGGGTTATTCGAATGTAAAGAATGAGTCCTGGTGTAGTACGTAGGTTAGTTGGATGTAATACACCCAGTGGGTTTTCTAAGTGTAAATAATGAGCCTTGGAATGGTACACAGGCTACTCAAACATAATGCACCCCGAAGATTATCTGAATAGAAAATATCCTGGACGCAGGTTGTTAAGATCTAATCCCTTGAGGTTGAGAAGAACGTAAAAGTTCATGGTGTAGCTGGTTGTTGGGTCATAATTTGTCCTTACATATATATGAGATATATGTGTTCCCATGTTGATATGATAAGGTCTTGAAGCATGAGGAGGTGCACCTAGGCAGTTCTAATAATAGAAAGCAGGCTGACCATGTAGAGATGTAATACACTGAGTTATGGCCCTAGACCATTATCACATAATAGAATCTTAGGTTGTCTTAATGACATGGAAATTATCCTAGCTTACTACTATGGTGAAAGAACGAAGGTTGTCTACATATAAATATTTGTTTTTTGTTTTGTCTTGTGCAAGAAAAAAGAGATGATTTGGAGATGATGAGATGAAGGTAGAAGACACAAGTTATTGTCATGGCCATGTAAATAACATCCTAGAAATTTTCTACGTGAAGGATTTCTTGAGTTGTGATGAAGACCTGGAAGAGGACTAGGCCTACATCTAACATGAAAAAGATATGGCTCTGTAGAAAATTCTAATGACTGATAGTATGGTACGATGATCAAATTATAATAATATGATTACAACAGCTATTATGAAGACTCTATGACTCCATTATGATGACGATGTGATGAAGAAATGACCAGATGTGTTGATGACTGTGTAGAGAGAAAATACCTTCCTATTTAGGAGGGAGTGTTGATGTATTTTAAACTTTGGAAGATAATATGATGTATATTATCATTCTATTTTTTTTTAAACCCATTGGGGACATGTGTTATGTGGAAATTGAACCCAAGTGATAGATCAATTACACTCAAAAAATTGCTAATAAAACATGCAAAATTCATACAAAAGGAGACTGAAATTGAAGCATAACTTAATCTTGTATTGAATAAGTGTACATAAGGAAACCATATGAAGTAATATGCTGCTAAATTATATAATTACATGATATATTCGAAAGAACTACATTTCTATTCGAATTGGTCAAAACGTAGGCTTACTAAATCTAGTCAAACTCCCCATAGGTGCAAGAAAGACTTTCCAAATCTATGAATATGCTCACAAATTGGCTAAAGAAAGTGTTCAAGATAATAAGTGATGGAAAGACAAATAATTCTTTCTTTTTTTGGAGAAAATGAAGGAGGATGATGAGGGAAAAAAACAAGGCAAGTTCCCCTAGACTAGCTTTTCCTTTATCCCTTAAAACTCCTTTAAAGCAAGGTAGCTTTTAGAAAAAGAAGAACTATGCTTTTCGGAACCAGGAATAAAATAATACTTGCTAAAATAATTTCTAGGATGATTCCAAAGCACTCCATGACCCATTTTATCAAGTATTGACTTCTAGGAACATGTGGAAGCCAACTAGCATAGAAAAGAATCTGGGAATCAAGGAATAAGACAAAAATGATTAATTAATGTCAAATATGGGTAACTATGGGTTGATTATTCTAATACCCCTCCTTAATCCTGAATTTTTGAGTAAATATCAGAAAATTATAGGGCCTAGCAACAAGGCTTAGTCACCTTTTACATATTGCATGTCCCTACAACCAAGGAAAGAGGCAAAAACCCAGTGGGAAAATCCTCCTTTAAACATGGACAGGAAACAAAATTTTGGAAATATTGTTATAAATCACACTTTTCCACATGATCAGCAATCCCCAATAGTGATTTGAGATTACTGAAGGTCTTCTCACATAATACTTTGGTGAAGATATCTACTAATTGTTCTGAAGATGAGCAATAGAGTAGAGCAATGGTACCATCATGCACAAGCTCCCTGATATAGTGCATATGGATCTCAATGTGCTTGGTTCTTTGTCTTTGAAATGGATCAGTGGATATTCGAATGGTGCTTTGATTGTCACAATAGATTCTTTTTGAAAACTCTGATTCGAAACCACATTCTCCAAGTATCCCCTACAACCACAAACATTGAGTAGCTACATTCAGAACTCCTCTATACTATGCCTCTGTAGATGAGAGTGCTATGGCACTTTTCTTCTTACTTGACCAGCTGATCAGTCCTTCTACAAGAATGAACACATATCCTGAGGTATACTTTCGATTGGTGTTGTCACCTACCCAATCACTATCATTAAATCCAACTATCTCTAATTAAGATTTTGTTTTGTAGAAAATCCCGTGAGTCCTTGTTCCCTGAACAAAGTTTAGGATCCTCTTGGATTCTCTCCAATCGATATCATGAAGCTGATCCATGTATATTGAATCCAAACTAAACACATAATATAATTCAGGTCGTGTGTGTGTAAGATAAAGCAAACACCCAATCAACTTCCTATACAGTGTGTTATTTACCATAGGAGAAGAAGTTGCTTCCTCAAGCTTAACTCCTGAAAGAAATGGAGTGTTTCTTGGCTTGCAATATTTCATACTGAACTTGGTGAGAAAATATGAAGCATACTTGTACTAATTAAATTTTATTCCATGTTGGGATTGAGCAATTTCGAGACCCAAGAACTCGATCAATAATCCCAAATCTGCCATGGAAAATGCATGGTTCATTGCATCCTTCAAGGAGGAAATCTCTTTCTTTGAACTTCCTATAATCAATAGGTCATACACATAGAGAAAAATAATCATTAAATAACCATGAATCAGCTTCAAATAGACATTAGGATCATACTTGCATTGAACAAAATTCAGTGATAGTAGAAAGCCATCAATCTTGGCATAACAAGCCGTAAGGGCTTGCTTGATCCCATACAATGATTTCTTTAACCTACACACTAAATATGGATTAGAAACAAAACCTTCAGGTTTCTGCATATAAATATCCTCATTAATATCTCCATTTAGAAAATCACACTTCACATCCATGTGATGTACTTCCCATTGCTTCGAAGCTGCAATGGCTACAGCTAGCCTTATGGAGTCCAACTTTTCCACTGGTGCAAAGGTCCCAATTGTAGTAAATACCATGTACTTGAGATTATCCCTTGGATACCAATGTTTCCTTATATTTCAAAATTTAACCATCAGTAGAAAACTTAGTTTTAAAGACCCACTTACACTTCACTAGCTTTCTCCTTGGGGAGAAATCATCCAGTTCCCATGTGTTGTTCTTCCAGAGCAAGCTGAATTATTCTTTAATGGATGTTTTCCATATTGGATCATGTGCTGCATATTCATATGTCTGAGGATAAGAATCAACAATCAAATAAAACTCCTTAGCAAAGAGTGGATCTTTCACACAAAGGGAACTCTCAAATTGAGATCTAGTCCTCCTAGTGTCACTAGGATTTCCAGCTAGTTCCCCAGCTGCATGAATGGTCCTTTATTACCACTTTGGTCTCTTAGTCTCTTCACTTACAATCAATGGCTGTGGTGGTGAAGAGGAATCTCCAACTTCAACTGCTACCAAAGGCTCTTATTCGAAATGAATACTCCTTTCAATGAAGGATTTGTTAGTGCTCAAGTTCATTAGAGTGTACCCTTTTGAATCTTTAGAATACCCAAAAAATAGGAACTCTTATCTTTGGGGTTTCAAATCCTTCCTCTTTTCAGTTGGAGTTCTAGCCCAGGCCTTTGACCCAAAAGTCCTGAAATGGGTCACATTTAGCTTGTGCTTGCTCCAAGATTCAAAAAGAGTAATACCATCAAGATTATTATGTGTAACCCTATTATGGATATAGGATGCATATTTTATAGCTTCGGACAAAAAATTTGGTGGTAAATTTTTAGCCTCCATCATGCAAGTTGCCATCTCCTTCAGTGATCTATTCTTTCTCTCAGCAACACCATTTTGCTGTGGTGTGTAAGGAATAGAATGATGAATCTGGATACCTAAATCTCTGCAATACTAGATGAACTCATACTTGACATAATCTCCACCATTGTCATATCTGAGGATCTCGATTTTCCTCCCAGACTGGTTCTCAACAAAGGATCTAAAGACTTTGAAAAGGTAAAAAACTTTAGACTTATTCTTTAGGAAGTAAACCAAACAATAACTAGAAAATTCATCTATGAAGGTGAGTGCATATTTGGACCAGTAATTTCATTGTGGATCAAATGAAGGGGTGCAGAGGTTCTCTCATGACTATGTCTCTCATACTTGTGCTCTAGTGTTTTCCTAGGATACAACCTTGACATACTCCTTTAGAAAACTTGATCTTTGGTAACCCTATGACCATATATTTGTCACTCAAATAAGAAAGATACTTCTATTTAATATGGCCAAATATTTCGTTCCAAATATTTCTTGCCTCATTAGCATGATTAAGAATATCAGAGGGGTTTGAGTAGGGTAGAAAATGGGAAAACCTATATATCTTCGAACTATGATCAACAAAACCTTTTTCTATGACTTTACCATTCGAAATCTCTGTGATTTCAACTTCATTGGGGGAGAAGATGACTTTATTTGGAGACCCATTGTGAGCCAACTGATACAATGGAAAGAGATTAGAGGAAAGACTTGGAACACACAACACATTATTGAAATTACCATGGTCAATATCAATCCTACCCTTCCCCATACTGTCAGTCAGAGAGTTATCTCCCAAAACTATTGGTGGACCTTTCAACATGTCAAGAGAGGAAAAGATTTCCTTTGTCGAAACCATATGTCTGGAAGCTCCATAATCAATGATGAAGCTAGGTGAGCTTGATGTGCCAACAACCAAAGCATGTACTCTCTCCTTGTCTTCTAAATTTGATCCTCCTTCCCTCTTCTTTGAGCAATCAGGAAGGGAGATGTTGTTCTTCTCTAGGAGTTGGATCAACATGTCAATTTTTTTTTCATAGAAGTGCTCTCAGGATGATAGCACTTACTGCAGTATGCACACTTGATCATTTCTCCTTTGTTCTTATTCTTTTGGAAGTTCCTCTTGGAGCCTGAGGGCTCCTCTTGAGACTTTGACCTATCTCTCTTTTGCTCAGGTGGATTGTTAGATTTTTTCTTACTTTTTGAATCCACCTTTGAATCTCCAGAAACCAAATCTTGGTCTTTGGAAGGTTTGATGGTGCCCATCATCACCAATTTATCTTGTTCCTAGGTGGGGTATTCCATGAACTCAAAAAGCTTATAAATCTTCCAGGTTCGAGATGTCAATTTAGTGGCTTGGGAAGTAAAAACAAACATTGAATAGTCAAGACCAATCTTAGAGAGAATGGTCAAAACTAGTTGTTCTTCCTTATTTTCAATCCCACATTGTTTTAACTACAAAACATGGGCCTTAAACTTGGTAAAGTAGAGTTGCAATGATTCAAAGCTACTATGAATTAAGGAGATCAATTCATTCTCGATTTGATGTCCTCTCATCTCATCTATATTTCCAAAAATCTATTCAATCTTCTCCCACACCTCATTAGAAGATGTCAATGAATCAAGATGAAAGAGGAGGTGTCTTGAAATTCTCATACACAAAATACCATAGGCTTCATCCCTCCTATTGCACCATTTGATTTTCTCTACAGTTGCATTGGGCTCTATCTCAGTAGCCATGCTAACCCTGTAGAGACATTTCGCTCTCAAGAATATCTCCATCTCATATTTCCATTCAAAGAAATTAAATGGAGTCAAGATGATCCTTTGAGATTGGTCCATATCTCATCTCCTATGCCATTCTGTTAGCAGAATGTGCTCCCAGTCAGTGATGTCAAACCTGCAATAAAAATTTGGAAGGAGAGAAATTGATCTACAAAGGCTCTGATACCATGTGGTGTCGGGCACTCTATATGCAAGTTAATTAAAGCCAACATACAGAGTGTTCAATATAAATTGTCAACCTAGGGAAGTATTTTATTTCAAATATAATGTGTACTATATATGCTTAAACACTAAGTAGTTGATACTATAAATGAATTATCTTACTTTCCTGTTCATCCCAACTCATCCCAAGATCAAATTAATCTAATTTACCTTCTTAAGAATGCAGAATCACAAATACCTTCTTACAATATTTAATCTAGAAATGAGAGGTTCAGAAAATAAACATCTAGATTTACTTTTGCAGAAAGTTAAATCCTAAATTACCAATCCATATGAAGATCCATCTCAACTATCTTAATTCAACTTTAATCTCTGAATTCAAAGTGCGGGAATTAAGTTCCACAATTATAACTATAAAGGGATGAACTAAAAAGATCTAAATAAAAAAAAAATTGAAAGAACTAGGGATGAACAAGGTTGTTACAGCTATCACACAATTGCATAAGAGAAATTTAACCTACACAGTCGACTGTGACACCACACCATTGCATTTTAACAAGGAATGCAATTACTGATCATTCAAAGGAACGCATAATAAATCGATGATTGTTGCAGCTACTATAAATAAATGAATTCATCATAATATTCACACCACACAACAGAATAAACAAAATACCTAATTAACTCAACAATATCTGTAGGAAGGCAGGCCCATCCTTCACACAAATATGCTAGAGTTGACACATGTTAGAACACCGAGATATCAAAATGACAAGATGAACATAGAACCTTTGTCACAACTTATACAATAAAATCAATTAATCTCCAAACCTTGGCTTGGAATAGTTCCCAGTATTTATACATTTACAATCACAAATTCTATCCACTGATATCAGTCAGCCATGAAGATCTCTGATCTTCGGGATGCCCCAATTATGATACACTGTTACAGTTGTGGTAGGATAGAAGTAGAAAATATAGGAAGGCTATTACTCGAGCCAGCAATGACAATCATGATAAATATAGAAGATGCTCCGTTAGTTGCAGATAACCTTGAGCAATGGAGCTGTGTTGCATCCGAATATGTTGCAGCCTGTTATAGCCACCTTTGTATAGCTTGCATGGAATAGTGACCTTTGACCGCATTCTTTGGGAAAAGATGGAATAGATAGCAATTATCTGAGCAATGAATGTCCATCCCTCTCTTGGCATGTTCATCCTACTACACTTGTATCCTTTACATCTCAAATTATCTTTATAAAATCACCATATGTTAGCATAATTTAAGATATAGAGCCCTGATTACAACAATCATAAGTATTAATAAGATAAAACAATAATTAACCATACCTGTATGAATTGGGGAATCAAGTGAAGGAAAAAATATGTTTAGTATACATAATGGAGTAAGATGAGGCAAAAAGGGGTAGGTAACTATGGTAAAAAAGGGGTCATTTCAGGGCCTAACATCTTCCCCCAACTCACTGGATGTCCCCATGCAACAACCTCCATTAGTCTGAATCTGAATCTGGCATTGTACTTCATTCATGGAGAGAAGAAAAGTTATATGGGAGTTCAGGCATTCCCTATTTTTCCAAAAAATCCATTATAGACAACCCAATATCTACAACACTTCTTCTCTTCTGCCTTTGTCAACGAGAAGTCTTCCCTGTCAAAACCCCAAATTTTCACAAAAATTTAAAATTTTGAGATAACATAAAATGCTCATAGATGCAGTTAGATAACTGCTAGCAGCTAATAGAAGAAATGAAACAAATGATAAAAGTATTCATTAACTTCAACACAAATAGATTAATGCTATTTAATTTTGATATGTGATGAGAGTAATCTGCATTCAAATATTTAGCTGTATTAATGGTTTGAATGTCAAGTAGGTGAGGAGTCATTTTCTAGCTGGGGCTTACTTAGCAATTGCTAACGTATTTGGATTTCTTGGTCTTTACAGGATGAACAGGTAAATTTTTGATCTAGTAAAAGTTTATTAAGGCGTTAACCAGATATACTTCATTTAGCATAGAATATACTGCTAGAGTAAAAGTTGGCTTTCTTAAATTCAAGGGTTCTATGAGGTAAAGTACCTTCTCCTTATCTGTGTTATGACTATATCAGTATTTTAATAGCATGTCAATATGATCAGTTTCTTTACACTATTTGTGGACTATTATAACAATGAATATTACTTAGATTAAACTTCTTTCTATCATTACTCTATGCTAACTCTAGTCCTAAATAGAGACCAAGATTTAGCATATCATTATTCTCACTGGAACTAAAGTTTATTGCTATCATTTTTATAAACTTACGACACTATTTATAAGTAAGGAAACAGACCTAAGGCCTTTTGAGAAACACGTTTACACAACACTCTTAGCTTTATATTTTTATAAGCTCAGTGGAGGAAGTTATCATATTATAATGCATTGCATTTACAGTTGACTAAAAGTATATTGTCATCAAAATGTGACTTCTTTTTGTCCAACTTCTTCATGATCTAAAAATAATGTGATGATATTACGATATCATCATAATTGGTTTAAAATACTTGTTATACCACAAGTATACTTAGATGATTTCACTGTTATTTACAACTAAAACCCATTAGCCTTGATTGAAATCATTTTGTGCTTTATTTGCTTATAAAGACTAGTAATTACGACTTCTATGAAGTTTATCTAAGTACTATAGACTTCTAAAAAAATAAGAATCTATTCTATAGTGAAGAAAATACTCTTATATATATCTAATGTTGAATTATGATTTAAAATCATCACCATTAGAGTTTTTTTATAAGGACTTGCTCTACAACATAGCTTTTCATTGTAATAATAGAATCAATGATTATTATGAAAAACTATTACTTGTATGTAAGGGTTTATACCCTATAAGGGATCTCTCCTTGGTTGTTATTAATTCATTTGATGATTTCCACAGTTTACAAAATCAAATTATTCAATTCCATGTAAGCTTGGGTTTGATATTAGCAAATGTTCACGATTATAATATCACCACGAGGTTAACGATACACTAAAATCTAATAATCCAGCATTATTGACTTCTGATTATCAATGATATATTACGCTTTGACTTGGTATAAAATAATATCGTTTTGATCATTATGGAGATTATTAACAATTATTTGGTCTTGCCAGCACAATGTGAACTATAGAACTCGACCCATTGTGAAATTGATAAACTATGGGGCACGTAGAACCTTCCTCACCATGCAAAGTATGATTTAAAAGTCTCCACTGCAACCCTAGCTCTTCATTGTTTTGTCGAGGGTTTGGTTTGTTGCGGCCATGAGGGCATGCCTGTGTTTAGCTCAAGATTCATTGCTTATGGACTGAAATGTTGCCATTTAAGTGTGGTGGTTGGAGAGACATACAACTCCATTTCATTTTTATTTCTGCTTACCCTGAACTGTCATGAGGTTAAAGTAGCACTGTCAATGAATTCTTTTTGTTGTTAAACTCCTTCATGGTCGTTGCTCAGGCTTGTTCTTTCTCCTATCGTCAGTGTGGCTTGTAAGTGATCCCCCATGTCATCTCTATCACCTGCTAGTTCTAGGGTTTGGCTTCTCGTTAAGCTGGTTTGTTGTGCTGGTTATTCCTTCATGGCTCCAAATTCTTCACTTCCATGTGACATAATTTTTTTAAAGTTTAAAACCAAATGTTATTTACAGTTTCAGTTCTTCACCGAAGTTTTTAATTATACTTTGGTTTCCATTTTGCAGGGATAGCTCGCCTTTACATTTGACAGCAACCACTTCCCAATTGGACTAGATTTCAACCTTCGGGTAACCCCTGGTTTCAATATGGCTCTCCCTACTTGTGGAGACCTTAGCGAAAAGTTTGAGGTTGGAATAAATTACGGCATGGTTTTTCCCAGTATTGGGTTGTTGTTCTTCAGTTTATTAGTTTTGTTTTTTATTTTAAACCCTTGCTTTCATAAGGTTGACTCCGGCTCAATGCCGTGACTTGTAATGTTCTCTTCTTGTGTTAAAAGAAAGGATTATACCTTGTTGTAAGTTTTGGTATCAAGTTTGTTGGTTTTGTTATTTAAAATCCCATGTCATGATATGGGTGCCCGACTCAGAGTTGGTTTTTGTACTCTGTTTAAGTTTTAATCCTTTTTGGCCTGTCAAGCAATACACAGTTTCTTTTAAAAGCAAAGGATTTTCCTTCAAGCTCGGACTCATTTTATCTTAATGCTATAAATGTTACTCTGTGTACTTAGGCTTATTACCCTGTTCAACTATGAAATAATAATTTTACAGTTTATTATTTGCATTAAAATTATTAGTAATAAATTTAAGAGTATTATTCAGTCATGGTATAAGTTGTTTTACTTATTGGCTCATGATTTTCAAGCTAGGGTTTCCTGAATGAAACCCTTTTTTAAAATAATTCTTTCAATTTATTTAAGCAGGTTCTTTTACTTGTAAAACAAATATTGTTTAAGTTAATATTATTATTTGTATATATATTTTTGCTATAAATACTGTAACCAGTCTACAATAGTTCAATTGTTCAATGATAATGTTTCAAATAGTAGAATTATAGCTTAACTGTTTTTCTTTTATTAAAACAAAGAAAATAATAAAGGGTTTTGACCCTGTAGTTACTCTTCCTGTATAAACCTTTTAATAATTTTAGAACAATTCTTACATAGATATGTATTTCATTTATGAATTTGTTATTATCATATTCATATTGTTTAATTTACTGAAGTTGACTGGTTGAAAAAACTCAGAATTCAGCTTCTGTAACTTAGTTTAGTTTACTCTTTATATTTTAAATACTTTAGTAATACACTACTTGCTTATTAGTAAATGTTAGACTCAGTGTAGTTAATATTATTAGTAAATAAGCTATTTGAATAGTAGTTATATCTTTAATAAAATGAATGGAAACAAAGTAGTTTAACTACATTTCTTTTACTGTATAAGCAACTGGTTATCAAATAAACATAAATAAAATATATATACAACATAACACTGTTTATCCTCCTGCATATTTTAATTTGGAAATAATTGTATAATATACTTGTGTATAAACATGACATCTTAACTACTAGTGTATTCTATTAACATAATAATTCTTCTATCTGTAATGGAATACTGCTATTTCAATATCAGTACATTTACATAAACAAAGAACATAGATAACCATGTTATTGGTCTTTTTGATAATAACCTATATACTACAATACATTAATTTGCTATTATGAAACGCATATTACATCTATTCATTTCAGTTTCTTATCATTTCCTTCGTCTACTTTAAATACTTTGTCTGTGTTGGAGTACGGTCTGGTCCTTCCAGACGTGGAAAAACACAGATAAGAATTATTTTCTATCTATTTCAGATTCATTCTTTCAATAAAATAAAAGATTACTAACTCTAACAGTTCACAACAAAACATCTAACATTCATTAATCAGTCAAATTCACATTTTACTATCTAACACAGTAACACAATCGAATGTAGAACCTGATTATGATGGACAACAACAGCGTTAGGAGGTCGTTCCTCCCTACCAAACTCCTAGAGAGCGCTCAAACAACACTTCCTCAGGACCCCCGAGCCTGTTCCTGGTCTTCTTGGCTGAGAACTGGTGGAGCATGAAAACAATAGACTAGTCCAATGACTCAGAAAACACTCTAGACTCAACAGTAAGATCCTTCAGCTAAAAAGCTACACTAGATCACATAGTATTTAACCCCTCAAACTCTTTCCACAAATTCCCTTGCCATTGAATTTCTCTGAAATGCATTCACCTGAATGATCACTTCTCTAGAATGAGTAGCCTCAGCGCTCTTCAATGGGCATTTTTATAAATATTTCCTAGGTCTTTTGGGTCAATTGTAATTAATTGATCCACCTACTTTGATCCCACTTTCTTGGGGGATCATGACCCCAAATGTAGGGAGGTTGCCACCTGTAACAGTTGGAAGTGGTTTGAGGATGCTACCACATGTTTG